>JAIPUX010001232.1:116394118-116407353 GCA_020142125.1 Phrynosoma platyrhinos
GAAATTGTCTAAAAGCTCACATTGCAAGCTGATAGGACTTGCGTGTAGGAGGGACAATGGAGTGCAGAATAGCCCACTCAATCTCTATCCTCCAAGATTCCACAGATGGGCTGGTACTGTCAAAGGCTGCACTGCTGCTTCCGGATCTAGCTCTCAAAACCTGTGAAACTGAAAACGCAAAAGGGCATCTGCCAAAGGATTCAATAGGCCAGGCACATGGCGTTCCTGGAACAACACATTGTATTTTAAACCCTGAAACACCATCTGACCAAAGCCATCACCCTTGGAGACTTTGAGCTCTGTGAATTGATAGCATGAACTACTGCCTGGTTGTCACACCAAAACCAAATAGTTTTCTGAGCAAATTGTTTTGGCCATAGATGAACTGCAACCACAATATGGAACAGTTTGAGAAAGGTAAGATCGCTTGACAAACTGTTACTCACCCAATCCTGAGGCCAACTCTCCACAGCCCACTGCCCCTTCCAGTATACACCAAAATCATGGGCTCCAGATGCATCAGAATGAACCTGAAAATCTGCCTTTAGGAGCATCTCACTCCTCCAGAATGATACACCATTGAATTCCTCAAGAAATGAGTCCCAAACCTTCAGGTCCTCGTGTATCCCACTGATAATGCAAATGTGGTGATGTGGGGAAAACACCCCCTCATGGCATAGTATAGGCAAGCAACGTGGCCTTATTCTTACCTCTCATTGCCCTTACTGTTGTCTCATTAGGTCCAATTTTTCAGTCGGGAGACAAGATAAACTCTCAATTGTATCAAGCTCTAGGCCCAGAAAGGTTAACTGGGTGGCAGGGCCCTCCATCTTTTCATTAGCCAAAGGCACTCCCATCTCCTCCATCAAGACTTGAAAAGCTGACAAAGTGTCCCAGCACGTAGCCATGCCGGGGGCCCCAGCAAACAGGAAGTCATCTAAATAATGCATAATTGCAGGGTTGCCAGACCTCTTCACAGCACACCAATGCAAAAAGGTACTAAACTTCTCAAAAGCCAAGCAAGAAATGGAACAGCCCATTGGCATTGCCTTGTCAAAATAGTACATTCCCTCAAATTAGAAGCCTAGCAAGTCAAAATCTTTAGGGTGTACCGGAAGTAGCCTGAAGGCAGATTTTATATCACATTTTGCCCAAAGAACTCCCTTGCTCAAGGATCTAACCATCTATACTGCTGAGTCAAATGATGCATATTTCACAGATGCCAATGCTGGGTCATCATTCACAGACTCCCCTTTGGGATAAGAAAGATTGTGAATTAAGCGATACTCACCCTGTGTCTTCTTGGGTACTACACCTAGTGGTGACAACCGTAATGTTGGCATTAGCAGTTGTTTATGGGGCCCAGATATCCTCCCTGCTGCCAGCTCTTTTGCCAGCTTGTCCCTTACGATCCCCGGTAATGCCCTCACTGAACAGGTGCACAACGATAAACTCTTAAACCCAAATATGGAATGTAAAAACCATGTGTAAAATGTAAAAACCCAGTGTAAGTACTGGGCAGAATCCAGCTTAAGGTAAACCCTCAACCAAGCAGTAAAAATGTCCAACCTAATGGGCGTTGGAGCTTTTTCCTCCAGCTGAGATAGCCTGAGGGGCAGCTCCAGCTCCGGTCCACTTACCTTTGAAGCAAGAGGTGCTGGAGTGATTCCCTCCACAGGTGCCACAGCGGTGTTGAAACTTGCAGGTCTGCCTCCTGCACTTACCTGCATTAAACGCCCAGCAGACTCCTGTTAATCTCTTTTTCCCCATGCCAGGTCTCGCATACTGCCCTCTCAGCTGAGTAACCATAGGCACAAAGCCATTATCACATTTGCTCGAAGGGGAGGCACCAACCATCACATCCACCCATAGCTCAGCTTGTACATGCCAGCATAAAATGGAATGATCCAAAGTGGCATGCATCCAAAACTGCTCATCATACTGAAGCCAAACAGACCCTCTTGAGTTAAAGTGACAATTAGTGTAGGCCTTTATCATTATCTCCTGGTACTTGAATAATTCCAGAGACCTTAAAGGCTCTTTCTCCTCAATGATACCCCTATAAATTGTAAACCCCATTATCCAATTAACGAAATTCCTCTCCAGCTTCAGGTGCTTGTGGGCCTCAAACTCTTTAGGTAGACTAAATACAACTCCGTTTTTCACCTTAATTCTTGGTTCCGGGTCCTGGAAAATCAAGGAAAAAGGTCAATGAACTCACCCCTCCAAATCCGCTCCTTCGTTGCTAATGGGAGATGGGAGCATAGCGGAGTGGACATGCCCGCATAAGGGTTATAATCAGCTGAACTTTCCACCCCCACCTGACCTAAGGCCTCTACTGCAGCAACTCCTTTGGGCGCATCTACCTTGCCAACCAGGGGCTGCTCCACCTGGACCCTTGCTACCCGAGTCTGAATTGTCCTAGCTGCCGCTAAGGATGTGCTCAGTGAAACTGAGGGTGAACTCTCAGCTTCACTGCCCTGGCCAGCTTGAACATGAGGCACCCATACTGTTGCTGGACAAGGACCCAAGGAGATAAGTAAATTAGACATACCTGAGCCCACTGGCTGCTGTGGGGTATCCATTGATGCTTGAACACCTCCAACTGAGTGTGATGCAACTGGGGCTCAGCTGTTATGCTGCAGGGTGGAGAAAGCACCTCCCACCACATTGCTCTGTACTTTTGGGGCTTCCACAGCTGGCCTGCTGGCCTCGCCTGAAGCCACCACCTGCTGTACCACCTTATACAAATCAGTCAATGTAGGCTGGGCAGACACAGAGGCCGCTGCTCCCTGCTGCACCAAATCTGGAACCTTTTTTATAAGCTTCATCATTTCAGCTACGGTTGGCTGCACGCTCTCCATAGCTGTAGCATCTACTGGATCACATGATGTGTCACCCACTGTCATGCCAAGTGAGGATACCTCCTGCACCTGTGTAGCCTCTTGCACATCATTTGAGGACCCCACACTTGGGGCTGAAGGGGCTGAGGTTCCAGAGATACCACCCTGCACCCCCTCTGAGCTAGTTGCTCACAAACAGCCACATATGATGCCATTGTACATCTCAACTGAGCCAGGTGGGCAACAATTTCATCATCAAGACCCTGGACCTTGGGTCATGACTGGCCAGTGACAGATCCAGCAGGTGCTGCACGCCTCTTGGATTGCAACATGCTCTGTGGCATGATGAAAAAAATCCCTATTTAGAATTAACAAGCCCTGGGTTATAGTGTCCCAAGCAGGGACTAGAACCCTTTACACAAGTCGCAGACCAATGAGGAAAAATTCCTCCTTTAGAATTAACAAGCCTCGGTTGTTATAGCATCCCAAGCAGGGACTAGAACCCTTTACACAAGTCATAGACCAATGAGGAAAAGTTCCTCCCTTAGAATTAACAAGCCCTGGTAGTTATAATGCCCCAAGCAGAGACTAGAACCCTTTGCACATGTTGCAGGCCAAAGCTCGAACTGCCCAAGCCCCACTGGCTCTTCCCTCTCAGCGGCCATGCATATTTCCATGCTGTGTTATACTTTTGTTACAAATGTACTATCCAAGCACATATATGAACATATTCTGAGAACACAGTTATATAAGAAATCTTGGCAGTAGTGCAATCAGAACAGCAGTGGGAAAAATGTGGTTCACTTTATTTGTAGCTGCCAAGAACTGCAACTCCCGCAATGTTCTCAACCCTATAATTTTATTTTATTATAATATTTAAAAAATACATGTCCTGATTCTGAATCAGAAAATATAGCTATAATATGTAGGTATGATACATTTTCTGTCCATTCCTACCTAGATTCTGTATTTTATTGTGCATAGTTTTGTTCTCTTAATTAAGATCATTTCATCTTATTTGATGTGATCTCTGCTTCATTACTAATATTGCTGAACTTAATTTGGTTCTATATTACAGTTAATGGGGATTAGGTTGATTTAGCCACATTTAACAGAGGTGTAAAAAACTGGGTTTAGAGTTGGTGAGCATTCCCATCTAAGGTTCCCAAGTCTAGTTCAGGGCTTTGGAATGAGTAAGTGGAACAAGAGATCACCACCTTTCCTTATCCTTTGGGAATTCTGATTTGTCTAGGACAGGGGTAGGCAACCTTTCCTCTTTAAGGGCCGAGGGACTTCAGCTCCCAGAATCCCAGGAGCTATTGGCCAACATGGGACTATTGGCCAACATAGCTGAGGCTTCTGGGAGCTGAAGTCCCTTGGCCCTTAAAGGGGAAAGGTTGCCTACCCCTGGTCTAGGGTGTCACATGTGGTCCCTTACCTGATTATCAATGTGGATATGGGGATGGAGTATGTACCTGAAATCTTCCTCCATTGTTCAGTCCCAATGATATAATTATTATTTCTGAAATCCTTAGGGGAATCTTTTTCAATAGTGCTGGTTAATTAGGGTTATATACCTGCTGCTTTTCCAATATCTTTTTGGCTCATTTATTTTACCAAAGAGGCTTTTGACGGAAATGTTTCAAGTGTGCTGGTTAAACTTTACATTCCCTGGGAACCAATATGACTCACAGCCAATGACATTAGTTGTGGTTATGTAGGTTAAGAGAAGTCACAGAAGAGTCAGGCACTGCAAAAGAATTCTTTGTACTTTTGTCATACAACAAGGAAGTTGGTCTGAATAGGAAGTCCCTGATTGTCTGTATGTGTCACTACTTTGGCTTATTAGGTATCTGAGTAACTATCATAGGCCCACCTGATATCTTTGCAGTTTCTTGTTTCTTGCAGTGCAGATTGAGATCAGCTTCCAAGTTTCTAGGCTCAAATCTCCTGTATGCTTGAATTCCGAATCTAGTTTATCTAAACATTTTCAGACAAAATGTGACAGATTTATTTTTATGGATGTTTTTATGCATAGTGGCATTTTTGAAGGTGTTGTTTTTTAAAAAAGTATTCTCTTTCCTCATCAATATCATTTTTCCTCCAAATAAGGGGTGAAAAAGACCAACCTGAGGGGCAGCGTCATGCCTCCCCTGAAAAAGCCGGGTGGGCACCACAGTAACTTTATATCACGGTTTCACTCTGACTTTTATCCAAAATGAAGAAAATGGCAAAATGTTGCTTCTTTTTGCACTAGAAAAAAAAGGGTGGCTTTTCTGATGCTGCTGCAGCTTTGCAGTGCTCCTGTGACATGTGGCATATAAAAACCGCACCACTAGAGTGCTGCAAAGCTGCCCGCCATGTGATTGGGCAGGCAGCATGATGCCAGCTGGGGGAAGCATCAGAGCATGTGGAGTATAAAGGCTGCACTCCGACACTGCCCCTAAGCTGGCACAAAGGGGTCATCTGCTTTGCCCTGTGTGGCACAGTGGTTTAATTGTTGGGTTCAATTCCCAGATTGGCTATCAAACCCACTGGGTGACCTTAGGCAAGTCATATCTTTTCAGCCTCAGGGGATTTCTATGGTAAACCTTCTCTGAACAAACCTTGCCAAGAAAATAGGTTCACCTTAGGGTTGCTATAAATTGGAAATGACTGCAAGGCACACAACCACAACAACCACCACCACAACAAAAATAATAATAAGCAATGCTATGTGTTACTTCTAAAAATAAAGAGTGACAGCAGCAAAATATTTTTCAAATGTTACATTATGTAACAGGAAATTACCTTTTCAAGACTTGCTACACTATAATATTTAATCCTGTGTGTGTGAGTATAAGGTCTAATAAATACATATGTGAACTTTGTTAGGTTAGCTACTTAGATGGTTTTGTAAGCATACTATTTAAAATTATATGGTCTATGAAATAAAGCATGTGCTAAGAACAAGTACAGAGCCTTTGTTATTTTCCGAACAACTTTCTTTCTAGAAAGAGAAAGAATCCTTTTAATGCACACATTCACAAGAGCAGATTGATTCCATTTGGTAGTACATGACTAGCAAAATAAAATTAATAATAATAATATTAATTAATTAATTAATTAATTAATTGTATCCCGCCCTTCTGAGGACAATCGGGGTGGTTAACAGTATGAAATACACAATACAATCAACCCCAATAATCTCCCCCCTTAAAAAAGCATTAAATCCAATAAAGATTAAAACCATACAGATTAAAACTGACCAAATGGCCAACAACATTATACAATTATACAAACCACATTATACAGGCAGCATCAATCAATGAACCGCAACAAATGGCCTAGATAGTCTGCATAGATTTCAGACTATCACTGATAGGTGTAGTCTTTTAATCTTTCTGATACCTGTTAGGACATTTACCTTATACGTATAATGTACAATTATGTCAAAGTTCAGCTAAACAAATGAATGCTAAGATAGGACGTTATCACACGGGGGCAAATCTGCTGGTTAATCCACACAAAACCCAAACAGAAACTGGATTAGTGCCCCGTGTTTTCACACGACGTCACACAGAAACTGGACAGAAAGTGGACAGAAACTGGTGTTAACCGCGATCTTTTGAAATTCAGTTGTTTGGAGGAAATGCAAATGTGAAATTAAGGTAATTTCGCGTTTACCATAATGTGATAACCAAATGCACATTTGGGAGCATTTCCCTGCTGTTGCCATGGTTCCAGAGAGCATTCCTCTATCTGCGCATTTGCAAGAAGCTTATTTCTAGTATATTTATGGGCTTTTCTCGCTTGTGTGTGAACGTTAAATGCGCTTACTGTAAATTCGCAATTAAGGTAGTTACGTTTGCGGAATTAAGGTTTATTTTCCGTTTATTTTCGGGATGCCTCATTTCCACTTTATTTTCTCTTTCTGGCCCACATGTGATAACGTCCATAGTTAGACTGATGTTCTAGGAAGTTCAGAGATATGATTTATAGATACGTTCAAATGTTCCCTTTCATGTATGCTTCCATTTTCATACATGCCCTCCAGACCTGTTTTTATTTTGCCTTTATTAGCAATAGTAATAGCAAATACATTTCTATACCACTTATCAGAGAACTAACACTCCCTAAGCAGTTTACAATGTATAAGCCAATTGCCCCCAACAAGCTGGGTACTCATTTTACTGATCTACAAAAGGATGGAAGGCTGAGTAGACCTAGGATCGAACTTACAACTTTGTGGTTGCAGCATCAGCATTTAACCACTACACCATTGTTGTCTCATTTATAGAATTTTACTGGGATTCTACTACTATTTCTGTCTTTTTTTCTTACTTAAAAATCAATTGAAGAGAGGAAGATGAATTCCTGTGCAACATTTGTCGATTTGTAGTCCTAGGAACTTGCAGGCTGGAAGCACCCAGGATGTATGCTAAGGAGAATCTGACAGAATACCAAACATAGCCTAAATACTTTTGTTAGTCCCAGCTACAGTAGATACAATCAGTTGGAATTTAATACATCAGCACTTGATGCAAGTACCTTTTATGTGATGAATCAACTGTAGTTGGAACTTACAATTAGATTTTAGGCACATGTAATATTTATGCACCACCATAAGTTATGTTTCAATGATCACACTGAATAATGTTTTTCTTGTTTGTCAGCTTATAGGATCTGTTATTAACAGTTCATTTTGTCTTGGAATTAAATTGTAAGCCATATCTAAATAAATCAGTATCAACCCTGGAGAGGTGAATTCTCCTTAATCTGAACTTCTTCACAGTTTAAAGGCAAAGTATTATTTTTGTTTGTAGCATTTAATTCCAAAGAGGCAAGTGTGATTGCTTTTCAAGACTCATTTTAAGAATCATTGGACTTGTGAAATAAATAGATGTGAAATCAAGTGCTTTTACTGGGAAAGATGACATTTAAATTACTATTGATCTGTAAAAAGTTTGGATTATATGAAAGACCGAAGATAAATGATAACGTATTTGCTTTCAGTGTTCAAACAGTTTTTGTAACTGAGCAAAACCATAATGGATTAAAAATATCCTGTTCAAACAAGTGGGTGATTTTTTTAAAAAATAGAAAGATATAGTGTTATATTATAGGTGAATTTCTTTATTCCATTATTTTATGTAACATCTAATAAAATAGATTCTCTAGGTGGAATAGAATATTTTTTAAAACATAACTGCAATAATCCTAGTTAACCTGGAAGCACATAGATCCATTTGGTTTGAGATCACTTGAAGAGGCCCTCTTGGTAGCACTACATGGCCCTGAGGTTGACTCTGCAGTTATTTGGACCAAGGTATTTACTGGGGTAATAGTACTGAATGTGGTGCATCTACAATGTGGAATATCCTGATATGCTCCCAAAATGTTTAGTTTCAGAAACATGTTGAAAAACAACCTATTTATGCAAGCCTTTCCACATAAGCCAATCTAACATCCATTTTCATGGGCAATGTAAATATATTTTGTTCTGTCATTTATGGTTTTTAAAATCATTGTACACTATCCTGAGATATTCAGATTCCAGATGTAAAAGGTCTATAGGTATTGATAAATATAATCACAATTAAAAATTGCAACACAAAACTAATGAGCATACTTACACATCATAATATAAAGCAGATTTGAAAACTAAAACCAACACCAAGTACTAAAGTTAAAAGAATCTCAATATTGGTGAAGCAAATATGGATTAAAACAACAAGATTATCTATACACAATCTAATTGCAGACAGGAGGTAAATCAATTTGAACTCAGTAAGATGTAATTCTAGGTAGATTTCAACAAAATCAGAGTCTAGCAGCATATTTAAGAATAACCAGTCTATTTTAGCATGAGATTTTGTGGGTATCAATTTACTTCTTCCAAATGGATTGATATCCATTAAAACTCTTGTTAAAATAGTCTGTTAGTTTTGAATGTGCTGCCTGATCCCTCCTCCTCTCCCCCTTTCCTTTTTATATTAGGAAGAGGTTTGCAATATTGCACACTTAATTTGTATATGTTTTACTATTGATGATGCTTTTGCCATAATCTACTGCCATGCTTATATTTCTTAGATACAAAGAAATGTGCTATCCAGTTGAAAGCCTTCTTCACCAATGTAGGCATACACTTTAGACCTAAGAGTGATCCTATAACTGTTTACTTGGAAGGAAATTCCAATATGATAAGTGGGGCTTCTTTTGAGGTAATTGAAGTCTGCATCTAAAGTAGTAGGGCCATTTTGATCTTTTGTTTTGGAAAAGATTGAAATTGGAAGTCAAACAAATCATTTTGGAAATCAGAGGAGCAGTATGTCTTATGTATCTCAGTCACAAAATTCTTCTTACTATATTTTGTTCCTACAAGAATTTTCAAAATGCTTCTAAATATATCAAATGACTACTGGCATTTTGGGGTGCATTCCCCCTTGAGTAGCTGACTTGACTCTCAAATGGGAAGAAAGTTGGAATAATGATAATACAGTTCCCTAGCTAAATGAAACACCCATACTTCCTTAGGTAAACAAAACAGCTGTCTTTTTAAAAAACAAAACAAAAGAGATAGAATGTTAATAAGCTAAATACATTTGCACTTCTGTTGCATACAAATAATAGCTTATTCCAATGACTTTTCATTAAGAGAATTGTACTGAGAGCCAGTGTGGTGCAGTGGTTTGAATGTTGGATTATGACTCTGGAGACCAGGGTTCAATTCCCACTTGGCCATGAAACCCAGTGGATGACCTTGGACAAGTCACATGCTCCCAGCCTCAAGGGAAGGAAATGGCAAACATCCTATGAACAAATCCTGCCAAGAAAACCTCATGATAGGTTGTCTTTGAATCACCATAGGTTGGAAACAACTTGAAGACACACAACCACAACAATAACAATAGTGTACATATTTGATAATCTCATAATTACAGCAGCCTCTGTGAACAAACCTTGTAGGTTCAGGAAACATATTCAGGGGTAGCCATGTTTGCCATGTAGATTCATATGGATTTTAATTGCTCAGAAATTTCTGGCACCTTTTGTGAGACATCCATTTTATCAGTGTTTAGATGGAATTAACTAGCTGATGAAAACTTAATAGACATTTACATTTGGTCCACATCTGGCTTCTGAAAAGCACAAGGCCATTCTCAAGTTTCCTTTCTGAGTTCATCCTAGAATATGGGAATAAATAATTCCCAACTAGAAACAATTGCTACAGGAAGCAGTGTGTGTGTGGGTGGGAGGTAGGTCAACATGTAACACCATTGTTACAGTTGCTATAATAGGTAATCAGGTCACATACCTTCAACAAACCTTTGCTTTATGAATCCCATTTTGGAAGAAAGGTGGGATATAAATTGAATAAATAAAATAAAATAAAATAAACCCTTTGCTTTAAATTTATTTGTTGTTAACTGCCCTCAAGTTAATCTTGACTCATGGCAACCCTATGGATGATACATCTCCAAGACTCTCTGTCCTCCACTGCTCTGTTTAAATCCTGCAACCCCATACCTGTGACCTCCTTAATAGAGTCCATCCATCTAGCATTTGGCCTTTCCCTCTTCCTACTTCCCTCCACCTTCCCCAGCATTATTGTTTTTTCCCCCAAAAGAGTCTCCTCTTCTCATGATATGTCTGATGTACAACAGTCTCAGTTTGGTCATCTTGGCTTCCAGGGAGGTTTCCAGTTCAATCTGTTCTAGGACCCACTTGTTTGTCCTCATCTGCATATCTTAGATTGTTGATATTCCTTCCTTCTTTTTTTACTCCTCCTTCTTCTGTGTCCAAGCCTGCTTTTCTTATAATATGTTCTGCATACAAGTTGAACAGATAGAGTGAAAGGATGCAGCCTTGTCTGACCCCTTTGCCAATTGGGAATCATTCAGTATTTCTGTGTTCTGTTCTGATAGTAGCTGCCTGTCCTGAGTACAGATTCCCCATCAGAACTACCAGATATGTTGGCACATCAATGTCGTTAAAGATGTTCCATAGCCTTTCATCCTATGCAGCCAAAGGCTTTGCTATAGTCTATAAGGCAGTGGTCCCCAACCTTTTTATTGGCGTGGACCGGTCAATGTTTGATAATTTTTCTACGGCCCATGGGGGTGGGTGGGTTGCGGCGTCGCGTTGATTATTAAATCAAAACAATCTCAAATATAAACAATTTTAATGTAATTGTATTTAAACATGGCATCAAAATAAAATACAGTTACAACAAAATTAACTTAATTTAACATTTTAACTCTCTCGATTCTAGTGACTAGAACACTAAATCAATGAGAACCCTGAGCTTGTTTCTCTACAACGAGATGGTTCCATCTGGGGATAATAGGAGACAATGACACCCGAAGTGTCTTGCTTATGTGCAGTTTATTACTTTATTTTGTTTTGGTTGCAGTCACTGCAGAAAACCCCGCTTCACAAAGATAGGAAGTGGGAAATGGCAATAGGGATTTAAGTGCTATGGTGGCAATCTCAGGGTATTCTGCCATCACTTTAATCCAGAACACCGGCAGAGTTGTATTCTCAAACATAGTTTTAAGGCCACCGTCATTTGCAATCTCCAGCAGTTGATCTTCTTCTTGTACAGACATACTAGATTCACCTGGTTTGTTGACAAATGGGTCACAGATCCATTCCTTACCAGTTCGTGGGTCTTTTGTGGTTGGGAAGTAGCGCTCAAACTCTTTTGAAAACAAAGACAGGTGATCCTGCACCAACTGGGAGAATGAAGGCTCAGGCTCAGTCTCGCCTAAAATCCCTGCTAATGTCTGAAACATGTTCAAAATGCCTTTGTTCACGCGCTGTCCCCACAGCTCCAGTTTGGCTTTAAATGCAGTACTTTGTCTGCCAACTTGAAAACAATTGTCATTTTCACCTGAAAGGACAGATTGAGTTCATTGAGCAGGCTGAATATGTCACACAGATAAGCCAGTTTTGCCACCCATACTTTGTCACTGAAATGTGCTGCCAGCGGTGAATTCTTTTCTGAGAAAAATCTTTGCAATGGCTCTCATAATTCAAAAACTCTGTTTAGCGATTTACCTCTGGATAACCATCTTATTTCTGTGTGTAAGAGAAGGCATCTGTGCTCTGCTTCCATCTCCTCACACAGCTGCTCAAACAGGTGTGAGTTAAGAGCATGCGCTTTGATGTGGTTAACAACATCAAGCAATACACTGTTCAATTCTGGCGACATTTTTCAGCTTGCCAGCATTTCCCTGTGAATGATACAATGCGTAGATTCACTCTCAGGTGCAAACTCCTTAATCCGAGCAGTTAAACCAGACAGTCATCCGGTCATGGCAGCAGCTCCGTCTGTGCATATGTCAACACAAAACGACCATTTTAGTTTTCCTGATATATAACCATCCAGTGACTTGAACAATTCTGCTCTTGTGGTGTTGGTTGTCAAAGATAGTGCACATAACAAATCCTCATGCACATCCTCCTGATAAAGATATCGCACATAAACAAGTAGTATTGCCTTGTTGTCAATATCTGTAGATTCGTCAACCTGGAGTGTGTACCATGGTGATGTATTAATCCTCTGTAACAATTGTGTCTCAATGTCTTCGGCTTTTCCTCAATACGCCTAGTCACAGTGCTAGCCGACAAAGGCACATATGCTATCTTTTTCACAGCAGCCTCTCCTAGAAGTTCACAGCAAATGTCTTTAGTGGAGGGCAAGATCAATTCTTCACCGATAATGAATGGCTTTTTAGCCTTAGCAATACGGTTAGCCACCAAATATGATGCTCTCAGTGCATTCACATTTATTGACGTGGTGGCCCTCAGAAATGTCTTCTGTCCTTCATGTTCCCTTTTTTTTTTCTTTCAAAATACTCCAGGGGCTTGTCTTTTAGTCCAGGGTGTTTGGCGTTCAAGTGGCAAAGCAGTTTTTTTCCCATATGGTTTTTACTTTAAAATACATAAAAATACAATAAAAATATATACTTTGTCATGTTTACAGTGTGCTTAGCCATAATTGAAACTTCTCAATAGTTCTTTGAAAGTAAGTGCATTTTTTCCCACTTTTTACATACATTGTTTCTGTATCTCTTACTTCTATTTTTTAACATTTCAAATCCAGTTCATTACATCATCTCTATAAATATTTTGCTGCTTTATTCCCATTTTCTATTTAAATATTCTTCCACTGGAGCCCACTCTTCCTCAACCAACTCCACTTCCTCATTATTCAATAACCTTGTCAGTTTATCCATTTCCTTCATTTCTGACAGTTTCAAAAGCCATCCATCCACTGTTGGTATTGTCTCATTTTTCCATTTAGAGGCTATTAATATTCTTGCTGCCGAGATCATATAAAGTATTATTCTCCAATGTTTTCTAATTATACCCAATTCTAACTTATGCATCATGTTTAGTAAGTAT
>JAIPUX010001232.1:116425853-116437477 GCA_020142125.1 Phrynosoma platyrhinos
GTGCAGCTGGTGTATCAGCTGAAGCTGATAGCAGGCACTCCTGACTGCCACACTCATCTGATCTGTCATGTGAAGCGACGAGTCCAGGAGCACCACCAGACTATGGACACACTCCTTAGTGGAGAGTATGACCCCCATCCAAGACTGGCAGTTGCAACCCAATCTCTGGTTTGGGGGCCCCTACCGTAAGTACTTTTGTTTTGTCTGGATTCAGCTTGAGTCAGTTTTTCCTCATCCAGTCCATTACTGCTCCAAGAAATTGATTGAGGGGAGAACCACCATCTGCCGTCATGCCATCTGAGCGAGACATGGAGCAGAATATTTGAGTATCATTCACATATTGGTAACATCCTGCTCTATTTCTCCTGATGATCTCTCCCAGAGGCTTCATGTAAATATTGAATAACATCAGGGACAGAATGGCTCCTTGAAGGACGTCATATTTTAGCTCAGTTTTTGATGAGCAACTGTCCCTGAGTACCAACCTCTGGAATCTGCCCGAGAGAAAAGAGTGGAACCATTGAAGAACAGTGCTTCCCACTCCTAATTCTCTCAGGCATTCCAGTAGGATGTCATAATCTATAGTATCAAAGGCCACTGAGAGGTCCAAAAGCACCAACTGGGTCACGCTACCCCTGTCGGTGCTCAGGTGAAGGTCATCTACCAGAGCAACCATGGCCATCTCCACCCCATATCCAGGTCTGAAGCCGGTTTGAAATGGATCTAGAAAATCAGTTTCATCTAAGATCGATTGGAGTTGGAAGGTGACAGCTCACTCGATCACCTTGCTCTAGAATGGTAGATGTGAAACTGGTCTATAGTTCTTCATATGCAAGGGGTCCAGGGAAGGTTTCTTCAAGAGTGGTCTAATGACCACCTCCTTTAGATCTGATGGCATAGTACCTTCCCTAAGGGATGCATTGATAACCCTCTTAAGAAAGGCCATCAAGGCATCACCTCCCTGGATTACCAGCCAGGATGTGCAAGGGTTGAGGGAGCACATCATCTTCTTAACTTTTCCAAGGATCTTGTTCACGTCATCAGTACTCACTAACTCAAATTGATCCAGTTTAATCTCACAAATGGGTTTACTAGACACCTCGTCAGTCACTTCTGTTATAATCCTGGTGTCTAAGTCAGCTCTTATCTGAGAGATTTTATCTGCAAAATAGCTGTTAAAGACATCACAGCAGGCTGTTGTCGGGTCAAGTAAAGGTTTCTGCACAGGTGGAACCTGTGACAGTTCCCTCACTACCCTAAATAGTTCTGCTGGACGAGATTCCGCAGACACAATATGAGCAGAGGAGAAAGACTTCTTCATTGCCTGTATTGCCTCTCAATAGGAATGAAGGAATTGCCTATGACAACTTCTGTCAGATAAGAGTCGAGTTTTCCGCAAGGTGCAACCTGCTTCATTTTCCTGAGTTCTTCTGTGAACCAGGGATGGTGATTTGGAGTGGGTTGGAAAGGATGCTTGAGAGCAATCGTGTCAATAGCTCTGGTAAGATCGGTGTTCCAAGTGTCTACCAGGGCTTCGACAGGTTCGTCGGCTTTACCAACCAAGAAACCTTCCAAGGCTTTCTGGAATCCAATTGGCTCCATCAGCCTTCAAGGGCGGACCATTCTAATAGGTCCTCCACCCCTGGTGAGTTTGACAGTGGCTCTTAGTTCAGCCTTGACCAGGAAATGATCCGTCCATGACAGTGCAGAGGTGTTTTTTACTTCTGCCCATGGATATGCCTGCTCTGTACTAAAGACCGCATCGAGGGTATGGCCTGCTGAGTGTGTGGGCCTGTGAACCAATTGGGATAGGCCCATGTTCGTCATGGAATCCATGAACTGCTGGGCCGCACCTGTTAAACCAGAGGTAGGCAACCTTTCCCCTTTAAGGGCCGAGGGACTTCAGCTTCCAGAATCCCAGGAGCTATTGGCCAACATGGGACTATTGGCCAACATGGCTGAGGCTTCTGGGAGCTGAAGTCCTTCGGCCTTTAAAGGGGAAAGGTTTCCTACCCCTGTGTTAAACTGATCTCGAGAGGACTGTAATTTTTTAAGGGTTGGGAGGGTTAGGGCTTAGGGTCAATTTTATTGTATTGTATTTTTATGTTGGAAGCCACCCCGATTGCTATGCAGAAGGGTGGGGTACAAATAAATTTATTATTATTATTATTAAAAATATTAAAATCTAAAAAATAAAAAAATACACAAAGCATATAAACCACTACATCTAGTTACACATCACTTCATCCTGGTTAGCCATTCAAATAATTTCATTACATTTTAATATTAAACTTCTATACATTTAACTACATTGCATTTGTTTAATTTGTAAGCTGGTTTGAATCATGGTTCTAAAGTGGGCTTTAGTGGTAATAATAAATAAATAAATAAATAAATAAATAAATAAATAAATAAATAAATTTATATCCCGCCCCTCTGCAATGCAACTGGGGCATCTTACAGCATTAAAAATGCAATAAAATCCATACAACCCCAAGAACCCATCCATCCCTAAAGTAAAAGATGCTATTGGAGTGCACTGCTTGTGTGACTTCATAGATGGCACAAGCTATGGGACAATTTTGTTATTTCAGGTATTGACTTTATCATGACACCCTGATTGCATTTGCATCTCTTTGCTGCTCTGTCAGGTATCTCTAATTCACTATAGAGTGTCTTGTGGGTATTTGGCATAGGAACAGACATACACATGCGTACGCGTGTGCACACACGCACACACACACACTTCATTTACAATTTACAAGTTATCCAAAGCTTTTAAGATGACACATATTATTCTCTGTGTTAGAACAGAAGTTGTACAACATAGGCTGTATAATGAATTTTTAATGCTAAATTATTTACCTACAACAACAACAAAATAAATGTTATAAAGGGCATTCAGATGTTGTTATATGTAGTTTGTAACTGTGAGATTTAGGAAGTACCTTAGAGCTGACTTTCTATACATTTGCATTCATTAATGCTATAAATGATTTCAAAGTGATTATTTAAAACAAACAAGCTTTTCTGTCTCTAGGGCATAAAAATCTTTATATTTGCATAATAATTGGTTAGAAACAAGTGATCTACTAAGCAATAATATGTAGACATAGTGTAATGAATACAGTAGACACAGTCTGTTAGATCAATATCAGAAATATAATGAAGGTTGAATATTTGAAGTCTCTGGATTATTTCAAACATCTATAATTAGCAATAAGCTCATTTAGATAAGCATTAAACACAAATTTAATCATATTACTGGTAATTATTAGCAGGTTGTTCAATGTGAAGTCCCTTTCATTTTCTTCAAAAGTTGTGCTAAGAACTGAAAAATCTCTACATTATTTGACCTCATGAACTGCACAGAAATGACTTAACTAAAGAAACAAGATTAGTTAGGGATGCCTTTGCCCAGAACTCATTTTATTTATTTCTGCTATCACACCAGAGGTCCAGATATCATTTGTTCATTGTACGGCGTTAATCAATAGTTTATTATATTTCCCAAACTGCTGTAATGAAAGAGTCCAAAAATAAAAATATTATTTTTATGTTCACACATGCATACACGGTATGAGAAAATTAAGTGGAAATGTTAGGCAATTATTTGTGGGTATTTCATTTTGTGTAAACACAATGGAAGTGTTATGCTTCAATAGAAAAAAAATGTAGAGGTGAAAAAATGACATGATGAACTGAAAGCTTGAAAGTGCTATGGGTATGCCTCGCTAAAGTACGTTAATTTAAGGCTTGCTGAAATGAACAACAAAGCTATACACACACTGGATTCTCTGCCCCACTATACCCCCAAATCAAATTTTACATTGTCTGGTTAAAAGCTACTTCAAGAAAATACCTTGCAGAAGGAAAAATTTTCATTTTATCCTAATATTCTGCATTTTTATGCCTTGAAGGATACAAACCTTAGCCACTTAACAGTGATATCTTAACTCTAAAGGAAGATGAATTTATATCATCTTACATTAGGGCTTGATTTTTGGAGGATTTATTCTTTCCAACCAAAGATAAAAGGAGGCACCATTATAGTAGTTCTGGTCCTATCTACAAGTTGCAGAGAATGGCAGTGAGAGAGTTCTGTTCAATTTCATGGCTGTTGAATGATGAGATACCACTAGATTCCATTCTACTCCTTGTGTTGTTTAACATTAACTGAAACAACTGGGTGAAGTTATAGTACTAGATTGTGTGCTCAGCTTGTTCCAGGAATAAGTCTAGCTTATGGAGATGTTGGGAGAATTCATAGATGCTGTAAGTATATATGAAGCTAAATCTCCATAAGATTGAAGCTCCATGGATTGGTGATTCCTGGGTATGGGAACTGAATTTTTAAAATAACCTGAATGGAGTTGTACAACTCTGAAGCAGGGTTTGCAGAGTCTGGGAGTGCTGCAACTGGAGACTCAGGTAGTCTTTGTGGTTTGGAGGTCCTGGGGATTTTCCTTGATATTTTAGTCACAGAGTTTCATACTCTGGTAACTTCCCAATTAGACTACCACAATGTAATTTTCATGAGCTTGTTAGACTCTAATAACTGTATCTTTCCTAGATATGACTTCTACTTTTCTGACATGTAAAATTATGTCATGCACTATGGTCAGGGTCCTAGTGAATTTGACCATAACACTAGCGGTTTGACATTTTTGTTCTTAAGAGCTTGCTGTTGCATTTCAGAATGGATGATACATTTTTGTTTAAAAATGGGAATCATCTCATGCACAATGGAAAATCTTGCATTACTGCGCCAATTGAGGCTTTTCTCTCTGCTGGTGTTTGATAGGATCTTTGTTTCTGTCTCGTAGGTCCTTTGCAGACTGCCAGAAATATTGCAAATTGAGTCCACTTTAACTGTCCTGGCTTAGTACTACGGAATCATGGGAATTGTATTTTTTCTGAGACATTGAGCCTTCTCTGTCAGAGAGCTCTGGTGCCACAATAAACTACAGTTCCCATGATTCCCTAGCACTGAGCTAGGGCAGTTAAAGTGGACTCAATTTGCACTATTTCTGGCAGTCTGCAAAGGCCTTCAGTCATCCTATTTTTTTTTCAAGAAATGAACCACATAACAAATTACAATAATGCTGCCAGATGGAGAATGATTATCCTAGACATTGTGAAAAACATGCTATCACATGCTCTGTCACTATTTACAGTAGAGGGGTCAAATGCGCAAGGGCCAGGGGTAATTTTCCACATCCAATCCCTCTCAGGCTTCTCACAATTGCACCAAAATTCCTTCTTTATCATCTGTTTGCCTCCAGAATGGGCAACAGAAGTAATTTTATGTCACTTCTTGTCACCATGTTGAAGTAGAAACATTGGGGGGAAAGGGTATTTGAGAGGGGTGCAGAGTAATAGGTGGATTTGGGGGAGCTGTAGAGGGAAGATTTGTATGTTTGCATACATTTGACTTTGGGTTGGATTTTCTTATGATTTTTACCTGAAAATCATGATAAACTTTTAAAAAAATGGAAGGGAGGACTCAAGGCTTTAGAGATCCAAGGACCTCATGCAGGCTATATGTTGTATTTTCCCCACCCAGAATAGATGATTGCTATTTTCCTCGTTCCTAGTAAATTTTCTCTATGCAGAATGTGTTATTGCAACTTTGGGGGGAAGCAGACGGCGCAAAGGGCTGTTTTGGGGACAAGGAAGGGGAGGGGCAGCTGTTGGAACGCCGGCCCCTCTGCATGGCCAGCTCTCCGATGATGCCTTCTCGCCGCAGCGTCCGCACACGCTGCAGTGGAAGAGTCGCTGAAGGTGCGCCACCAGCCTTTTGTGGCACACCTTCGGCGACTTGTGGAAGGAGCACTGTTTTAGTGCTCCTTTCAGGGGCTGCAAAGCTGCGCCGTGGGGCCGAGGTGTGGGGATACCTCGGCCCCATGGTGCAGCTTTCCGGGGTGGCCAAGGGCCACCCGTCTGCTTCCCCCCTTTGTTAATTTAAATTGCAAGGATTGTTCTTCAGCCTCATTTGCTCTGTCTCTTAACAGTCAAGGTGTTGTAAGCATTATGTTGCATTGTAATATAAATATTTTTTTTAAAAAAAAAAACTTTATTTTTCAAGTAGGGCAGTGCTTTGGTTTTTATGGAGGTTTGTAAGCCATTTTGATAGCCATTATTTTAGCTAAAGGTCATGGTAAAAAAGGTTTAAAATAAATAAAACATATAGGTATTGCAAAACAAGTGTATGCATCATAAACCACCTGGCATTGACATTATTAAACAACAGGGGAAAGGAGTTAAGAACCTGAAAATTGATAGTTGGTATACAGATGAGGGAATTGCAAATGTGTCTCTATTTCCATTTGCAAAACCTTGACAGGTGTGTATTAAAGGGATTGGATTAGATTAGAATTCTGTATAGTTTAATGTCTCAGACTGCTATCAAGGTCAGATTCAGCTCCTAAACTAGTTTCATGTATTGAACACAATATTCTTCATGTCATGGCAGGAGAATTTCTAATAATGATGTCTTGAAGTACAGCCAACCAACCACAACTGATATCATGCTCATCACAGTAAAAGATATGCTGGACTGGCCAAATATTTAGGGTAGATAACCCCAGGTTGCCACCAGCAGTTAGTACATAGTGAGTTACAAGAGGGTACTGTTTCACAGAAGATCAACAGAAAGTAAATGTTTCAAGGGCATTTTGAACACTGTTTTTATGGTAACAGTTGGAAACTGATGACAAGAGAAGGGATTGCTAACATTCAGCAGTTTGAGACAGGCTCGCTTGGCTAGAGTATAAATCGGTTGTATATTAAGGCAAAAACAGTTTCAAACAGTGGCAAGCTTTCCAAGTAGATTTTCTTTTATCTGTTTTGTTTTTAAGAGTACATGTTGTAAACAATCTTTTAAAATCTTTATGCACCATCTTGAATTTTTAGCTAAACTTTTAGCTAAAATAAGTCAGATATCAAATATCAACTCATTTACTGTAAAGTATGAAAGCAATAGTAGCCTAATTTGCTAGAATATGGACTACATATGCTTGAACCTTATGCAAAATTTCCTGGGAATAAGTCCTATTGAATTTAATCAGACTTAATGTTTGAACAGACATGCATACATTTATGAACAGTGTACAGTTTTGATAGCTCCCTAACTAAACTTGACCCCATATAGATATGTCTTGATATCTAGATATAATTTTTTAAAAACTCAGAAGCACATGGCTTTGATGGTGCCCTATCTGCTTGGGACATAAATGTGTCAGTTAAATATGGGCTTCAGGTTTATGGTGTGTGTGTCAATTCAGAATAGTGTTATTGACTAGCAATTTCACTTGTCAAGGAAATACTGGATCTCTGAGCATCAGCACAGATATGAGGGAAAAGGGTAATTAGGGAGAAACCAATGCTTCAATATGAAAATGTGCCAATACATTTACATCTTAGAAATAATGCAATTAATTTTTTAAACCCCCCTCAAATTTGTAACTTTTAAAACCCTATCTTTTCTATACCTTTGAGGTTGACTGATACCATGATAATAAGTGCTGTCAGGTTATCATTAGCCCTTGAGGCAAAAATATGCAATGGAAAATGTAAACAAGCACAACAAAATCTCATGAAAAAGGGAAAGCAAATAAAACCATAACCTGTTTACTAATGCATATGTGAATTATTTTTCTTCAGGATAAAATTTAAACACATGATGATGCTTCTGAACTAGAAAATAACTGGCATGGAGGCATTCATAGATGTCTCTGTTGGATGCTGTGAGATATTATCACAGTTGTTTTGTACAGGAATCTAATTACCAAGAAGAAAGTGTTCCCTTATACAAAGCCTTTTGTGAAACCAGTATGGACTTTTTGTATGTAGCATTAATCAACAGAAAAGGCACAATTTCAACCACTAAAATCAGTGGGGGTGTCAACCAAAATTTCTTTCAGTTGGTAGATTGGCTGAACTTCTTGCACAATACACTGTGTATGGAACTTAAAATCACTAATGATGAATAGAATGTTTATACCATATTTTGAAATGGAATGAAACTATAAGTTGTACTGGCATGGATGACTTTCTGTAGAAATTACTTATTTGATTGGGTGACCTTATACATGTCAAGCTTTATTTCTGCAAGTTTATAAGCTTGAGATCATCAGCCAGAGTTGTCTGCAGAACTTAGGTGATTTATAACAGCATAATTCCCCCACCCTGTGATATACAGGGCAAATATAGTTTGATAGGACAGTTATTCTACGAACTGAAGTCATTCTGCTCATTGAAATGAATCTGCCTGTGCTATTGAAACAGTCACACAGTGCACACTTCTGGGCCTTGCTAACTTGCATGTAATCATGTCCTCAGGGTGGAGTATGAGTTGTGCAGTCAGTAAGCTTTGCCAAAATTCAGAGTAAACTGGGAGAGAAACAATTTGTTTCAATATCAGTAGAAGCAGCTGGTTCGTATGGCAACTTGGTCTTTGATGAAGTGTGTGTGTGTGTGTGTGTGTGTGTGTGTGTGTGTGTGAGACCTCTGGATGAGTAGAAAGTTGTGCATGAATAAGCAGGCAAGTTCCAGCAAGGCAAATGTTGCATTCAATGGCCTTCACTTGCTGGAGCTAATAATAACTTTGGCTGTCATTCACTATCCTTTTGAGGGTTTCACAAAGCAGATCAATGCCAAGGAGACATATTTGATTCTACAGGCCCTGCCAGAAATTAGGTTTGGATTTGGATTTCCTGGAACAAACCCAAAACTAGTTTGACAACAAAGGGTCTGTTGTGATAATTTGTGCCAAAAGTATGGTTCTCAGTTTATCCTCATAGGGAGGATATAATAATTTCCTCAAGTGCATTTCATAGGACATATAAATGTGAAGATAAACAGGCATATCCTTCCTTCCTTCCTTCCTTCCTTCTATTGTAGATAGTGATTGGTCATTAAATATATACAGATCAGTATATATACATATAAAGGTTGAGTCTTCTTTATTTGAAATGCTTGAGACCAGAAGTGTTTTGGATTTCAGCATTTGTTTTATTTTTTATTTTTATTTTTTATTTTTATTTTGGGACACCTGTATTTGCATATAGGTACATAATGAGATATCCTGGAGGTGAGTCCCATGTCTAAACACCAAATCCATTTATGTTTCATATATACCTTATGCATATAGCCTGAAAGTAACGTAATATATATATATATAATTTTTTTTTCATGAAACAACTTTTGGGTACATTAAACAGCAGAAAGCAAAGGTGTCACTATCTCAGCCACCCATAAAAAAGGTTTGCTTTTTGGAATATTTTGGGTTTTGAAATTCTGGATAAGGGACACTTAACCTGTTTATAAGTAAATACACTAAGGGCTGATATTATTTGGAGCTGCTAGCTGGCTGTTAACAAAGCTCTGATTGTGTTTTTGTTTAGCAATTCCTCTGCTTGGAATTTTGACTTGAAACTGACCACAACAACTTAGGCAACAATGTCAGAATTTGACATTGTCTAGCACAGAATCCTGATGAAATATGAATACACACAAGTGTGCATGTGCAAATTCTCTCACACTGTGCAATTTACTTTTATTGTAAAAAGATGAATCTTATAGCACATTTGAAACTAATTGAGGAAAAGAAATTTCTAGCTTAAACTTTCATGGACTCCATCCCACTTCATCAGATGCATTGAGTGAAGCCTCTGTGAACAGAGATATATAGGAACTGGTGAGAAGAAAGGGGGAGCATGAATTGTAACAAATACAAAATGTGAATATGAGTTGAAAGTTTATGCTAGAAATTTATTTTTCTTACTCACCCCCCTAAGCAGACGACTTAAAGGGCTGTCTTGGGGGCATGGAAGGGGAGGGGCAGCTGCACGATTGGTGCCCCAACCCCTTCCCCAGGTCGTCCTCAGAGCAGCTGGCCCTCCGCACGGCTGGCACTCCAAGGAGGACCTCCCGCCGCAGCATTTGGACGCGCTGCGGTGGAAGAGTTGACAAAGGTGTGCCGCAGCCTTTTGTGGCACACCTTCATTGACTTGTGAAAGGAGCGCCAATTTAGCGCTCCTTTCAGGGGTGGCAAAGCTGCACCGTGGGACTGAGGTGTGGGGATGCCTCGGTCCCACGGCGCAGCTTCCTGGGGCAGCCCACGGCTGCCCATCTGCTTCCCCCCTCAGTCTCAAAGGAGTGACAGGATTCCTTTATATCTTCTATGCTCGAACAGACTAGCACAGCTAAGTTTTTACATTTTATTATTTTATTATTATAGATTATATTTATATCATACCTTTCCACCCCCAGAATGCAATTTGAGATGGCTGACAAGAAAAATCAATAGACAAATACTGCCTAAAATCATACTAACAGATCAATTAAAAAAAACACTTTAAAGCAAGTAAACTTTTTTTTTAAAAAAAAAGCACTCTCCTGAATGCAAATTCCTCTTTGCAGCAACACAGCTTAAATGCCAAATGCCTGTTCTGCCTGCTACATGCCTTCATCCCGTACACCTCCAGAAAACCTATCTGTATAAGGTCAAACACAGGCTTAGATCAAGCCCATTGGCAAGTCCCAGAGAGGGAATTAGTGAGGATGTGTTTTCCCCCCTTCTCTTCACTGATTCTGTAATGGAGAATGTGTCTTTCTCTTCTCTTCATAGACAGTTTCTCATGCCCATTTGTCAAACCTGTCAGATCATAGAGTTACACCATTCAGACTTATAAGTCATGAACACAAGGAGTCAGCAGTATGAATTATGAAGACTGTTGAGAAGATGTTTGGCTTTCAGTACAGCTGAGATCAACCTCTAGATCTTGAAAGGGAAAGAAATAAACTGGCAGTCAAACAATAAACAGAATCTTTTTTAAGTTCAAAAAGGAGTGAATAGTATCTTGAGGCTGATGTGAACAAGGTGTCCATTTGAGCACTGTTCATTGATTGAGCTCTCAGATGTCTACTCTAAAGTTCACCAGGGCTTGCATAAGACATGGATGTGCCTTGCAGCCATTTCAAAGTTCAGCTGAAGAAAAACATCTTGTGATTTTATGTCAGCGGGGGAAACAGATATATGGAAGGCAAAGAAAAGAAAGAAAAACTAATATGCTGGATACAAACAAAATTCCTCTGTGGACTAACTATGTGCTGTACAACAACTATAGAAAAAGCTCTCAATGTGCTGGGCAGCAAACTCTGGCTATGAGAAGTGGTGGGAATAGGCTGGGCCTGATACACCAAAGGCTTTCATCCTCCAAACTGCTCTGCCTCATACAAGAGCTATAATTCACTACTCCATATCATTACTTCCTGATTCATAGCCCAGACCAGCAACCTCAGGGACTGAAGCCTTCTGTGATGATGATTCTAAGGAATCACTTAAACTTGGACTTTGGAATTCTGAGTTGATGCTCACTGTCTCAGGTTTCATATCCTGAAGCAGTGCTGTTACCCATAGTGTTGCTGAAATTATATAAAAATTGCTGATCAATTATATAAAAATTGCTGATCAAAATTGGTGAACTCCATGGATGACCTCCAGATGAACTCTGGCAGTGGACATAGCAAAAGTCCTCCATACCCAAGGCATGGGCCACCACCCTTAATCTTCAATGTATAGCCCCCAGATAGTCTAGGAGAGTTGCCAATGGAAGTAC
>JAIPUX010001232.1:116448015-116468293 GCA_020142125.1 Phrynosoma platyrhinos
GACTCAATTTGCACTATTTCTGGCAGTCTGCAAAGGCCCTAAATGAGTATTTTGTATGTACAAGGTACTTTTCAAGAATAAAATTTCCTATGAGTGAAGAAGATTATGGAAGAAGCCAGCAGCAGGATTTTGAGGATGATTTATTCTCTGAATGAGGTTGCATTTCAGATGTAATTCATTCTTGGATAGTGTGGATTTGGCTTTATGAAAAGTTAAATATCAATAGGGCAGCAACACACAGGAAGTTTGGCTTTCTAGGCACATAAGCAAACAGAATGAGGTCAAGTCAGATAAACTTTTTAAAATGGCTATTTGTTTAGCACAGTAAAACTATCTAACATTTTAGAAAAATCTTTGCACAAGGACGATCTCTTCCCCCAGTAATTCTGAAACAAACACATATGCCATGAACCTGCCTGCTACCCTGCATATTTTTTAATGAGATAAGCAAACTCTGCTGTTTAAATCCTACTGTAAAGGGAGAGAAAGCACACACAGCAGCTACTACTACAAACCCAAACTCAGGGTAATGTAGATTTGTTATTCTGATAGCATAATTTATCTAAATTGTTTTTATTTTTGCAATGTTTTGTATAATATTCCTTGTAGGTTATTTTTATGGGCAAGCAGGCTCATGGGGGTTGGCATTATAGTATAGCATTATTACAGCACTTTTTTATTTTGTTCATGAAAGGTAAAGGTATTCCCTGTTGATAAGGTTGTCAAGTCATGTCTGACTATAGGAGGTGGTGCCCATCTCCATTACTAAGAGCCAGGATTGTCAAAGACTACTCTGTGACCATGTGGCCAGCATGATTGCACAAAATTCTGTTTACCTTCTATTGGAAAGCAAGCCTAATTTGGGGGAAATTTATAATTAGCTTAAATGTGAGAGTGAAGCACCCAACTTCGCCTCAGAGATCTTATCCAAGTGTATACCAAAGGTATAAGAATTTGCCAGGTTTTGATGCTGAAACGGACCAAACTCCAATTAAAATATGAAATATTTATTAATACAATAAGCAAACATCCAATAAGGCACACACACATACACAGTAGAAGAATAAGCGGGAAAGAGTGAGAGTGGGGGAGGAAAATAGGGAAACCAGGATAGAGAGGGATATACTTATGCCTGAGAGGCTCCTCAGGATTTCTGGAAGCGAATGCGGATGGGTTCAGTGGAAGGGGCATGACTGGCAAGAGAGGGGGTCGTGGGAACTTTCTCAGAGCACAGACCGACAGAGATTCAGTATACACTTCCAAGGTAGCACATGGTCTGCTAAAATCCAGGGGTTCTTATAGGGAATTTCTGCCTCCTAGCTATGAGTCTAACAATAGGAAGACAAAGGCTTGATGGGTTTACTATTTTTACCTAAGTCTGGGCATAGTCTAAAAAATGCATTCAGTTACGAAACTATCAAGGAAAAGAAGCTAGAGAAAAGGGGTGCAATCAAATCCCATTAAGTGTGAGACTAAGGGTCTTTGCAGACTGCCAGAAAAAGTGCACATTAAATTGGGGCACTGCCCTGGCTCAGTGCTAGGGAATCATGGGAATTGTATTTTTTTTCTGAGACATTGAGCCTTCTCTGTCAGAGAGCTCTGGTGCCACAATAAATTACAGTTCCCATGATTCCCTAGCACTGAGCCAGGGCAGTGCCTCAATTTAATGTGCACTATTTCTGGCAGTCTGCAAAGGCCTTAACCCCCTAAGCAGATGGCTAATTGGGCCATCTTGGGGGCAGGGAAGGGGAGGGGCAGCCGCACGATCAGCACCCCAACCCTTTCCCGAGGTCATCCTCGGAGGATCCAGCCCTCCGCACGGCCGGCGCTCCGAGGAGGACTTCCTGCCGCAGCATTCGCACACGCTGCGGTGGAAGAGTCGCCAAAAGTGCATCGCAGCCTTTTGCGGTGCACTTTCAGTGACTTGTGAAAGGAGCGGTAATTTAGCACTCCTTTCAGGGGCAGCGAAGCTGCGCCATGAGACCGAGGTGTGGGGATGCCTTGGTCCCGCGGCGCAGTTTCCTGGGGCGGCCCACAGCCGCCCGTCTGCTTCCCCCCTAAGACAAACAAACACCATTGTGTATCTTTTCCAGTAGAATGGGATATTCCCAAGGGCAACTCCCAAACCTGCCTATCCAGGAAATCTCTAGTGGTCTTGAGCAACTTCAGCAGTGCCTACCTGACCTTACATTTAGGGGATTATGGCTGCCATCTCCCAAGGGTCAGGCTAGGGTCATAGGGAATTCCACATGGTTGAAATATCCAAGAAAAATGGAGCACATCTGCTAACACTTCCCACCAAAGTTTCCCTATTTATCTACTTGCATTTGCATGCTTTCAAACTGCTAGGTTGGCAGAAGCTGGGACTAGTGACAGGAGCTCACCCCATCATGCAACACCTGGCTCTTGAACTGCCAACCTGCTGATATTGCAATCAACAAAGTCATTGTCTTAACCACTTGAGTCACTGTTTGATTTTTCATGAGCTTTCTGAAGGATTTTGTCTGTGTGAGATAACCACTATATGTAGCAATTCTTCACTGTGGGCCTAAGCAGATGGCGCTTTGCACCATCTTCAAGGCAAGGAAGGGGAGGAGCAGCCTCAAGCTGGGCACCCCAACCCCTTCCTGAGCACAACATTGGAGCGCCCATCGCTCCACACTTCCGGCGCTCCAACGACGCACTTCCGCCGCCGCGTCCACACACGCTGTGGCAGAAGAGATGCCGAAGGTGTGCCCAAGGCCTCTTGTGGTGCACCTTTGGTGTTTTGTGGAAGGAGCACTATTTAGTGCTCCTTCCAGGGCCTGAGATGCTGTGGGTTGGGGCCGAGGAGTGCGGCTACCTCAGCCCCAATCTGCAGCTTCCCAGGGCAGCCTACGGCCGCCCGTCTGCTCCCCTCCTATAACTTTGAATGCTTACAAAATTCCAAATCTGATTCCACAATAGTGGAATTCCAAAATTCCAATCTGATTCCACAATAGTGAAACTATCAAGAAAATCATCCAGATCATTTGGTATTTGTTCTATTCCATTGTTCCTATGATCTTCAAGCTGAGTTTTACTGAACTTTGGTTCCTAGTCTTTCTCAAAAGGCTTATCTATGGATCTCTCCAGAGAACTACACTAAAACTAACTAAAGAAATGCATGTGTTATTTGATGTATATTATTTTAAAGTCTCCATAAGTCATTTAAGTTGCTGTAGCTATTACAGGATGATCCAGAAATATTACAATGAAAAGCTACTTTTGACAAAGAACAAATTTGTACCTGCTAATAATTCAGTTCTCATAGATTTAAATTTTCATCTCATCTATTGTGAAACCCATTGTAATATGGTAACATAAGAATAAGAATTTAGAGTTGATGACAAATGATATTGGAAATTAAGGTTTTTTTTTTAAAAAAAAACATATATATATATTGCTTACATGGTAACTCTAGAAGATTTTTGATAACCCACAGAATGGTAGTTATTTCTTAGGATTTTTTTTCCCTTCCTTCACATTGAATCCCCTGAATTCCCACAAATTTAAAATGTGAAATCAGAATCAATATTTACACTGAGGTTGTTTGACTCCAACAGCAGGTGGTGCTAAAGAACTTTGCCCAATGTGATAGATCCTGATTTGTGTATATTGCCAAAATAATTTAAATTTCTTATCTGCTACATCAAGGCACTCAAGGTGGTGGTGTGTGTGTGTGTGTGTGTGTGTGTCATTCAGCACAGTGACATGTCAAAACATTTCCCTGTCCCAAATGTTCACAGTTTATTAATTCACTTTTTATTTCAGATAAATGTGTCAATATTTTCTTTGAACCTCTTCAAAAAATGAAGATTTCTTAATCTATTCATCTCCTAGCATATTAATTTATAAAGCAATTATGACAACAGGCAAACAGTGTGAATGCTGTATTCTTTAAACTGGTACTTTTATAAAAACATACAGTAATGGCTTTAAGGTATTATGGGAGAATAGTGAAAAAAACACACACCACCCTATGATAGAGTCACCATAAGTCAGGGTCAACCTGAAGGCATACAAGAAGTAATAACCTATGAAACATTTTTAAACAATTTTGCTGACACCTCTCATAAGCTATTCTATGCTATTTGAAAGACAAGAAAGGGCCATCAGACCCATTCCCTGTTTGTATGACCTCCCTGAATTCCTACAAGCCCAGTTTTGCTTCTGAAGATAATTTGTGCATTGTGGAGGAGTTGGTCTTATGGAACCCCTAGATGTGTGCACTTCATTTTAATATTGCTACTGTGCTTAGTGAATGATAGCACTGGCTACGTCTGAATGCTTGATCACAGCCACTTTGAAAACTCAGCAAGAACAGAAAACAGCAGATCTTCCGGCACCTTAACTAAACTCTGGTACACTTAGATTAAAAAAGTAGTCAGTATCAGCCATTTGACTTTGGTAAATTACAATCTATGAGAACTGCTAAGTCATGATGTGTGTGTGCTGTGTGTGACAAGGCCAGGACATGTAGATAAATGTCCTTGAAGTGGCCAGACATCAAGATGTGTATTGTATTCTACACCTGTATAATATGTATGGCTTAGCAGGATGAGGTTAAACAGCTGTATCAGCCTAGGCTATATAAGGTGGTGGCTAATGTAGCCCATGTTGTGGGTTACAGAGTAGTAGGTTAGTGGTTACCATGTGGAGTAGAGTTGGTGAGAGCTATTGAGAGTAGTGAGAGGAACTCTGTACAGTTCCTGCTTCTATATACAGCATCTCCTTATCACCTGTAAATAAATCTCTTCACCTTGAGCTGTCCAGTCCAGCTTCCTCATTTCATACTGGTATCTCAGTGCCTGGGTAAGATACTGAAGTCTCATTCAAGCCTTGTTATTAGTGTGACAGTCATCATGTTCTTTACAGATGTATGAAAAAATTGTTCAGCTTCTTTTTTTATAAGACCTTCTTGAATTCCAGATTTTCCCATTAACCTGATCTTGGAATGTTGGAGAAAACAAACCTGTCATCCTCAAAAGAGTTTTAGCATTCACAAAATTGATTTTTCCACAAACAGTAGATTGTGTACAGTGATAACTGCTCCCTTATTGCATGAATTATTAAAAATTAGATGGATTGTTCTTTTTTTGATCCATTGTCCAGTTCTGTGCTTTCTTCATATTCTTAATAAAAGTGTTTTTTCTTGGTGTGTGTGTGTGTGTGTGTGTGTGTGTAGGTGACAATGTGGCACTGCCAAAATCTCTCAAAACCTTTCACTGTTTTTTAATGTGTTCCACTGCTGCTACCTATTATGTGAAAATAATGGCCACTGTCCACCAAATCTTCACTGTGAGACTCAAACTCAGGACTCTCTTAAGTGTCGTCTGTACTATAACTCTCTTTTGATGCCAGCCCTCTGGGTTTCAAATCCCCCCCCCCAAGCTTGGCACTAACTATTCTTTGACAACCACACACTCACTACCTAATGTGTCCCAAACCTCAAAGATTTTTCTCAATGTTGATAGCATTTTTATTGTGTTTCTGAGATCACTTCAGACAGCTGTTTGTTTAAACAAAGTAATGAATTTATTTACAAGTCAGACTGAATACAATATCTCTTTTAGTGGATGGTGTTCACAATGGATACAGTGTATAAATACTTTGTTAGTTACACAGTTTAATAGTTTCTTTAGATTGTCTTTTTAATTAGTTCTTTATATCTTTATATATGTTCCCTTACAGAACCTTTTTTACATTTTTGTATCTTATAATCCTTCTGGCTACCTGTGACTCCACTAGTCACCAAACACTATGTCTCCCATAGGACACTATAACAATTTAATTAAGGATATGCTTCGTTCCTTTCTTGAGTACCTAAAACCCTTTCTAACTGCCCTCACAGCAGTCCACGCTAGTCTCAACGGCTCTTCACCCATCAGAGCACACTAAACATCAACCACTTTCAAACCTGCTCCTCCATCTTATATATTCACTCTTGGGAGCAGCCCCCACTTTTCCTGGCTTTGCTCCCATTGGCTAGTGCCAAGGTTCTAATCTGCCTGTTGTATCAACATATTCTTCATATTCTTAACAAAAGATTTGGGGAGGGAGGAAAGGTTGCAAATTTCTATGAAAATTATAGACAAGTCAACAAAAAGTATAGATTTCTTTCTTTTCTTTTTTTTCTTGGAGGTGAGATTTCTCATGGACTCTTGAAATTTCTCAGCCAGGAGTTAAGACAACCTTCCTCTCCATAAATGAGCATCTTTGCACACATTCTTCACATCTCTATTACTTCTTGAATTTAGACAGAACATATGGGAGGGGATTTCATTCTGTAATTTCTTCATAAATTCAGTGGGGACAAATTTGATTAAAAACATTTAAATGTGGGGAAAAAAGTGCAACCAACAAGTTCTTCCTTCAGTGTTCTTAGGTCCTTGCTGGCTGCTCTTGGAAGAAGATGAAATTAGGCAAGACATCATCAATGAGAAAGCAGGGAAAACTACTGAGGATTGATAATGAGTAATGTGTCTGAGAAATAAACATAGGAATAGAACGGCCACTATGCTACAGGTTACTTTTTTAAAAAACAACTTATCATCCCCCAAAGTAATTGGTTATTGTTATAGTCTCACATTTTTAAGAGTAGCAATTTATTTTCTTGTTTATGAAAAGTAAAACAAATAGTTACGTTTAGTTGCTTTTTTAAAAGTTGGAATACCTCTGACCTATGGTACAAAACATAGGGCCTCTACAGATGGGCAGCTGTGGGCTGCCCCGAGAAGCTGAGGATTGGGGCCAAGGCTGCCCCACTCCTTGCCCCCAATCCATTGTTCGGTTGGCCCTAAAAGGAGCACTAAAATAGCGCTCCTTCCTCAAGTAACAGAAAGGGTGCCGGAAGAGGCGGCATGCACCTCTTCTGTGTCTTTTCCGTCGCAGTGTGTCCGGACAGTGTGATGGAAGGACGTCATTGGAGCTCTTGCTGTGTGCAACGGCGGGTGCTCTGATGATGTCCTCAGGAAGGGGTTGGGGTGCCCGACGTCCGGCTGCCCCTTCCCTTCCTTGGCTTGAAGACAGGGCTTCGTGCCATCTGCAAAGCCCCATAGTCTCCTCCCACCTTCCTTGTTGGCACATAAAAACTCACAACAGAGCATACGTACAGGTCCCAGGTTTAATGGGCACTCAAACTATGTGATATGAGTTCTTTATCATTTAGTGTGGCCATAAGCATATAACTATGAACTAACAGTTTGTTATACTAGAAATAATTAAGGTATTATAGATTAAATTGCAATTATGACTCTCAAGTCAAGACTTAGGGCCTTTACAGACTACCAGAAAAAATACAGCTTGAGGTCACTTTAACTGTCCTTGTTCAGTGCTAGGGAATCATGGGAATTGTATTTTTTTTCTGGGACATTGAGCCTTCTCTGTCAGAGAGCTCTGGTGCCACAGTTCCCATGATTCCTTAGTGCTTAACCAGGACAATTAAATTGGCCTACAGCTGCATTATTTCTGGCAGTCTGTAAAGGACCTTACTTATGACAGAAAAAGCTTTTATTACAAGTTGTATGTCACTCCCAAGTACTGAGAGCATCAGATAAGTTGAGACTGAATGGTAAATTAATTTTCTTTTAATTAATTATTGCAGTGTTTGTTTAAAAAGCTGCCATATTTAGAGGAAGGACCATAGTTTAGTGGTACCACACATAGATCAGATATAGAAGATTGCAGTATACCAAAAGCTCTAGATATAGAGTTGCTGCCAGTCAGTGCTCAGCCAGATGATCTACCTTTGCAGACTGTCAGAAATAGTGCAAATTGAGTTCACTTTAACTGCCCTGACTCAGGGCCTAAGCAGACGGTGCATAGCGTCATCTTCAGGGCAAGGAAAGGGAGGGGGCAGCCACACGCTGGATGCCCCAACCCCTTTCCGAAGACGTCGTCGGAGTGCTGGACTCTCTGCATGCCTGAAGCTCCGAGGATGCCTATCTTCTGCAGTGTCCACACACGCTGCAGTGGAAAAGGTGCCGAAGGTGCACTGGCAGCCTTTTGCGGCGCACCTTTGGTGATTTGTGGAAGGAGCGCTCTTTTAGCACTCCTTCCTGGGACAGTGAAGCTGTGCTGCGGGACCAAGGAATGTGGATGCCTTGGCCCTGATCCGCAGATTCCTGGGGTGGCCCTGTGCCACCCGTCTGCTTCCCCCTCTGTGCTAGGGAATCATGGGAACTGTAGTTTATTGTGGCACCAGAGCTCTCTGACAGAGAAGGCTCAATGTCTCAGAAAAAAATACAATTCCCATGATTCCCTAGCACTGAGCCAGGGCAGTTAAAGTTGGCTCAATTTGCACTATTTCTAGCAGTCTGCAAAGGCCCCCTAATTTATTTGATTTGTTAGAGTTGGGTTCCTCTATTTAAAGACTGCTTGGTACAACAAACACTGCATTTGGAACATTTAGTACACAATTAAGGCAATGAAATGAAAAGAAATAAGCTCAAATGGAGTCCTCCATTGCACTACAAGAGAGCAGGAATTTTATAGACTGCTCTGCTGGCTGAATAGTTGCTTTTGACGTTTCTTAATGCTATATTTCAAATGCTATTAGAAGCTTCTATTCCTTCAACTGAATGATCTCTGAGCTCCCTGAAAATGGAAACTAAGCATGCTTGAATTGTTTTTGGTCTATTACAGCAGATATGGCACAAATGAAACTGACTTCCAAAGTATGATTTGTGCAGACAGATATAACATGCATGCATTCGAAATTTATAGTGTGCCATTAACTGCTTAATACTTAGCATTCAAATGAATCTCCTTCTACTGCATGCTTTTCTACCACATGCTCTAAAGTGGAGATTTAATACAAAGCCAAATATTTGGACAGTTATTATTGTTTCTCTTTTGTTTTATTATCTCCTTATAAACAGTCATTTAAAAAAAAATAGTGGATCCATTCCACTGGCATATGAAATCTGATTGTTCTCCACCCCCACCCCCCATGATTCCTGAAGATATATATTACAGAGCAGCGTAACCAATAAAAGAGTAAAGCAGAATTCATGTGTTTGATGAATAATTTGCCAAAGTTGTATGGCTGTCTAAACTTTCATCATACTAGACATGGCCTTTTAAATACACCAAAGCCATTTGTCACTGCAGAAAACACAAAGAAATAGGTTGCACAGTAGTCATTTTGCAAGATTGTCACCTGAAGAGTTTTTAAACAATGGCCAAAAATCTAGATCAGCAATTAGTTAAATTGTGTACCCAGGCCTGATCCTTGCAACCCGGCTTTAAAAGTTAGCAGCTGCTGTGAGTGATGGAAGTCTGTTCTCCTGTTAGTCAGTTTTCAGCATACTGACATTTTACCCACTTCCTCTAGTGATCTTAGTGTAATAATTGAAAGCAGGATCCCTGTCATAATTCCTCCTCATCCCAGAGACTGCTGGCAGGATGGGGTTGGAAACAGCAGTGTGCTGCACCCCTATCAGTAGGAGAGCAACTTTCCATCACTCACAGTGACTGCTGACTGGTAAAGTAGGATGGGTATTTTTATAATCATATCACACTAAAATTGTGAATACACAAGGACTGTGAATAGCAATCAGTTATGGACCTGTAACTGTGATATGAATTCCAGCCATAATTCCAAAGGTTTATTCATGTTCAGTCTTCCCCTGTGGATGAAGAAAAATTGTCCCAACAATTATATTTTGATACAGAAATACTTTTTGTCACACCACAATGTGCCATAATATTTTAGGGGGGGGGGGGAAATGGTCCATGAAATTTTGTGGGAGAAACACAATGCAGATAAACAATCCATCCCTCTATTCTAAGGTGTCAGGGCAGAAAGTGTATGCTCATGCCATCCTTTCCATTGAATACTCATGAAAGGCACTCACAAAAGGAAGAGAGTGATGGACCTAGTACAGGCATCTGCAGACTGTTGATTGTAGAGGAGTCAGAAAGTCAAATGGAAATCCTCACAGCTAGAGAGGATACAAACAAAGAAAAATATAAGAGCACATGATAGGAGGAATCCTATCAAAGTCAATGCATAGTTGATATTACAGAGCTGAAAAATATATTGGCCTACTGCTTCTGGCAGCATTATGACATGGACATGAAGCCTTGAGGAACATCAGCAGCCAGAGTACTGCAGGTACTCATGAGTACTTTAATTCTGACAACAGAGAAGCAAGGGCTGTACTAAACTAGCTGCCCTTCAGGATATTTTCACTAAATAGCTTTGAAAGTGCTAAAGACAAAGAATGGAACTAGTCATTGATGAACAGCTGGTTAAGTTCACAGGTAAATGTTCATGCTGGTAGTCTATATCAAAGAAACTAGTAATATATGGCATAAAATATACTGGTGCTACAATAATCAGACATCATATCCTCTGAAACAAGACATTTCATTTGGTCATTCAGCTTGATACAGCACAGAAAGCCCACAAAATATAGTTGGAGAGTTTTTTCAACAGTACAATATTTTGCTAACCAAAGACCCAGTGTTGGTCTCATAACCCTTCCTCTTTACTTCTGCAGTGGTAAGAAATCAAAGGATAGTGCATCACATGTGGAAAATTGGCTTGCAATGTAATCTCAAATATGTAAGGCTTGGAGAGCCTCCACCACTAGTCTCCACCACTAGTAGCCACCACTTGCACCACTTGTCTTTAGTAAGCTGGGAAAATGTAGGGCCTCGGCAGAAGGCTAATTGAGCTGTCTCCGAGGCAGGGAAGAGGAGGGGCAGCCGCACGCTCGGCGCCCCTTCCTCCTCCTGAGGTTGCCCTCGGAGCTGCCAGCCCTCCGCATGGCCGGCGCTCCAAAGGCAACCTCCCGCGGCAGCGTTCGCATACGCTGCGGCGGATAAGTCAGCGAAAATGCGCCTCATGCTTTTGGGGCGCACTTTTGCTGACTTCTAAAAGGAGCGCTGATTTAGCGCTCCTTTCAGGGGTGCCGACAGTGTGCCATGGTGAGGATGCCTCAGTCCCGCGGCGCACCATCCCGCGGCATCCCAGAGCCTCTCATCTGCTTCCCCCCTTAGTTTGCCTTGTGAGAGGGAAGTAACATTAGAACCAACTATACCAGTACTCACTGATGAAGACTCCAGGCATGAGTGAACTAAAATAACTTTTACTTGGAAAGGGTATGAGAAAGCACACATGTGAGATACATACACTCTAATAACCAGCATACATACATACATATGGAAAAATTGGCTTGCAATGACCCCTGCAGCATCCATGTAACATGATTTGGTTGGCTTTAGAGTGGCTGGCATAAAGAACAGCCTTTATTGGGGGAAATTCTTCTGAGGAGGTATTATGTGGTTATTGACTATAGAAATAGTAATTTCCCTTCAGGCTTTATGTCTATTTCCTAATTTTTGGGATATGAAATAACATGTTTTTGTTTTCATTTGGAAATCATAATATTATTTTCATCACAGAAAATGTTATGTTATTACATTGGCGGAAGGCAGAAAAAGGACAGCTATTCACAATAAATGTTCTATTTCATATTATTTATTTATTTTTTTGGCCTGTGTCTGGAAATCTCAAAGATTTCTGTGGAGACATTTTTTATCCCTTGAAATGTATTAGAATTCCCACGAGGTCAGAAAATATCCAGACGTTACTCAGTGCAAGATTTTTTTTAAAATATCTAGTTTGTAATGTGGAGCAGATGCAGAGGCTGAAGCATCACATTCTATGTGTTTGAGGATTTGTAAAGAATCTGATATTTCTCATAAAGACTTTCTACAGCAGTGTCATTTTCAAAACAATTCCAGAGATGTATCTTAAATCTTATTGGAAGAGTGGTAGCAGAGCAATTTGTCATTCAAAAATTTACCAAAGGATAGCTGTATTCTTTCTCTCTCTCCCTCCCTCTCTTTGTGTATGAAAATCCCAGTTTAGTTGTCCTGGTTTATATCATTTCATAAGATTTTTTCAAACTAGTTGCACAGCTATTTACACAAACTCATGCACAACTGTTTGGACAATCAGCTGTGCAATAGCAACTGCAACTGCTTGGACAGTTCTGGCACAATTTTAAAAATCTTTATTGGACAGTGCCATTGTGATATCTCTGAAAATGGGCAATCATTAGGGCAGCAGATTTTGTGCTAGCGGAATTGCATTGTTGCAAACAATCTAAAAATATTATAGTATGAGCTGCTGTTTTGTGAACTAGATCTCACTAGATGCATGGAGCATTACCTAGAATTTCAAGTATATATATATATATATATATATATATATATATATATATATAGTATACGTCATTGGGGGTATGATTGTAGATCGAAGGGCCTCAGCAGACAGCTAATTGAGCCGTCTCCGAGGCCAGGAAGAGGAGGAGCAGCCGCACGCGCGGCACTCCTTCCTCTTCCTGAGGTTGCCCTCGGAGCTGCCGGCCGTCCGCACGGCCGGTGCTTCCGGGGCAACCTTCCGCCACAGCATCCTCACGTGCTGCGGCGGAAGAGTCAGGGAAAGTGCGCCCTACACGTTTAGGGCGCACTTTCCCTGACTTCTAAAAGGAGCGCCAATTTGGCGCTCCTTTTAGGGTCACCGCGGGAGTGCCGCGGTGCGGCTGCCATGGCCCCATGGCGCTCTGGACCAGGGTGTCCTGGACGCCCTGGTCTGCAGAGGCCCTTAGTTTGTTTGAGCTCAATGGAGCCGTGCTTGTGTATGTAGTAGTGTTTATTGTTCTATTGTAGCTTGGTGACTTTATGGTTGTTTGTGTGATTGTGTTGGTTACACGCTGTTGTTCCATTGTGTGTAGTCCAAGGTCCCCTTCCTGAGCATTTCGTTTCAGAAGAAGTGAATCTGAGACTTGGGGTCTCTACAGATGGCCCTTTGAGCCATCCTGAAGGCAGGAATGGGGAGAATCCACCTCAACCCCTACCCAAAGATGTCATCATGGCACGCACCATTATGCACGGTGCACACCATCAGGACGTCCTGCCAGTGCAGCGTCTTGATGGCTCTTTGGGTGTGGTGGCTCTTCGAGTGTCCTTTTTGCCGGCTCTGAAAGGACCAGCATTTTACTGCTCCTTTCAGGGCCAGGAAAAGGGTGGATTGGGGCTGAGGTGTGGAGCAGCCTTGCCCCCAATCCTCCACTTCCCAGGGCAGCCCAGGGCTGCCTGTCTGCATCCTCCCTTGGTTGAGGCTTTTGCTCAGAAGTGAATCAGAGACTTGGTGGAGGGAGGAGTTAGCAGCCACTAGCTCTCTATATAGCTGCAGCCCCAGCCTCTAAGGCTTGGTGAACAGAATATGGCTAACAAGAACAACTAACAAGACTGTTTAACATGAGTGTTTAGTGGGGGAGTTTTGATGAAGAGACTCTGAATTCGGTTTAACTGACTGCACATGGAATGGCCTTAGACAAACCTTGGAGGCATGTGGTGGTGGTAGGGAACTCTCTGAGGAGGGTTACAGAATCAGTAGTTTGTGGGCTTGGAAAGATATAGCAATAATGGGGGATTTCAACTATCCTTCTATCTGTTTGAAGTCAAACTCTGCAAGAAATTTAAAGTCCAACGAATTTTGCCCTTGCCTTGCTAACAATTTCTTTATTCAGAAGGGAAGAGGCAACAAGGGGATCCGCTATTTTAGATCTGATGCTAACCAATAGTGATGATCTGGTAATGAGATGGAAGCAGCAGGACCCTTAGGTTGCCCAACAGTTTGTTATACAGTTGAAAGAGGAAGCCAAGAACAATCAGAATGCATTCTAAATCCTATGAGAGCTGATTTCAGTAAATTTAGGGAAGTCCTGGGGGTGATTCCATCGCCAGGAATACTAAAAGAGAGGAAAGTTCATGATGGATGCAAGTTTCTTAAATGTGAAATATTGAAGGCACAATTTCACACAGTTCTAGTGAGGAAGAAAAATAGGAAGTATTTAAAGAAACCAAGATGGGTATCTAATAATCTTTGAACTGAGTTAAGATTTAAAAGGAGCACATAGAAGAAATGGAAAAGGGTGGAAATCACCAAAGAAGAACAAATAGCCAGTGCATGCAGGGAGAAAGTCAGAGAAGGTAAAGTGCAGAATGAGCTCAGGCTTGTTAGAGAGGTTAAAAACAATAAAAATGGCTTTTTTGGTTTTTTCTGTAGCAAAATGAAGAAAGAAGTGGTAGGGCCATTGCATGGAGAAGATTATGTAATGCTAAAAGGGAACAGAGAAAAGGCAGAACTACTTATTTGGCTTGATTTTCTCTGAAAAGGAGAACAGTGCTCAATCTGGGGGAAAACGGAGCAGATGATGCATTAGGCGAAATGGAGCACAGAATGGGTAAAAAGGTAATATAGGGATACTCCAAATGAACTCAAGTCTTCAGGACCAGATGAACTACATCCCTACAGAGAGGAGGAGGTCAAATGTTGTCCCCTTCTTTACAAAAGGGAAAAAAGAAGAAATATTTAGCACCCAGTTAGCCTGACATGAATACTAGAAAATATTCCAGAGCAGATCATTAAACAAACAGTCTGTAAGCACCTAGAATGGAATGCCATGATCACTAAAAGTCAACATGGGTTTCTCAGAAACAAGGCATACTAAGGGGGGTTGCAGACTGTCAGAAATAGTGCAAATTGAGTCCACTTTTAGGGTTAGGGTTAGGGTTAGTGCTAGGGAATCATGGGAACTGTATTTTATTGTGGCACCAGAGCTCTCTGACAGAGAAGACTCAATGTCTCAGAAAAAAACAATTCCCATGATTCCCTAGCACTAACCCTAACCCTAAAAGTGGACTCAATTTGCACTATTTCTGGCAGTCTGCAACCCCCCTAGTTTAATCTTATCTCTCTTTTTTATAAAGTCACAAACTTGGTAGATGATTTCAGTAAGGCCTTTGACAAGCCCCTCCCCCCAATATCCTTTTTTAAAAGCTAGTAAAATGTGGGTAGACAATGTGACTGTTGGTGGATTTGTAATTGGTTGACTGACAGGACCCAAAGAATATTCATCAATGGACGTTTTCACACGGGCAGCTCTAAAGCCGCCTGGAAGCCCCCTGGAAGCAATCAAGAGCCATTCCGGCGGCAAAAACAGCAGCCGCCGGAATGGCTCCTGATTGCCTCCGGCAGCAGCCCCTCTAATTCCTTTTTTAAAAAGGAATTAGAAAGATGGGGCTAAAGCTGGCTAGTGGCAGGGATGGCGCAGGGATTGCGCAAGATGGGGTGGGGCTTGCTGCGACGTCGTGTGAACATGACGAGCAAGACCCCGGAGTGAGGCAGGGATGGCGCAGGGATGGCGCTGGATGAGGAGGGGCTTGCTGCGACGTCGTGTGAACAATTTTACAAAGGAGCCGGAGTGGGGCCGGACGGAGGTAGGATTGCCTCCGTCTAAAGCCCCGTGTGAAAACGTCCAATGGCTCATCCTCATCCTGGAGTGAAGTGATTAGAACAGTGCCACAGGGTTCTATCCTGGGCCAGGGCTATTCAACATCTTTATCAATGACTTGGATGATGGAATAGAGGGCATGCTTATAAAATTTGCTGATGAAAGTAAATTAGGAAGGGTTGCTAATACCCAAGAGATTTTTAATCAGAATTTTAAATTACCTTAACAGATTAGAAAGATTAGCCAAAACTAACCCAGTTCTTTACAGAGCAATGACAAGAAGCTGCCAGAAATCATGCAGCTTGAAGCCACTTTAATTGTCCTGGCTCAGTGCTAAAGAATCATGAGAACTGTAGTTTATTGTGGCACCAGAGCTCTCTGACAGAGAAGGCTCAATGTCCCAGAAAAAAATACAATTCCCATGATTCCCTAGCACAGAGCCTGGACAGTTAAAGTAGCCTCAATCTGCATTATTTATAGCAGTCTGTAAAGGGCCAAAATGAATTTCAACAGGGAAAAATGTAGGATATTGTACTTGGGCAGTAAAAATGAAATACAGACATATAGGATGGGTAATACCTGGCTTGATGGCAAGATCTAGGTAGTTCTATGATTTTATGATTGATGTTATTGATATTTGCATTAATGTGCACTATTTTATAATATATTGTTTAAAATTTATTATAATGATATATTGTTAATGTTATAATCTCTTGTTTTTGCTTTTAGACTATATGCTGTAGGCAAGCTTTTATTTGTATTTTGGGTTTGGTGTTTTTTTTTTCCTTTGTAAACCTGATGGTGCTCTATAAATAAATGTAATAATAATAATAATAATAATAATAATAATAATAATAATAATAATAATAATAATAATTTGACCACATGCTGAACATCAGATAGCAACGTGATGTAGCAGATAAAAAAGCAATACTAGGCTACATCAATAGGAGTATAATGGCTACATCGAGGAAATTAATAGTACCATTCTATTTTGCTTTGGTTTGACCTCAACTGGAATATTGTGTCCAGTTCTAGGCATCACAATTCAAGAAGGATATGGAAGAGTTGGAGCATGTCCAAAGGAGGGTGACCAAAATGGTGAAAGGTTTGGAAACCATGTGCTGTAAGGAGCAGCTTAGGGAGATGGATATGTTTAGCCTGGAAAAAAGTTAAGAGGGGACATGATAGCAATGTTTAAATATGTGAAGGGATAGCATATTGAGGATTCAGCAAACTTGTTTTGTACTGCTGCAGAGACTAGAACGTGGAGCAATGACAAGAAGAAAATTTAGGAAGAACTTCATTGATGATGAGAGCTGTTCAACAGTGAAACACACTGCCTCAAAGAGAGTGGTGGAGTTCTCCTTTGGAGGTTTTTAAACAGAGGCTGGATAGGCATCAATCGGGAGGGCTTTAATTGTGTATTCCTGCATGGCAGGGGGTTGGACTGGAATGGCCCTTGTGATCTCTTCCAACTCTGTGATTGCATGATTCTGTGATTCTATCATTCTAGTGTGGTTAGAAAGTAATTAAATGCAGAAAATATTGACAGTTTGAATATCCCATCTGACCTCACTGTCTGCAATCTTGACATGTTCACAATACATTCTACATTGTTGCCTCAAGCTAAACTCAAAAGGTGATGTCCTTGTGAGCTGTGACTTTCTGTCACTTTTTCTGTGGAATGTAAAACTTATTATGTCTGTAAGTGGCAGGTGTTCTGTACATCTCAATAGATTTTGTGTGTGATGGTTTCTTGGCTAGAAAAAAGAGAATGACAACAAGGGAACAGAAATGCTTCAGCAACACTCTGTCTCTCCTTCAGATGTGCTGACAAGATGTTTTGTTCCTTTCACTCTGTTGTATGTAACCAACAACCATATTATTTTTCTTGAAGTGTCTCTCTACTCCAGTGACACTGAGGCTGGCTGCACAGCTATAGCACAGGGAATGATTGTCACAACATAGCCTGTTAATGATGAGTGTTTGTTCCAGGTCATGTGAAATGGAGATTTGGATTCTTGCCAGAAGCCGTGAAACAGCAGCATTGATTGGTTGGATAAATGTCTAGGGCAGGGGGTGTCACAAGGTGTGTCACAGCAGGCTGCCCTATGCAAAGAACAAATTGCACTTGCCTCCCCAAGGTAACTAAAACAAACCAAAGACAGCCAAACTGCTCATGTTCTTTGCCTTTGTCTGTGAGCAGCATTCCTTAAAGGTTGAAAGACAGCAAACACAAAGAAGTTAAAATTGCTTCTTCCCTGTGGTTGAAGAACTGTAAACTGGCACAATAGAATATATATATATATTATCTCTGTCTGCAGCCCAGTACAGGTATAATTGAGGCAGAATCTGGAGGGTTACATATGACCAGCTCCACAGGAAGTTCAGGGCCAAAATATAAGCACTTGGATCCAAAGTCAAGTTTAGGTCAGACTGTAAATAATGGACCAGAAGGGAAAAGACATTAGACAAGTATAGATGAAGCCTAAAAGTCAAGGATAATCATCATGTCCAGACTGATATAAGCCTGATGATGAAGAGAGTGAACCTGTGAACAGAAATGGTAATAAGTACAAGAAAGGAGAGGTGGAATATTCATGTTGAAGCTCAAGGCAGGACAGGGTGCAATAATTACTGATAGTATAGAGTTCCTTAGAACCCAGGACTATCATTTGAACCAGAAAAATAAACAGTGACAATACTAGCAACCCTCCCAACATCTATTAAACTTGCTGTTTCAATGAGTAGTGCTTACAATGTAAGGCACATGGTAAAATCCTATAAAATAGTGGGTGGGGATAAGCCATAAACACAAACAGAATCTCTGTTGGTATCTTTAGAGGACACAGGAGACCTGTACCTAAATCTGCAATTCAATACTATTATTTTTAGGGTTCACATATGTGAATCAGTGATCTTCAATCACTGTTAAGAGATCATTTGCAAATCACAGAGATTGGAAAAGCCAAAATGGACCCCCAAAAAGGGAAAGGCTTATTGCAGTTGCAAGCACCATTCTGAACAGTTTGTTTGGAGTCCACTTTTATTGGAGATACTGCTGTGGTTTTTTTTTAAACCATGGCATGGCCAGTTGCAGGATATTAGGATATTACCTGGGCATCTGGATAGGTACTGGTCTCCTTACTGGCCATGTTTGCAGGTACCAACTTTATTTCTCTGAAATGGAAAACAGTTAAAATTCTGGTTCCAATGCATTGTGACTGAAAATATAGGTTGCCTTTGCAAAAAGTATAGCAATTCTCCCTCATGCCAGAGGCTGTTTGCATGAGAGAGAGGAATGCAACCATCACCTGCTTCCTGTCAACAGGGGAACAGGTTCTCATTGATAGCAGTGGCTGCTTTCTAGTAAATGAAGACAGGGGCATATTCATGGTCCCTACATAATCCCCAAAACTGCCCAAAAGGATTCCAGTCAATAAATTTAAATAAAGAATCAATAGTCAGACAAACAAAAATATAAAGAAAAACAGAAGATAAGGTGACACCTGTAAAAGAAAAGGAAAAATATCACCCACCCATTGCACTCCTTTGGGAGCAGGAGCAGCAGTAACAACAACAGCAACAACAACAACGAGGACGGCAGGGCCCAGGAGAGCAGCAGCAGATGTGGAGGCGGCTATAAGGCCTTGCCCACCCATTTCACTCTTTCGAGAGCAGGAGCAGCAGCAGCAGCAGCAACAACAACAGTGTGGCGGCAGGGCCCGGGAGAAAGCAGTGGTGGTAAGTAGGAGACCTGTCTGAGGATGTTATAAAGTAGTAGCAGTAATGACGGAAGGGGGGGAATGCTTGGAGTTACGAGGTGGCGGCCTAGAAGCTGCCTAGTTGCCACCTAAATAGTGGTTATTTAGTGTCATTAGCAATTTCAGCTAGGACTGTCCATACATTTTGCAGATTGGGTAAACGTTAAATCATAAATCTTGGTTTGGCAAATTGTTCTGAGCTGTGACTAATATATCCCATTACTTTCATGTGTATTTGGGAATATAAATGGGGGTAGAAGAGTTTTTATCTTCATACTCTGGACGTTTATTAAGTGTTCAAGTATGGGGTGTACAGGGGAGAATTTTTGTTCCCCTGATTTCAAACTTCTGGGAAGAGGATTGAGAGTTGGGCCTATAGGAGGTGGGAAGAAGGAAGATAGAGTGTGTGTGTGTCTTTCTTATCCAGCCGGTAGGGGCAGCCATACCCTTACTTAAAGAATGTGCTGATAACAACCAGCCACATGAACCAGATACATATGAGAAATCTTCTTTATGAGTTAACTACTTCAAGAGCCTATATATTGTTTTAATTGTGACTTCACATAAGAGTCTCAAAAAACAAATGGGCCTCTGCAGATGGGCCCTTTGTGACGGGTTGGAGGCAGGGAAGGGGAGGGGCAGCCACATGCCGTCCATCCCAACTCCTTTCCGAAGATGTCCTGATGGCACATGCTCTTATGATTGGCGCGTGGCATCAGGACATCCTCCCAGTGTAGGGTCCTCACGCGCTATGCCAGAAGAGGCAGAGAAGAGCTGTGCGGCAGCTCTTGGGGCAGCCTTTTGATGCCTCTAATAGGAGCGGTATTTTGCCACTCTTTAAGAGGTGGCAAATGGGAGAATCAGGGCTGCTGTGTGTGGTAGCATCAGGCCCCATCCTCTGCTTCCTGGGGCAGCCCAGGGCCGCCCATCTGCATCCCCCCAAATATCTACAACAGTGTAGCCTTCAGCTACAATTTAGGAAAACTCTCAATACTAAGGATTCAAATTATGTGTGTAAATAATTTGGATATTGTTGATTTGTACTATAACTTCCATACTCTTACATCTCCTGTACTTTCTGTAAGTGGCCAAGTTTTAATATAGTAAAAGAGAGATCTAACTACCGTAGTTTCCGGCGTATAAGACGACCGGGCGTATAAGACGACCCCCCATTTT
>JAIPUX010001232.1:116480315-116497906 GCA_020142125.1 Phrynosoma platyrhinos
TCAGGGCAGGTAGCTGGACTCCTCTTGCCAGGAGGCTATTCCAGATAGCCCTGCAGGAAGAGATCCGTCTTTATTGCTTTCTTAAATGCAGAAAGGGGCCCGGGTACTGATAAGAGATTTTTGATATATGGTTGGCATGGTAACATGGTATCTTAAGCATATTATAATGTTTTCTGAACTTTGGACACTCATTCCTAGGATTCTATATGTTTAAAGTTTAAGCATCCAATAAAATGTAAGGTTTGGGTTTCTTTGTTTGATGGAATATAATACAGAATGTATGCCCTTTACTAGGGGCCCAAAGCTTTGAATGCAAATTCCTTTGGGACTGTGCACATAAATAAAATTGTGTTTGTATCCTAATCAACGGTCCTCTCTTTTTTGCTTTTGCTTTGCTAGAGACCCAGGCTGTGGGCTGTTTATTTCTACTACATGACCACTGTGATTTTTTTAAAGATGAAAACAATACACATAAGAGCTATATGAAAAATGTGAATGCTTGAATGACACATGGCAAGAAAAACTCACAAATTTGGACCACAAATTTTTGGAAAGTGAAGTGAAAGCTGCATTCAAAGCAACTGGAAAAATAACAGGAACAGATGACTTACTAATAGAACTGCTACAATCCACAGAAACAGAGTCAAGTTAAGTTCTAACTAAAATCTGCCAACAAATATGGAAAGCAGAACAGAGGCCCCCATACTGGAAGTGATAAATATATATTCCCATCATAAAAAAGAAGATATAAAAGTGTGTAGTAATTGCCAAACCATCAGACCAATTTCCTATGTAAGAAAATCATGCTCAAAATTCTGCAGCAAAGACTCCTACCATATATGGAGCATGAAATCTGAGAGGTTCAAGTTGGATTCAGGAAAAGTAGAGGCACTAGGGATGGCATTGAAATCATGTGATGGAAAATGGAGTCCACCAGGAAATTTCAAAATAAAATCTGTATGTGTTTTATTGACTGCAGCAAAACATTTGACTACACAGATCGTGTAAAGTTATGGCTGGTGTATAGATAAATGAGAATACCACTATATCTTATTGTCCAGATGTATAATCTAATTAGAACAAGAAGCTGCTATCAGAACAGAATACAGAGAAATTGAATGATTTCAAATCATCAAAGGGGTCAGGAAAAGCTGCATACTGTCGCCCTATATATTCAATGTGTATGCAGAAAATATCATATGCAGAGCAGCCTCAGACTCGGAGGTAAGAGGAGTGAAGATAGAAGGAACATTAACAACCTAATATATGCAGATGACATAATACTACTAGCAGAAACAAACAAAGACCTGGAGCACTTACTGAAAAAAGTCAAGAAGAAATGTGCCATGACAAAACCTGAATGGTCTCTGGACTAAACTGAGGCTGTCATACTTTCATCACATCATAAGAAAAATGAATCATTAAAAAAGACAATGCTGCTAAGAAAGGTGGAAGGCAGTAGAAAGAGAGGAAGACCACATACCAATGGTTAAATTTGATCAAGGAATACACAGTCCTGGGCCTACAGGATCTGAGCAGAGCAATTGAGAATATGGGGTCTTGGAGGTTTCTCATCCATAGGCTTGCCATGTTGAATTCAAGTTGAGGGCAGAGAAGAAGAAGAAGAAGAAGAAGAAGAAGAAGAAGATCATCATTATCAACAACAACAACAACAACATTTCTTTTTTCCTTGATGTTCAAAATAATGATTAGATGGGGATGGATCATACATGATATTTTCCAACTTTATTCAGTTAAGACATTTAGTACAGAAATCTATGCTCATTTAAATCTCTTTCCTTGTTCTAGATGCTGCTGCTTGAGCAATGCCAAACAAGCAGGGAGATCATTCATACTTTTCTGGTTTCCTTTCTTCCCTTGTACTTGAACACTATCGGCATTCCAACTTATGACAACCCTACGGTGAATTTCTCATGCTTTTTCTTGGCAATATTTGTCCAGAGGAGGGTTGCCTTTGTCTTCCAGTGGCTTTTCATGGTCAAATGGGAATTCACACTGTGGTCTACAGAGTCCTAATCCAACATTCAGACCACTACACCACAGTGTTTATCACAGTAGCATCTTTAGATACAAGAAATACTGGAAAAATTTTTTCCAGGAAATCTGATAAATATGTAATAACCACCATCTAGTAAGAGAATGGGGGAAAGGAGATGGTTTGGAAAGAGAAAAATATAGTATGCATGTGGGGGGGGGGGGAGGGGAAATAAATGCCCTCATGCTCCTGGTGATATAAGGTGGCTGGTAAGATTAATAGAAAAATAAAAAAGGATGATAGGTTTATGTATGCTGGGAAAGAATAAAGTACATGGGAAGCAACAGTTTTTGTATTGATTAGTATTTCCCTGGGGTAGAGAGGATGTGTGAAAACACTGCACACTTGATCTGGATTATTCTCTTGGTGTAGATTCAGCTTTATAAAGCATGATAATTAGACTGGGCCACAAGCAGTTCCCCAAGGTCTTTTTTAAAATGACAGAAATGACAGCTTTGCTCAAACCATCAGTCTCCCTCTTCCAAGATGACAAAGGGAAACTGTGGCTGGAAACACATGGGCAAAAACAAGCAGCTTCGGGATATATTGAAGTCATGGCATTTAGATGACACATGCCCACAATACAGCCTGAAGCTAAAGCAAAGCTACACTTCAGTCCAAAGGACCAGAGCAAAAAGGAGAGGTTTTAATCTGCTCCTGCAGTGTGCAGCTTGAGACCACTGGCAGTGGCCCTCTTTGAGAGAGGGCTGTATGGTCACCATGGTTTCAGTCCAACCGCAGCCAGAGTAGCCTCAAGCCACTCTTTTTTGCCTGCCTGCTTCACCCCTTCAAGTCCTTCTGTGGTCAAGTCCATTTTTCTGTTCCCCCTTTTTCTTTCACTTTGTCATCTGGTGTGGCCTATAGGAGCTAAAATACAGCTCTCAGCCCTTGGAAGTTGTCCATCCCTGAATTAAATCAAGGTTGCTTGTTTAACAGAGAGCCAACATGGGGTAGTGGTTTGAGTTTTGGACTACAACTCTGGAGATCAGGATTCAAATCTGTGCTCTGCCATGAGAACCCACCTTAGGCAAGGCACACTCTCTCAGCATCAGAGGGAGGCAAAGGAACCCTCCCCTGAACAAATATTACCAAGGAAGACCCATAATGGAGTCAGTCACCTTAGGGTCACTGTAAATTTGAAATGACTTGAAGGAACACAACAAGGAAAACTTATGTAACTTTGTTGGTACTGAAATTTAAACCAGATCTACAACTGTTGCTATTGTTTCTTCTTATAGACATGTGATACAAGGCATTTATTTACTGTGACAATGATAACAGGTGAGGTGTGTGAATGGATTATGATTTTTTTTTGTCATGTGCACTGAATCCATCTGAACATAAAATTATAGAATGGCAAAAAATCTCATTTTTAAAAATGAGATACAAAAATACAAAAATGAAATAAAAATGTATTTCAATCTCAGTGTAAAGTGATTTGCAGAGGGGTAAATCATCTTTTCAAATGAACAATGCTTTAGTATGAGCCAATCAAAAGCAATCAGAAGAGAGATCATGAGGCTGTTGTGGATAGCTGAGTGGAAATGTCAATTCACTGCGCAGCAGTTGTGAGGAAGACAAATTTCAGTCTGTAGGCATTTTAAAAGGTATCAGAAATAAAACTGCTAGTATCACAATGCTACAATGAGATCACACAAAAGAGTGTAACTTCTGGCTCTTGCATCTTAAAAGACAATGGGGTAGAAGTAAAAAGGGGGCAAAAAACCAAACAGAATAACAACAACAACAAACTCCACCACCACCTCCACCAACAACAACAACTAAAAAAATCAACAACTCTCCTACTGTATAAGGAAAGATTTCAATATTTACAGTTTAGTTTAGAAAAAGACAAGGAAGGGGAGGTATGATGGAAGAATAGAAAAGTATGTTCAGTGTGGAGAAAATTAGTAGTGGAACACAGCCGTGAGTATCACTGTTAGCATCAGCCACCCCAGCTCATCTAGCAAGTCCTTAGTTCTGAAAAAGTACCCATAATTGTACTTTTAACTCAACCAATCTAAAGTCATAGTGGGAAACACTTAAACACTCAGTCTTCCACTCAAATAATATGGCTTCCATGTTTCATACAGATATTGTGTTAAAATCACATGCGAGTGTAGTATAAACAACTAAACTGTTGCAGAATTGCAGCCTTTATGCATCAAAGGCTAACTTAGCTTGTATAGCCAGCTTTAACATCTCCAGTGGTTGGACTGTGCCCCTTTACTACACAGACACAATACTTTGATGTAGCTTAAAAAAATCTAGAATAATTGCCTCAGTAAAATGTATGTATCATCTATATCAAAGCTATGTATTTCAGGAATTCTACCCTAAAAGAAAATAAAGATAGCCTGTTTAGGTTAATTAAGATAGTTTTGATGTGAATTGTTTGATGTGTCTTTGAAAGTATATGCTTTGTGCATATTAAAAACCCAGATTAAGAAGAATTGCTTCCAGGCTAAGACCTTGTATGCCAAACCCCAGCCTGCTGCATTTTTATAGCCAAGATATATATCTCTGAGAATGCACAGCTATAATTTGTTATGTTATGACATTTTGCAATCAGCGAATCATGGTCCACAGATTAGGGTTTAGTGCTTCCAATCATTACAATCACACTGCATTGGCTAAAACCTCAGCCGAGACCCTCAAAGATTGACCTTCATTTCCAAATTCCCTTGGCTGATAATGGAAGCTTTGAATGTGCAAGGAATAGATAATCATTGTAAATACTAGAAATTATTCCAGCTGTAATAAACTTTAGTATCTGTCTGAACTTCTACCTGCTGTGGAACTCCTGAACTTTCTTTTAAACTAAAAGATGACATGAGTTGGAGGCTATTTAAGGCATGACTATCCCCTCACAAGTCTGTTTGGATCTTTACAACATGGCCCACTCTCATACCCACAGCACAGTGTCAGATTTGTCTGGTTGATTTAAAACCAGATAGGACTGTTCTCCTCTTTTACCTGTCCCCCACCCATCCACATACTGTGTCTGCAGGACTTGAACAATTGGCTTTGGCTAATAAGGCAATATGGCTTTCACCCAACATATAGCCATGGGGAGAATATACATCTTCAGCAAATCACCTTTGGCACCCTTTTCATGTAGAGTAGAACTCTGAAACCTCCTCTTGTAGGGTTCTGAGGACTGAGGAGTTGAGGAAGGAGGCTTCCTTTGAGAACCCAGATCCCAAATTAATTTCAAGGGTAGTCTCCTTTCCCAACTCCTCAGCCCTTAGAACCCTACAAGAGACTCTACAAGTGAGTCATGGGGCTTGGGTGGGAGTCACCTGGGTTACCTTCCAATTACAGCTGGCCAAGGAGAAGCCTTGGGCTGAGGTGTTTTGCCCAAGTGAAGATAGCAGAGGTTGTCAAGGGCTGACACTTGGCCTTTGCAAGTGGTTCCCCTTGCCACTTCATTTCCAGAACATTTTAAATAGGTTAGGTCAAAATAAAGTGGCCCTTATTTAAACTAATTTTCTGTGTCTGGTATTGCTATTTTATGGTTGGTTATCAGTGACTTTGATACATAGACAAAGGATTTTGTCTCCCCCCAAGCTACCACCTACTTGGGCGTATACCTATTAGTTAATTGGCTGAGTCCAACTTTCCCAGACCTCCCATCCATTCCCTATTGTTGACATCGTTGTCCATGTGGCCTACAATGCTGACCTTGTGTGTTTTGGTTAGGACATTTCATTTCTCAAAACACCTTAGTGTTTTCTACTCTCTAGTCCTTTGTTATTATCTGGTGTGACACCTGTTGTTTATCTGGCCCAAACTTGTTTTCCAATCCCTTCCCACAGGAAAGTTCCTCATACATCTTGTATATTTCATGTCTGACTGTATATTCCATCTAGTAAAATTCTGACAACCTTCACTAACAGGCAATATGCTTATGAAAACAAGTTGCTGGGTAACATGAACAAGGAGATGCTATTGTTGCCTTTCTTGCTACAATCTTCCCACAGGCATATTTGTTAATCATTCTGGAACAGAAGGTAAACTAGATGTACCTCCAGTCTGATCAATCTTTTAATGTTTTCATAGTCTTAAAGTGTTAAGTATTCTTTGGCCTGAAATGCATGAGACAAATAAGGCAGCTTCTGGCTGTTTACATGATGCATGCCCCCAAAGTGACCGAAAGTTACTCCAATGTCATGCTAATGTGGAAAAAGCCAGTCCCAAAAGGAGTGGATTTAATCTACTCCTGCCAGCAGCCAGTTTAGGACTCCAGAAGTAGACTGCTTTGGAAGCAGACTGTACAGTTGCTGTAGTCCTGGTGTAATCAGGGCCAGAGTGGCCAAAGGCCTTAACTTCTGGACCATCTGATTCAGACCCCCAATAAATACAATTCTTACTTTTCACCCTTTCTTATTTTCAAAAATGCTAATGTAGAAGTCAGCTTTCATTGAGACCCGTAGACTACAGTGAGCCCTTTGTATCTGCTTGAGTTTGGTTCCAGGACTCCCCACGGATACCAAAATCCATGAATACTCGAGTCCTGTTAAATGCAGTGGCATAGTAAAATAGTAAAATGGCAAAATCAAGGTTTGCTTTTGGAATTCATATATTTTTAAAAATTTTAAAATATTCAAGCCATGGATGGTTTAATCTGTGTGTAAAAATGGAGGGCTGGTGTAGATGTAAGACAATGTATAAATGGAAGAAGAAGAGAAAAGGAAAAATATGAAAGCATAGGGCAACATTTCCTTTTTTCCCCCTTTTTTGGGGATTTTACATATCACACATACACATACCACACCCTCACATTTTGTTTCCATTAATTGGGAATATATACCATAATATACACCATCTACGGTACAATAGATCTTAGTTAAAACTGCTGAATAATAAAGTCTTCCTCTTAACATGTTCTAATCTGATTAGTATTCTGACTTCACTGTTGCAGTATTAAAAATACATTAAATGCATTCCTTGAGTTAGTAGTCAAATCATAAAGATTAATAGGACAGTGCCCCAGAGGCATATGTTATCTTACTGTAACACAGAGCTCTTATCTGTCTTAATATTTAACGGTAGCACTGTCCATTTGAAATATATCATTTCCATTTGAAAGTAAGATTGGCAAAATTTATATTTGCAGAGTTGAATGGTACCAAAAGCAAATGCTTTTTTGACATTGCAATGATTGTTTTGCATTTTATTTTGATGATCATTATGTGCTTATTTACAATTTACATTTACATGCAAATGTAAATTTACATTTTAGATTTACACATTTCAGAATGTTCCATAGAAATGTAGCATAGGTACTGTACCTATGTACATAAATACACACAAGATTTTCCAAGTTTATACACATATATAACTATTTTTAATTAGGAGAAAAATGATGCCTTGTCTTAAAGCTGTGTTGAATATATACTTGTTCTTGCTTTCTGTGTCCTGTGAATTTATGTGATAGACCTGTGAACCTGTGATGGCTTTTTTCAACAATTATTCTCACTGTATTAAGATGTGTAATAAATATAGTCAACATCAAATTAAATGGAACCAGATTGTTAATGAAATAAATAAATAAATAAATAAATAGGTTCCTTATTCCTGAAGTTGTGAATAGAGAGTATCTATAAGTGTGCCCCACATACTATCTTGAAAGATTCCATGAGGCTGGTTGGGAGATACATTGGCTTCCCTTTCTATTCATGTATATTATGACCAAGTGCCTGACACTCCTGTTTATGGTTGAAATGCTTCCCTACCATCTATGAGCTGAGAGAATATAGAAAAGTCTTCTTGAACATTGATATAAGGAAAATGTTCTTGGTCCAGAGCTTTTCACCATATGGAAAAGCTTTCCATGTGTAAATTGGTATGTATGGATAACCCTTTTGCAGGCTGATTAAGCATTCAGATGATGGGGAAGCATTTCTGTCATGAGGTACAGCAGTAGGTAGGTAGTTCTCCAAGCATGAGCATAGGTTGGTGGTGGGGAAATCCCACACAGCCTAGTAACCCTCTTTATGCATTTCTTTGATTGAGCTTCTTTCTAATCCTATTGAGAAGCACTGTTCTTTCTGCATAAATGTAGCTGTAATATAATTTCATAATTGTCTGATGAGAATGATTTATAAAATATGAGGCATTGTCCATGTCTTATGCACTCTGAGGTGTGTGATTCTCTACTGGAACTTATAACCAGCTATGTGCATCCAAAAAAAAATTACACTGGGTAGTGCAATTAGAATGTTTTTGGTGGCTATTCCTAGACAGTTGAATTCTCAACCAGTAGAAGTAGAGCAGCCCCTTTCCTATTGGTTGTACTGGCAATTAAATATCTTTTTATTCAGGAAGGTTTGGGAAGGTTGGGGATTTTAATCCAGCCAGGTTGGTTCTCTGCTTTACCAATTTGTTCTTTTTTTTTTTAAAGTGTCTTATGTTTTAGTTAATCTATGGGCCTTTGCAGACTGCTAGAAATAGTGCAAATTGAATCCACTTTAAGGGTTAGGGTTAGGGTTAGGGAATCATGGGAACTGTATTTTATTGTGGCACCAGAGCTCTCTGACAGAAAAGGCTCAATGTCTCAGAAAAAAAATTCCCATGATTTCCTAGCACTAACCCTAACCCTTAAAGTGGACTCAATTTGCACTATTTCTGGCAGTCTGCAAAGGCCCTACATTATGTTTTTACCATATATATTCTGTTCAGTTTTATTGTTAGTCTTCTTGAGTCCCATTTTTCGAGGGTGAAGGCAGGATACAAATTAAATAGAGAGATGAATATGTAAATACAGACAGTCCTTGGTTTGATTGTTATGAAATACTTTATCTTCTACACAAAATAAGTAGCAATTAAAGTCTGAGAAGCATAAATGGCCACCCAAGGTTTTCCACTAGGCTGGGTGGGGGACATTTTGAAAAATATCTTCTGAGGTTATAGTGCCAGCATTTATTTATTAAAATGATTAGCAAACAGAACTTAATTAATGACTTACCCAAATTTTATCCTTCCCATCTGCTTCATTTTTTCAAAATAAAAGTGAACTGTATCTAAGGTGGCACTTTAGAACACTCTCTTGTCAACATTCTTAAGTAGATAATGGAATTATGTATGAGACCATGTGGTTTTAAGATCACAAGTTTGTGGATCTAGAAATCTGTTACATACAAAGTACTTCAATTAAAATAATTAAATACTTGATTGACTGAATTTTTAAAACACACACACACACATAAATAGTTTCCACTTCAAACATGTTAACCCATCTTGCACCCAGACACTATGTGCTACATTTCCATCACTACTTTAATGTCTGTTTTGTGTTGAACAGAGGAAGATGTGATGGCATTAATTTGGACCTAAACATGCCAGTCCTCATACAATCTGTGCCTCAAAACATGCAGAGGGATTGGACTTGTAGACACTCTTGACAGTACTAAAGATGTATGTTATAATCAAAGTGTTTCAACGTGCACATCGGAAAGATTAATAACTCTAAATTAACCATGTTTTAGGTCCTTCTGCTTTGAGCTACTTCTTAAAATTTTGATAAACAGTTCTGTTCAAACTGTGCTTTTCCACTACTGCTGACTGACTCCCTTTGCCCTTTAGAAGTGTAGCTACCATTAATATTAGTGTATCCTGCTGTGACCATGATACTGTTTAGTCTATGTCATAGGCTTTAAAAATGTGATAAGATTTATTGCATTTAGCTGTAGCTTCAAGTCCACCCTCTATGCTAACACATCATCTACTGAGATTACCCCACTTTTCATTCAATTTTTGAGTTGCATTTTTGTGGACTAATTAATATTTTATCCACTTTCTTTGTGCAACCTGATATGGGTCTGCATCTCATTTGATTCTTCTACTGTTGTGATGCCACTGAATGATGACAGGTAGCTGGAGCTGGCCTTCTGATCAGTTTCATGGGATCTATTATGAGCAAGAAATACAGTGGCTTGCTACATCATTAATCTAGATGAAATTAATTAAATGTTTTCCCTTTCATTTTAAATGCATTCCCTGCTGTACTATAATATCTACACACAGTTAGCAAGTGAACTGTACTAGATATTATATGAGCATTTTAATTTAAGTGTGATCCAAAAAAAGACAAATAGTGTACTTGCTCCTGTACAGCCTTAGAAGGCAGAATGCCATCTACTAGATGTTTCCCTCCTCTATACTAGTTTTGAATAGTAATTCATGTTTAAATCCTATCTATTGCATACTTAACAGCCCCATAACTCAATATGCTTGATTTGTAACCATTAATAGGAATGCTTTGATTATTCTATATTTAAAGAAGAGTGTAATCAAGAAAACTACAGCAAAAGTCTTGTGTATCTAAGCAGACTTTAGTGTGTTGGTTTCTCCTTGGACTACACCACTTAGAATAGGGTAACCTTACCCCCTCCTTTTTTTAAAAAAAATCTGGACATGTACTCTTTTTCTGGATTAAATTTTTGTCTGGGGAATTTTTTTAATTGCTTGGCTTTCCATACAATCTCTGGACTGGAAGAAGTGGGATGTCAGGTAGTAGAACTCTGAGGAAAAGGAAGAGAAGAATGCCTGGTTAAACTAGACTTCCAGCTGAGGCAGCTAATAGAAGAAGTGGGGAAAGGATGGCTTTAGCTTAGCTAAGCTTAGGGGGGATGCAGACCAGGGCGTCGGGGACGCCCTGGTCCAGAGCGCCGCGGGACCGCAGCCTCCGCACCGCGGCGCTCCTGCGGTGACCCTAAAAGGAGCTCCAAATTGGCGCTCCTTTTAGAAGACAGGGAAAGTGCGCCCTAAACGCATAGGGCACACTTTCCCTGTCTTTTCCGCTGCAGCATGTTAGGACGCTGTGGCAGGAGGTTGCCCTCGGCGCGCCGGTCATGCGGAGGGCCGGCAGCTCTGAGGGCAACCTCGGGAAGAGGAAGGAGCACCACGCGTGCAGCTGCTCCTCCTCTTCCTGGCCTCCAAGACAACTCAATTAGTCATCTGCCGAGGCCCTTAGTTGTTGTGAAAGATAACATCTAAAGAGAAGTATGTGTGGACTGGTCAGCATCTAGAGAAAGAAGAAAGGACACCATGGCAGACCATAAGCTAGTTGTCTTTATTTGTACCGATACAGGAATTGAAGGTATCAATGTGTTTAATATTGCAAATCTGCACTGTAAAAATAATCCAATTTGACACTGCTTTAACTGCCATGGCTCAGTGTTATGTAATTTGTTGTGGCACCAGAGCTTTCTGTTTGAAAAGGCTCAATATCTTCCAAAACTATAAATCCCAGAATTCCCTAGCATTGAGCCAGGGCAGTTAAGGGATGTCAAACTGGATTATTTCTGCAGTGTGGATGAAGCCATAAGATACATCCGGACTCCAGAAATAATCCATTCCTGACACCGCTTTATCTGCCAAGGCTCAGTGCTATGGAATTCTGGGAAATGTAGTCTGCTGAAGCACCAGAACTCTCTGACAGAAGGGTAAATGTCTCACAAAACTACAGTTCCCAGAATTCCATAGCATTGTGCCATGGCAATTGAAGTGGTGTCAGGACTGGATTATTTTTGCAGTGTGGATGAGGTCATAGTGTATTATTTGGGATAATTGGAGCAATTTATTTTTACAGTTATGTAATTAAAATTCAGTTGGAACCAGATCAATTGTATTATTAAATAAAGGAATGAAAATTGTTATTATTTAAATAAAGTGAAAGTGAGGAATATTTCTAGTAGCAATTATCACAATTTATATAATAGAGGTATTTAAAAGTGTGAGTATATAGTAATTGGTGTTTTGAATTAGTCAATAAATGTGTCCTCTTTTTTTACTTTCCAAAATATGGTAACCCTAGAATCTGTTCCTCCTGCATCATATTATCTGTCTATTTCTAGGTGGAATTCAAAGTGCTGGTTTTGACCTTTAAATCCCTACATGGCTTCGGTCTAGACTATCTGAAAGAATGTATCTTCTTATATAAGCCAGGGTGTGCATTAAGATCAGCAGGGGAGGGCCTTGTCACAGTCCCACCATACTTGCAGGGACAGTTGGTGGACTCACAAGAAAGCTTTTTCTGTGGCTGCTCCCAGACTATGGAACTTCCTTTCACAGTATGCCTGATTGACCCCTTCCCACCTGTCTTTTGGTCGACAGGTGAAGACGGTCTTATTTAGGCAAGCATTCTGAATTTTAATTATGAAGTTGTAGTGTGTGTAAAATGCAGTGTGCTGTATTTTTCAAATCTTTAATTTTAAAATGAAATCATACTATAAATATTTTTAAGTGTTTTGAATTGTTTTTAACTACGTTCTTCATAATACAGTTATTTAATTCTCTTTTAACTTACGTAATCATGTTTTAGCTATCTTTGTTTTTAAATTATTGTAAGCTGCTTTGGATCTCAGTTTGGGAGAAAGGAGGGGTATAAGTGCAATAATAAATAAATAAATAATATGGAAAGAGCATGTTTTTTTTAATAGAACAGGATAATAATGGAAACATATTTTTAAAAATACAATAAGAGACCTGAGTTTTAGAAAGTAGGCTGAGCAAGAGCATAAAGACAGTATAGATAAATCTGAATAAAAGGAGGCTACATTAATTATATTTATTTGATAAACTCTTTGAGCTAGTGTTTAATGGATAATCAATTTAAATGCTCTTATCATAAGCCCTGTGGCTGTATGTAGTGTTCTCAAGGGGTTACAGTTATTATCCTGAAAATTCAATGATAAGATTTATAGGAGAAAGAAAACTATAAAGTTGTGTTTGCATAGAAGTGGTATATGTAAATATTTAATTCTATGCCATCAAACAAAAATAAGATACAACTATCTCATTCTCTCATACCATTCTCCCTCAAAGCACAATGCATAATATGTCATTTACATTACATTATATTATATTATGAATAATGCGTATGACATCAAAACCAACAAAGTGATTTTCAATCTGTCTATCATTCTTGCCTAAACACCCTCATTGTGGGGAGGATAGTCCCAATTTACAGCAAGCAGTAAACATGTTTTGCATTAAAAAGATGTCCTGAGTCCATTTTTGAAGTGAGGCAATCATAATTTGTCATTGGACCACTGTGACTGAGTGTAACAGCTGACACCAGAAAAGCTACCTAGGATGTATAAAGGATTCTCAATAAATGCTGGAAATGTACAGCTAGTATGGGATCCTTCATAAGAAAACTAAGGTGTATTGGACCAAAATTCATAAAACAATGCAAGAAATTTTGAAAAGAAAATTCCAACTAAAGCCAGAATTATAATAAATTATAACTAATAATAAAATTTATTTATATCCCGCTCCTCTGTCAAACAATTGGGGTGGCTTACAACAGTTAAAATTTCATACAATAACATCTATCCCAAAGACACACTCTAAATCCCAAAATCCACCCAATTTATACAGTGTATTACTAAATTTAATAGAAGATGAAATGGAGAAAAGTCAAGAAAAATTATTGCATATGATAACAGCAGGTAAAATAATATATTCTAGACACGGGAAAAACTGAATATACCAACACAAGATGAATGAATGGCTATTGAAAATGTGTGATTTAATGGAGATGGATAAGTTAAAAAGACTAATAAAAGATATCTCAAAACTTTTAAAAGATTAGAAAATTAGAATTGTTCATGACAGAAAAGTGGAGAATCTCACTAAGGGACATGATAAATTAGATAAGAAATTTAACTAGCAATAGTTAGTTCAGTTAAGTAGAGTTTCATACTAAAAAGACAGACCAAAAATGGAAAGTTATTACAAAGATAACCAATTGCTGAAGTTGCAATTTTAAGATATTTGTTACATGTTTTTATTTTTGTCATCTTCTGTTTGTAAGATTTATAGATAGTTCAGATGGTATAGTATAGATAGATAGTAGAGATAGTTTTATAGAAGTTTTATTTGTCTGTTTTGTTTGTGAAGGATGCAACAAGTATATGTTATATTATTTATTATATGTTAAAAGTCAATAAAATATTATATTTTTAAAAATCAAAATCTTCAATTTGCTGTAATGAAACCATTCACAGATTTTCTAAATTTATCAATTGTGTTCTCTGTCATCTTGATCCTATTTGTTCATCTCATTTTGGTCCACAAGTTGCACAATGAATGCTGATGTGGGTGAAGGATCTATTTGTTGACCTCTAGAAAGGGGAACAGGGTACTTTGTGCTTCACCTGTGAGCTGGGCTGTATAACATGCAGATGGTGAGGAATGAGGCTATTTATGGGGCCCCTCCCATTCTACTTCTGCATAACCAAGGATATTGTACACACAGCCCCTATGGTTTAATAAAAGCACATATTCTTTGATTGATAGCTACTTACAAGAGCCATTGAATACAGTAAGATTTATTTTTCAGATAAATGAAAATTCGCTAGATCTTAATTATTTCACTGTTATGGAGTCTTCTTGATATGGAAGCCACAGAAGTGGTTTTTATCATTTTTCTACCAACTCAATTAGGGCAGGGCAAAAATTTCATTCTAATTGCCACATGCCTCAGCTGCTCTTCCAAATACTGTTGGCCCTCATTATCCACAGATTTTTTTATCCATGGATTCAAGCATCCACAGCTTGAAAATATTTAGAAAAAGTATAAATTCCAAATAACAAACCTTGATTTTCCATTTTATATAAGGGACACCATTTTGTTCTGCCATTATATTTGATGGGACTTGAGAATCCATGGATTTTGTTATCCATGAGGGATCCTGGAACCAAGCCCCAGTAGATAACAAGGTCCCACTGTATACTTTGGGATTTAAATGAAAGTTTTGCATTCTAAAATGAATATATATTAGAAATCTTACTATCAAAGTCAGGTATCTAAACTTGCTTTGCTCAATAGTGAAGGTCTGTTTTTATTTTGTTTTGTTTTGTAAAAGCCTTTATAACTCTATATTTAACATTATACTGCAGTAAATGCATAAACAGGTTTTAAAATATGGAACTGCATAAATATTCAGTATTTCATAACTCACAAATAAAATAATTAACATAACTTGGAATGATTCCCTATCTCTTTTTATCAATAATGTATTTACATCCATGTTACATTATTTAATATTCTCTAATAAGCACTGTCATAATCAAATTTTCTGCAGTTGTATTTATTGCCTTTCCTGTGCATTAACTTACCTTTCTGGTATGATCAACATCAAGAGTGAAAACTGCATCTGATTATTTATTTTTAATTAATGATATCCACCCAGTTTCATGTAGTTTCAGACACTGATCTCGGAGATTGGTTCTGGATGCAATAACACAAGCAGCTAATTGTAATGCAGAAGCTTTATCCAGTCTCTGTGCTTTACAGCCTGAGCAAAAGCAGCCGGGACTATAATGGCTCATGATATACAAACTAGGATAGGAAAGAGTCCAATTTATTCCTTTCCCCTGAAACATAATTTTTCATCTTAATAGATGACATTTGAAAGGCCTTTTCTTCTTCCCTTTATGAAAGATCATAATTAACTATATTTTCAAAGCATGGTTATATGTTACCAAAGTTACTGTTAACCACAGAACATAAAGTCTATTCCTTCTTCGCCTTCTAGTATTAGAAAAGAGGTTAGATCCTAGCACAAGGGCACTTGTTCTGTTGTTATGACATTGCAGTATCATGACAACAATAGCACTGGATCCCTTGAGCTGGTATCTTAGTATTCAGCTGAAAGGATTAGGTCAGGATTCATTAGAATGTGCATATATCAAAATGAACAAACAGTCCCTTGGTAACATAGCAAATTCCAAATATGCAGTGGCATGAGCTTTTAGGGCTTTTCATATGCATGATAAAATACCCCAAAAGACATTTGTTCATCTTTCAGATGCCTCATAACTCTTTTCTGTTACTGTTGCATTGCAACTGACAAACATGGCAACACTTCTGGAACCCATCTTGTGTGTGTGTGTGTGCATGTATGTATTGTGAAACAATGACTTGTACATATGATGATTTATTTTGATGCTAATATAATTACATGAATTTCCTTGAGTTAAAAATGTAAGACTTAAATTCTAGTCCCAACAAGAATTAACAAAACTTTATGTAAGTGTTGACATACAAAATTCCCATTGATTCAGTGGTTGTACAGTAATTTGAATGAGCAATTGGTTTTAGGGTTAAGAACACAAGATTTCATTTTGTTCTAAAGATAGATCAAATGTAAGTATAGTGACATAATGAATCTCTTCATTGCACTTTCTCAATTAAAATCAACTATATTTCATTTTTATAGTTGAGTTAGGCTAAGAGTACCAGGAATAAGAATATCGACAGTGACAGAGGATCTTATATCTCAAGAAGGAAAAGAGGAGGATGAAGAGGAGGAGAAGGAGGAGGAAGAAAACCCAGTCCTTAAACTGAAAAAAACAAATACCCACCACATACAGGATAAACCTTGATATTCTCTTCTTCTTGATCAATTAAATTATTAGATGAAAACATACATTACACATTATGAACCTTTTTTTTTTTGTAAAAGTGAACGGTAGATATAGCATAATTAGGGGGGCATGCACCTTTTCCTTAAAAATGAAGAGGCTTTGTATCTATTTCACACAACTACCTCTAAAGTTATTTGCACCAGCACAAAGGACCCAAGATGCCTCTTTTTGGGTTTAAACAGGCCACAACTTTTATTTTCTGCTGTACAGGGTCGAACTACCAGATTTACAATTAAACTCCCAATATTTTGTCACATGTTTGTGTGAAGGTGTAACCCACTCAGATGGGTGGTCCATCCCCACATGTAACAAAGTATGTAAACAAATAACAACAACAAATTTACAAACCCCTCCCCGCTGGAAATGATGTCATATTTCATCATATGACATCACTAGTTGATGACATCATGCATTTAATTGCATATGTCACTTCCTTTAACTTAACCTTTGCCAAATTACCCCAATTAAATTTAATTAGCCAGATTATTTTTCCTGTGGGGTGGGGGTCATTACCCGCCCTATTATAAATACAAACAAATTTCCAAAATATAGACTCTAACCCCTAAGTTGTGACAAGCAAAAAATAACATAGGATAACACATAGTTATTATCATATGACCCATATCCAACAATTTGACTATACATTGATCTCAGGGAGGGCGAAAAACCCAGGGTGATAACCCTGGGGAAAAATTCCCTCCTGGCCCCCAAAGGCGACCAGCCTAAGCCTGAGAATAACTTACATAATTATTTAAATAAGGGTGGGTGGGTTGGGTCACTCAGTTCAAGCTCTAAAATGGCTGCTGCCACGTGGCAGCGCAGAGCTATAAAGAACAATCTCTTATAGGAAGTCTTGCGAGAATACAATCACCGTGAGACTTCCTTAATTCCTTAATACAGGAGGTAGAAAGCTGGAGGAAGGTCACATGCAGAAGTAAGGAGACCAGGGATCGTTCTGGGAGCTTGCGGCTACAGAATCGATTTCAAGCTCTTACTTTTAGCAAGGAGGCCGCAGAAGAACAGCATGGACAGATTTCAGAGACATAGCAGGGAACCCTGGGAGTTCCACCACAGGGAACAGTCGCTGCTAAGC
>JAIPUX010001232.1:116508816-116521820 GCA_020142125.1 Phrynosoma platyrhinos
TTTTTTTTTTTTTTACAACAGGATGTGTACAGAAGACATTTTGAGCAAAAAATGATCCCATCGTAGGTCACATACAGCCCATGGACCTCAATTTTTCCAGCCTTGTTGGGGATATAAATGTCAAATTAAATGTGAGTGGTGGCAGGACTAACTCTAAGGACTACAGGGAAAGTTTTCTGTAGTTTGGTCTGCCTTGTAGAATTGAAAATGCAGATATACTGGTTCACCACCATGCACCTGTTGATTGCTGAAATGGAGTTGGAAAAGTTTTTTTAAAAAAAAAACAAATCCAATAAAACAAAATATCTATTTTCCTTAGTAATCCATGAAAATAGTGGATTAAAAATAGTTTCTATATGTGGCAATAATATTATCTCTGCATATATGCAGAAGACAACTTAAACATGAACACAGTTTATAGTTCTAAAATAATGTTCAATATTATTTCTAACATCTTGTGAAGTTTGCCTTATTATAAGTTATAAGAAATGCTTCTCAATGCCTTGAGAATAAATAATGCAATCTTTATTTCTTCTTCAGGTCCTATAACAGTTAGTATCATCTTCTCATAATTCTTGTTAGTATTCACAACAGATTCTGTAAAATTACATTGGCTTTAGATAATCTGAAGTGATTAACCTGAAGCTTTCTAGGGGTAATTGGGATACAGGACTGTCTTTATGTCTATATAACATCTGCTGAAACTTGAATAGCAGCTTGTGTGGTTTGGTCCATTAATTTATCTTAATTTTAAAATTTATTAAGCTTTAAAATACAAGTATTTTTAGTTTATACAGCATCATTTTTTTAATATCTAAAATTGACTTTGTACAATGCCACTCCCCCACAAATGGAAAGGAGGCATATTTGCCATCCTATTCCCTACTGTTTGAATACATTTGGCTACATTTCCTGCCATAGGAGAAAAGGGTGAGTTGCAGGATTGCCAGATTTGGTGTAACTGGTCCTCAGTTCCATTGACAGTCTCTAACCCCCTTACATTTCAATGCTCAAAACAGTGGTTAAATGAAGATGTCTCTGTTAAAAAAAAAAAAAAAAGATCGCAAGGGTTTGCTTTGAGTAAAATTAGTGAGGGCCAAAAGTTTGTGGCTGTTGTTTAAGCCTCTCTCTTCCTTTTCCTTAAACTGAGAACTATTGCAGTTTGAGAATTACCAATGAGTTGCTCACTTTGGTGCACATTAAACATTATTAAATATTCTATCAGGACTAGGTATGTATGCAGATCCTTTGTGCTTCACACTATCAGACCTACCATCAGCAAAAACCACAGTGTTTACTGGTGTTGGCCTTGGATTCTGCAACATATCATATCTGTTTACCATATGATTTGATGCACCACTATCCAAAATCCAATCACAATTATTATGGTTATTACAAATAACCTCTTCAACCATTGAAGCAAACCCCCTCCCTAACTGGGGCTTCCTTCTTCAAGAAGTTTTTTTCTGTGCTGTAGAGGACTGAGGACAGTTCCGTCTGAAATACCCAGTTTCTCCACAAGAAAAAACACCTCTTTGCTTTGTAGACTACAGCATTTCACCCTGGAATGAAGAAGTCTATGTTCGTTGCTCCGGCATTCAGCTTGCTCACTTCGCCTTTGCCTCAAAGCTCTGCCTCTGGATTCTTGATTCAATCATCTCAGACTTTAAGTCCTTTTCAGCAACCCCTTGCAGACTATACATTATGAAGTCCCAATCTCTGACAAACTGCCCAACACAATGTAGGATTTTTGGCAGTCCTCCATAATTATTTCTCTGCTTTCACATTGGACAAACAGATCTTGCATTCTCTGCAAGTGCTCTGTTACAGACTCTTCATCTTGTAACTTGCAGCTGTATAAGTGTTTACTCCAAATCATCTTTGATAAGTACGTACCAGATTGATGAATGTCATGTAAGGCTCTCCACATTTAAAAAGTAGACTGCTTCCCTCTTACATGGTTCAACTGGCTTGGCTCTAGGGACAGCAGGATCATGGCTCTTGCTTTCCTATCAGCCTCTAACATGTCTGGTTGTGGTGGTGACTCTACCAGCTCCCAGAGATCTTGCTTTATCAACAAAGCCTCAATATAAATGCACCAAGATGCAAAATTTTTTATCATTTAGTCTCTGGAATCTTATGGCTGTTTCCATATTTGCTCTGAGCATTCAGCTTTCAGACACAAACGGACTTTTGGCAACTGTCCAACTCAGTCCGGACAGACAGCCAACTCTCTTAGCACTTTGATAACAGTATCTTAGACACTCAGTTCCGCATTAACTCAATAACTGCCAAACCTTTAGAGTCCACAGTGAAACTTTTGCACACCTTACACACTCCCAAACTTCACACGACTATCTTAGTGGTGTCCACATGCACACTGGGCCCATAACCCTTGTTGGGGTGCACGTGAATGGAATTCAACATGTGCAGGAAACTTACTCTGGAATAGATGCCAAAGATCAGTCTTCACTGTGAAGTTCTATGCAAGCTACAAAAACTGCAAGTAAAAAAATCTCCCATGCAGAGAGCTGTCAGCTCTCTCTTGTCTCAGGAAGAGGTTCTTTATTATTCTGCTACAGACTATGTGTAGACTAACAAAGTGCTTCACCAGTATCTTTATATACAATCACCCACACATGAGTATTCAACTCACCCACTTATATATAGTAGCCCCTTCAGGGGACAGCTTTCTATATGGGATATTTTTTACTTTCAGCTTTTGTAGCTTTCATAGAACTTCACAATGAACTTATCTTCAGGGATATTAGTCCAGCCCACTCCTGGGATGTCACCCAGTTTCAAGTCACTTGACTGATGTGAGTCTGCAGAATTGAAGTTTTCTGACTCAACCCTCTGCCTAGTGTTACATCAGCCCCCTGTGACTCAGGACTGTTCAAATGTTGAGTCATCATGGCTCCCAACTGTACTAAGGTAACCCTCTCATCTTTGTCCCAGTTTCTTTACCCCAGTCATATCTATGGCATTTTCTCTTCAGATTGCATTTTACTCTGACAAAACTACCCATGAGGTAGTATATCCAGGGATAAATCTTATGACATGTTAGTGTCTGCTTGGCAGCAGATATGGCCAGTTCCAGTTTTTCCTGGAACAGTCACACTAGAATAAGAAATATCAAACCATTGCAACTTGTACTTATTTTCATTGCCTTAATTGACTTATGATGCTGCTGCTAGCACTACAATGAGGGAAAGTATCCCTCTTTCCTGCTTGAGCAGTCTTTCCTCATGTCACATGCTTTCCTGCTCCAATTAAAGTCTCCACAGTAGCTCTCCACAGCTACTTTAAATCTTGGGAGATTAAATCACAGATCTCTTGTAACCTCTATGAGGGAGTATCGTGAAGTAATAATGATCACACGGAAGGTATTATGGTGTATTGATGAAATTTGTCAGAGCTATCATTGGTCCCTAAGTACATGTTTTTGAGAAAATCAACCCATTATGTCCTTTATTTTTGTTACAGGTTGTGTCACAAATGACTAAAGTGTAAGATGGAGAACTATGAGGGGGTATCATAAAGTAATAATATGGTATATTGATGAAATTTTGTCAGTGTCATCATGACCAAGTGACATTTTTCCCCCCAAAATGAAAAAAATCTGTTGCGGGGTCACTGATTTGAGAACACAGATGACATCATTCATGAAGTGAAAAAGTAGTGTAAGGCACAATCTGCAGACTACTACAATAACGGTATTTGGAGGGTCAAGAAATGCTGGGGAAAATGTGCAAATCTGGATGGAAACTATGACAACTGAAATATTTTCTTCTCCCTTTCCATTTTGCTGAGTTTAGGTTCTCTATTTATCTTTAATTATAATTCTACAAAATGTTGTAGTGACAGTGAAGACAATAACATTGACAGATAGGGCACTAGAATTACAGACAAAATTGTCGCTACCTTAAAAAAAACCTGATAACTTTGGAAACTGGTGGGGTCCAATCTATGCCTAACATAGATATTTGAGACATTATTAAGGAAAATGACTGCTGAATGTCCAGCCTTAGGATAAGGTTTAGGTTTGACTTGATTAGGAATTCAAGAATTCTCAGGCTTCAGTCAAAAGTTGATGGACCTTATTTCTATGAAATTACAAAACTGGTGATTTAGCACATACTATGTAGCAGCAGCTGCAGAACGTGTGTGGCAATTAAATCATGGGTATGTTGCATGCATGATTACATTCAAGCCCAGGAGATAGCTGAAGCTGTTTGGCCTGTTTCCTTTAAAAAAAAAAATCCTTCAGATTTTTCAGTTCTTACCACAGACTCCCAAACCACCACAAAAACATGGTGTTGATACCCTCCACAACCTCAGAAAAATGTGAATAATTGGCTGATTTACAGATGAAACCCAGATCCAGAAGTAATGGTATGACACTGGATCTTGTCTGGTCTTGGAAGCTAAGCAGTATCAGTCCTTGATTAGTACTTGGGTGGGAGACTGTCAATAAATCCCAGCTGCTGTAGGCTATATTTCAGAGGAAGGAGCTGACAAAACTGCCTCAGTATTCCTTGCCCCCCCAAAAGCCTTCTGAAATTCTTGGGGTCACCATAAGTCAACAGGCAACTTGAACACACACACATACACACACACATGTGAGCCTGTTGGTGTTTCTATGGGGCATTTTATACTTTGAACTTGTATTTTTCTGTACTCATAGGTGCTGGAATACATTTCATAATGGGAGTGGGGAAGAAACAACCAAGCTGCAATTCAGGCAGTACCACCTCCACTGTACATCACATAGAAACTGGAAAGCAGAGGACAAGCCCTACCACTAGGAAGTGGTAGCAACCACATCAAGTAGCAGATGCTGAGGGGCAGTAAAAGCATTCTTGTTTTTCTGGCTGTTATTCAAATAACTTTCCATTGAAACTGAATGACACACAGCCTCCCTGATGCTTGCTGACCCCTTGGACTTGCTGCTCTCAGGTATGTGGAAGATGGTGTTCCATGCCAGTATTGTATATATGGCAGCGCAGACAGCTTACATATAACAGTGGTTCATGGACACTATTACCTACTTTGCTTCAAGTAACAAAATTACTGTGACTTTCATTGGTTGAGCAAATTGAGATTGTGGGATATGTGGGTTCAGCTTTTCCCAGCTTAGGAAGGTCATATTTAATATAGGAGGATACTTAAGGAGATGATCTAGAGGCTTCCATAATTTGTTTATGCATTGAAAAATTGAAGAATCTAGAATATTTACTTTAATGTTTCCCTACTTTAGGGTAACATTGAGTTTAGTATCTAGTTTAGTATCACCATGCCTTCACATTATATTTAGAAAGGTAGCCTTTGAAAACAAGGCATTCCTTTGGTCTGATCAATATGGAATAAAGAGAAAAAAACTTGTATTTTATTTATTTGCCATTTATTAATAAACTGTAAATAGTCCGGGGTTACAGACTCAGGGCTATTGCAAACGGCCCATTTGGGGTGGCAGAGAGCTGCTCCTGCAAGCGGTGGATCAGGGCCATGGCAACTACACGCCACAGTCCTGATCCTACCTTTTGCCATCCCAAGAGCCAGCGCTGCAGCTCTTCTGTGCCCTTTTGGTGCAGCATGTTTGCATGCTGTGCCAGGGAAGGCATCCTGATGCCGTGCACCATATGTATGGCCATGCGCCATCAAGATGGTATCAGGGTGGGGTTGGGGTGACTGGCGTGCGGCTGCTCCACCCCAACTCTACCCCCAGGCCAGCCTTTTGGGCTGGTCTGAAACAGGCCTCAGTGAAGACAATTCAAAACCAAAAATAAATCATATTTTGCTATAAGGAGGTCCACCTGAATGTCTGAGAACAGTGGCTATATATATATATATATATATATATATATATATATATATATATATATTCTGATCAAATGGAGGAGACTCCTACCCACCCCATTCCTCCCTTGAAATATACTATAGAAAGACACACACCCCCAACACATTGGGAGGGGTCTTCTGTTGCAACGGCCCATATAAGGGCACTGACGCCTGATTGGCTGGGTGGACTGGAAGTCCCGCCCTTACTGGTCCGCTCAGGCAATCAGATGGAAGTCTCGCAGGCTGATCTCATGAGATTTTAACTTTCGCAAGATTAGCCATGGGATTTCAGGGCTAGTTAGCCCCAAGCTTCCATGTGGCAGCAGCCATTTTGATCGGGCAGTCGAGCAAGGTGCTTGACTGCTGTGCTAGCTCCAGGAACTGGCAGGCTTTTGGGCCTGGATGCAGCCTAGCCCTGCAGTTGGAGCTTGAAGAGCTGAAATTAGAGCGGAGCGCAGCTTTGGGGACCTGCAAGCTCCTTTGTTTTCGGTTGCCTCAGCCTTTGCGCAGCCTTGTTGGCGGGCTGCTGTGAGGCCTGGATGGCTTTGAGGCCTTGACATTGGGTTAGCAGGCCTGGTATCCCGTGGGTGAGGCTGGGGGTGTGGCCAGGTGATCTGTGCAGCTAATATCAGGCCAGACTAGCCGGGTCTTGGGCAACTGGATGAGCAGACCCCCCCCCCCAGAGTGGACCGAGGCTGCCAAAATACAGGCCTGAAGGCCACAGGGAGGTGCCCCCTCTTCATTAAACAGGATTCTGGCCCGGGCTTTGGCATCTGCTGAAGCGGCACAGGCCAGCTCTCATTGTCCCTGTGCTATAGGCCACAGGCCTTGGTTTTTGGTGTCCCGGGGGGGGGACTAGGTTGGGGCCCACTGTGGCCTAGTGTCCTGCCTGTGGTGCAGGCTGTGTTTATTTGTTGGGACACATGCTATTGATTTAAATTGCCTTGCTTTGGGCTTTATCTGCAATCCACTCCCCATTCAGGAGTGGGAGTTAGTTCTGCTGAGGGTTAATAAAATTCAACATTGCATTTTAATTGGTTGTGGCCTGAGGGGTTTATTCCCACTCAGGGACACTCTAACCTTGAGCTCTTAACACAGAGGTGTTTTGGTTACTTTAATTGGCCCATATTACTTGTAAAATCCTTATTTAAGGATATAGCCTTAATTGGAACATTATATCCTGATCAAATTAGTTTGAATTGTCAATACAATCCTATTGGAAAACCATGCTGGGCAGTAAGGCCCAGTCCAAATGGTGTGCAGCCTCTACTGGCCTTAGTGCTGGCCAGTCAATGCCTACACAGGCTTCTAATCCTCAGAATAGGGATGATGAGATTGCTGCACATGGTCTGTGAGCAGTTAGCTCAACAGGGTGTGCGGGGGGCTAACTTAGGGTCACAGGCTAGTACTTCTTTAGTTGGGGATCAAGGTTTAGGAGCACAGCTTATTCAAGTGCAACAGATTACTGCGTATAGGACACCTCTGGTGGACATGGCACGTGGTTCCCCTCCTACCTCAGCTATGAGGTTGGGCATCGAACCGTAGCTGATGTAATGGAGCTTTTAAAGAAAGTTCCTGGTGTGGGACAACAAGGTGCAGCTGCCCCTGTGTTAGACCAATCCACTTTGGTGGATATCTTTAACTTTCCACCAGCGCAGAGGGTGAAGAGACAGCTGTTGGAGGCTTGAAAAATGGGCTCCCCAACCCCTCCCTTTCCACCAGCACAGAGGGCAAAGAGACAGCTGTTGGAGGCTTGAAAAATGGGCTCCCCAACCCCTCCCTTTCCACCAGCGCAGAGGGTGAAGAGACAGCTGTTGGAGGCTTGAAAAATGGGCTCCCCAATGTCAGGGAAGATGGGAGTTGTAGCTCTTCACCTCTGGCTCTAACTCACCACGTTGTTATGCAGCAGAGCTGACCAGCTTTGATCAGTGGTTGATGCTTCTTTCCCAAGCAGCAGAGTTTCAGAGAATAGGCTGAAGACCCTGACAAACTCTCCAAGCCTTCTCACTCTTCTTCCTGAGATGTCTCCAAACTTCTCCAGGATTCTTCTGGCTCTTGTATCTTCCCTCAAGACACCAGACAACTCAGTAGTCTTATATAAAAGATCTACTTTATTTTACTATATACATAAATACTATATGCCCTACAAAATTACAATCTCTACTACTCCACAATATCTCCAAAACTACTCCAAACTACTCCACAATATGCATTGGCAAACATTGCACTTGTAGCCATTGTTGGTCACCACCCACTAGTCGGTTCCCACCAAGTGGGTGTGTACATTCATTTTGATTGGTTTACATGGATCATCCCATACTTAAGACCAACCCAAGTATTTCATCATTTTACCTTGACTACTTAATGAATCTCAGGTGTTTGCAATCTATAACAGGTGTTTTCAGTATACACTCTATAACTTTGTCCTTGTCTCTCAAGGCTTCCAAATTACATTATCCTTTTCACCTGTGTAGCTTCCTGATTGCTCCTGCTTAATCACTGTGACTTTCACATACACATTTTATTTCTGTTACTGTAAGTCCCATGTTGCATTTTCCTTAATACCCAACCCCTCCCTTTCCACCAGCGCAGAGGGTGAAGAGACAGCTGTTGGAGGCTTGAAAAATGGGCTCCCCAACCCCTCCCTTTCCACCAGAGCAGAGGGTGAAGAGACAGCTGTTGGAAGCTTGAAAAATGGGCTCCCCAACCCCTCCCTTTCCACCAGCGCAGAGGGCGAAGAGACAGCTGTTGGAGGCTTAAAAAACGGGCTCCCCAACCCCTCCCTTTCCACCAGTGCAGAGGGCGAAGAGACAGCTTTTGGAGGCTTGAAAAACTGGCTTCCCCTCCCCTCCCTTTCCACCAGCGCAGAGGATGAAGAGACAGCTGTTGGAGGCTTGAAAAACGGGCTCCCCAACCCCTCCCTTTCCACCAGCACAGAGGGTGAAGAGACAGCTGTTGGAGGCTTGAAAAACTGGCTCCCCTAGACAGCCTGCGGTGTGTGCCCAGGACCATCCTTTCACGGCGCATGTGGCGCCGGCAGCACTCTTGGAGGACTCAGGCCCCGGGGGATTCTTTCCCCCCTTACCATCACCTGGGGGCCAGGAGCAGCTGGGGATGGTGCAGAGCCGAGGAGAACGCCGGCGGGGTTTTTAATATTATTGTTTAATTGAGTACTGATTAATTATTTAATTGTTTAATTGTTAATTGTTTAATTGTTTAATTATTGTTATTTAGTCCATTTAGTTTGGTTTGTTTTCAGGGGTTGGGTGGGTGTGGGAAGGAGGGAGGGGAACTGATGTGATTTTATTTGTCTTTATGTTTTGATAGGTTGAACGCCGCCCCGATTGCTTGGCAGAGGGGTGGGATATAAATAAAAATTATTATTGTTATTATTATTATAACTTTGTACAAAAGTGGTTGTTTCAGGTCAAGGCAGTGGTCTGACTCCTGACTTGGAAGCCTTCAGAGCCTTCCCGCAGAGATATGGCAAGTGCTTCTGCGCAACAACACAACACGCGAGCTGCTACTGTGACACTCTCGGTGGGAGCTTTACAAGCATCTCCTGATGCTTCATGCCAAGCAACGAGCTCAGCTTGGTCTCATGCTTCTAATTTGCTGGCTTCATGGCCCACCTCGGTATGGGCTCTGAATGCCCTACCTCTGCATCAGTGGTGGCACCCTTAACAAATCCTGGGCTTTGTCAGGTTATGGATTCGAGGGTGCAGACTGACTAGAATTTGGCTACTATGATAGGTGACACAAGGGGAATGGCATTGGTGGGAGCATTGGACATTTCAGAGGTGGACAGAGCGGTTGACTGCAATCCGTATGCAGAAATGTCCACTCCTTTTGGATCACACCTCCCCCTTGCTACTAAGGAGAGAATATGGAAAGGTGAGTACATTGATTTATTTTCGCTCACGTTCCACAATTCTGAGCTGAGGATCATGGTAAAATAAGAATAATAAGAATAATAATAAGAAGAGCCCTCCCTCCATTCCATCCGATGTCATCTGGGGGAGAGGACACTAGGCCCAGCACCATCAGGCCTAGAATAATAAGAAGAGCCCTCCCTCCATTCCATCCGATGTCATCTGGGGGAGAGGACACTAGGCCCAGCACCATCAGGCCTAGAATAATAATAAGAAGCCCTCCCTGCATTCCATCCGATGTCATCTGGGGGAGAGGACACTAGGCCCAGCACCATGGGCCCTAAAGTAAGAAGAGCCCTTACCTTTTAAGGGGCGTATGGGTTTCTGGATTTTTACATTGTATTAACATAGCTTTATGTAAATTTTAATGTTGTAAGCCGCCCCGATTGCTCTACAGAGGGGCGGGATATAAATTATTATTATTATTATTATTATTATTAAAAGATGGGGTTGTTTTTACCCTACCAAAGGAATTTCAGTCTCACAAACACCCTAAGCTTGAAAGGAACTTTGTGAACTGGATTATGGGCATTACCATATACAGGGGTGTTATTGAAGTGAAAGAACCTGCTAGATCTCCTGAATTCTCCAAATATTAGGAGATAATGATCAAGGCATATACTAATTGCCATTTTAATTCAAGGGGGTCCGCCAGGCTCCAATATGACAAACAGTTAAGGATGAGGGTGGCCTTAGATCGCTCTGTTTCTTAGCGTCATGTGCAGTCTGAACTGTGGGCGGATGTTATGGTGGGGGCCTCCTCTTCGAGCCGATGTGACAATGAGTTTGTGCATATGGTCACACAGCTGAGAGGGCAGTATGCGAGGCTTGGCACAGGGGAGAGAAAATAAGCTGGACTGTGCTGGGACTTCAATGAAGATAAGTGCAGGAGGCAGCCCCACTGGTTTGACCATAAATGTAACACCTGCAGAGGCAATTATTTAGGATCATCCTGTGTTAGAGGTAAGAAATCTAGAATTGGGGTCCCCTCACAGCCATCCTCAATGGGAGGAAAAGGCACCAACACCAATTAAACTGCATGTGTTGACTGCATGGTTGTGGATTTACCCTAAATGGGATTCTGCACAGTATTTGTTTTATGGTTTTTCACAAGGTTTTCATGTCCCTTATTCTGGTTCCAGAGTACACCGTTATGCACCTAATGCACGTTTGGTGAGGGAATTGCCAGTGATTGTGAGGGATAAGCTGGCTAAAGAAATATCAGCAGGAAGGATTTCTGCCAACTTTGCGATTGTCTCCACTGGGTGTCATCCCTAAGAAGGCACCACGGGAATACAGGTTAATCCACAACTTATCTTACCCCAGGGGCGAATCAGTGAATGATGCTATTGACCCTCACTTAGCATCGGTAAAATATGCCTCGTTTGATTCAGCAGTAAAAATGGTCATGGCATTGGGCAAAGGAGCACTATTGGCAAAATGTGACATTAAATCTGCCTTCAGGCTACTCCCTGTTCACCCATATGATTTTGATCTCTTGGGTTTTCAATTTGAAGGGATGTATTATTTTGATAAAGCTATACCAATGGGGTGTTCCATTACATGCTTTGGCTTTTGAGACATTCAGCACTTTTTTACACTGGTGTGCCACCAAGAGGTCAGGTAATCACACAACTACTCATTACCTTGACGATTCCTTGTTTGCTGGGGCTCCTGGGACCACTAGTTGTGCAAATACATGGTTGGCATTTCAGGCACTAATGGCTGAAATGGGGGTTCCTTTGGCTGAGGAAAAGACGGAGGGCCCTGATACCCGTCTTACTTTCCTTGGAATTGAATTGGACACTGATGCTGGTATATCTCACCTCCCATCTGATGAGCTCATATCCATGAGGCTTCAGGTGAGGATGATGAGAAGTAAATCTAAGGTCACGCTACATGAATTTCAATCCCTTACAGGTTTGTTAAATTTTGCTTGTAAGGTTATAGTGCCTGGTTGGGCATTTTGTGCATGTTTGTATAATGCCACCGGGGGGGTGGGTGACGGCCCCACACCACCACATTAGAATCATTTCTGGGATACAGAAGGATTTGAAGATCTGGGAGTCATTTTTGGAACCATTTAATGGTGTTTCTTTTTGGAGATCTGAAATGCTCTTGAGGGCAGACTTTCAAGTACACTCCAATGCTTCTGGGGCTCATGGTTTTTGGGGTCTATTTGAATGGTCAGTGGGCAGCTGAAGGCTGGCCTCATTGCTGGGTTTATAAAGGGTGGACACAGGACCTCGCTTTTTTAGAATTTTTTTCCCATCTTGGTTGCAATTCATTTGTGGTCGGATCAATTTTGCAAACAAAATGATAACCAAGCTGTTGTCCACGTAGTGAACTCTCAGACCTCCAAATCCACTAGGATGATGTCATTGGTTAGGAATATGGTGGCATAATGTTTGAAATTTAATGTTTTGTTCCAAGCTCAAAATTTTCCTGGTTTACTAAATCCTTTGGCGGACACCCTTTCACGTTTTCTGTTTTGCAGGTTCCGTCAACTGGCTCCAGAGGCAGGAGCCCAACCACTGGAGGTACCAGCACACCTTTGGAGCCTTGGAGAATAGAAATCAACAAGGCGATTCTCCAGTCCATTGCCCCTTCGATATGCAAGTCGTATCAGCTCGCAATGTGAGCCTTTAGATGTTTACCCAGAGTCGCGTTCAGTGTCCTTTGTGCCATTGCAAAGACACACCCCCGACACATCGGGAGGGGTCTTCTGTTGTGACTACCCATATAAGGGCAATGACTCCTGATTGGCTAGGTGGATCAGAAGTCCCACCCTTACTGGTTTGCTCAGCCAATTGGAAGGAAGTCTTGCAGGCTGATCTTGTGAGATTTTAACTCTCGCAAGATTAGCCATGGGATTTCAGGGCTAGTTAGTCCCAAGCTGCCATGTGGCGGCAGCCATTTTGATCGGGCAGTCAATCAACCCATCCCACCCACCCTTAATTTGTTTGTATACATATTATTTACTCTCATGCTTCGGCTGGTCACCTTCGGGGGCCAGGAGGGAATTTTTCGGGTTTTTCGGGTTTTTCGGGTTTTTCGCCCTCCCTGAGAATAATAATATTAATGATAATAATAATATTAATAATATGGATGTTAAGAGTTAGTATGGGTTGATACACATAACATTGATGAATTTGTTTGTTAACGTAAGTTTCTCAGATGATCAATGTCTGATTGTAGTCACAACTGGAGGTTCAGGGTCTAGGTGGCTTA
>JAIPUX010001232.1:116524704-116537426 GCA_020142125.1 Phrynosoma platyrhinos
CTCTATGATTCTATGATTCTATGATTCTATGATTCTATGATTTTTATAGGATTTTCTCAGTCAAAGAATACTCACATGTGGTTTTGCCAGCTCCTTCCTTTGAAATGTAGCCTGTAGTACCTGTGTTTTTTTTCCATGGTTTCTCATCCTAAGTACACACCAGTGCTGATTCTTGTTTAGCTTCCAATATCAGACAGGATCTGGTATCCTTAGGGTATGAAGCCGCTGGGAGAGATCATTCAGAGTCATGGGGCGGGGTGTTATCAGTATGCTGATGACACCCAGATATATTTCTCCATGTCTCAGTCTTCAGCTTTGACTTCAGATGGCATCTCTCCTCTCAATGACTGTTTTAGGGCAGTAATGGACTGGCTGAGGAAAAACAGATTGAGACTGAATCCAGATAAAAGAGTACTCACAGTAGCGGCCCCAAAACCAAGTATTGGGATGTAATCTCCAGTCCTGGATGGGGTCACACTCTCCTCTAAAGACTGTATTCACATTCTGGAGGTGCTCCTGGATCCATCGCTCCAGTTGATAAATCAGGTGAATGCGATGGTCAGGAGTGCCTGTTATCAGCTTCGGCTGATATGCCAGCTGTGCTCTTTCCTGGAACCTAGGGACCTTGAAACTGTGGTGCACGCACTGATAACCTCCAGTCTTGATTTCTGTAATGTACTCTACATGGGGCTACCCTTGTGCTTGGTCTAGAAACTTCAGTTAGTATAGAATATGGCAGCCAGATTGGTCTCGGGAACACTGAGAAGAGATAACATAACACCAGTCTTAAAGTCACTTCACTAGCTGCCTATTAGTTTCCAGGCACAGTACAAGGTATTGTTTATTACCTTTAAATTCCTAAATGGCATGGGTCCAACCTATCTTCAGGGCCGTCTCCTGCCATATAATCCAGCCCATGGACTTTGGTCCTCTGGGAGGAACCTACTGCAACCTGTAAAAACCAGGCTGACTGTAACCTCCCAGAGGACTTTCTCTGCAACCTCTCCCAGATTATGGATCCATCATATTACCAACCTAACCATCTTTAAAAATGCTGTTAAGATGGATCTCTTCCAGCAGGCCTTTTCAGACTAGTTATCCTGGCCTTGACGGTTAGTCCACCCTTCCTCTCTTAAATCTTCTGCCTCATTTGTTGTTTACTGTCTGTTCTTATTGAGATTCTTTTAAGTATGTTTTAATTATGCTATTGTTTAATACCTTAAGGGGTGGGTGGGTTCTGGGATTATTAAGTTCTGACTGTATTGCCTTTTATGTTAGTTTTAATGTTGTAAGCCTCCCCGATTGCCCTGCAGAGAGGCGGGATATAAATTATTATCATTATCATCATCATCATCATCATCATTATTAATTTATTTTAGTGCCTTCTAAAAATGGAAAATCATGATTTTTCTAAATCCCAGTCGATTCTGAACACAATCAAATAGTCTTTCACCCTGTAGTTCTTTGGAACCAACACACTAATAGCAGGAAATTACACAGCTTTTTACAAATGCTACACAGCTTGCCCAGAAATATGTGTAGATTCCAAGAAGGCATGTACCTTATCTTGAGAACTGTGCAGCTTTCTGTACTGATAGGAATTTGCAGAATATTAAAATTGTAGAGTTTGTACAAAAAAAAAAAGTCAATTTCCAGACAGTCACTAGTGTGCTTTGTGCAAGATTGCTTCTTTTTTTATATATAGAAAATAGCAATATAATTTAGTAATTTTGCATAAAAATGGAACATGCTTTTATTGTGCAACATTGCTGTTTTCTATGTAAAAACAATCTTGTGCAAAAAAATGTGGTGTCTAAAACAGCAATATTGTATAACAAAAACATGTGATTGCACCTTTTGTCATCTTGAATTTCTTTTCCACTGCTTACAATTTGGGTTGTGCAACTATCAAAGCAGCCATGATGTTGAACCCTTCACTGTGTTGTTTGTATAATGGGATAGCATAGAATTTAGTTTTTCATTTTGTGCATTTTCCCCAAGTACATAGGAAGTATATAACACCCTGGGTCTACAGTGGGAAGAGAGGTCATAAAACAAGCATATAGTTCTTTTAATAATTCATACCATATACAGTAGGCCCTTAGCATCTGTTAGGGTTTGGTTATAGGACCCACTGTGGTTACCACAATCCATGGATGCTCAAGTCTCATTATATACAATGGCATAATAAAATAGTATCTCTTACATAAAATAGCAAAATCAGGGTTTGCTATTTGGAATTTTATATATTTTTTGAAATATTTTCAAGTCATGAATAGTTGATTCCATGGATAAAGAATCTGTGAATATGGATGGTTAACTGAACAGTCGATACCCATTAAAAGCCAGAATGTATCTATTTTGGTGTCTATTCCACAAATTTACCTGTGAATTTAGCTATCATCAGTTGGCATCATGATAACATGGAATGCAGTATAATGTCAGTTGTGAAAGTATTTCCACTTATTATAATAGTTGTTGGCTGTCTTTATTTTTATAGAACTATTATATGGTTTACATGATTTATAATAGTACAACTGTGGCTCTCTAAAAGTGAGTTTTTACTCATTTTGTTTCTGTTATATGACATAAGAGGAAATGGGCCTATGGAAGAGACAGTGGTAGAGAAATAAATAAATATCAGAAACTTCTATTACCAACGGTTATGTTTCCATTTATGCTGAACTGAATGTATTAGGGGAAAGAATTCCATTCAGCTCACAGCCATTTCTAGTGGTAACTACCCATTAAAATAGATTATGCATCATTTTCATTCTAGTTCCATTAAACAGCCAACTCCCTGAAAAATCAAAGCTGCACTGAGTGGCTTTGTAATGAAAAAAGGAGCACCCGTTTCCTTACAAGCAAGCAAACAAAACTTGTAAACATTATGAATGCTTCAGTCTCAAAGGTGTGAGTAATGTACACTTTAAATATCCAACATCCTGAAATCCACAATACCCCAAAAACCAAAATATTTTTATAGGCAGCTGAGATAGTGACAACTTTGCTTTCTGATGGCTCAGTGTACACAAACTCTGTTTCATGCACAACATTATTTTTAAAAATCCTATTGTATAACATTTCCTTCCAGTTTTGTGTATAAGATGTATATGAAACTATGATGAACCCTACAGGGGGTCTGGGTGTCCCACGACTTCTCCAGGAGACTCAGATACAAATTGCAAAGTAAACCCTGATTGAAAGGTTAACCAAGAATGCAGAGGAATACCTGCCCCAAGCTCTGGAGGGAGCTGAGCCAGAAAGGAGGGGCAGGGCAGAGAGAAAGAGAAGAGGACTTAAGGGGGAGTGTTGACTCCCAGAGGGGGGAGGAGATGGCAGTCATGAAGAGGAGGGAGAGGCAGATGTGGAAGGGACAGCAAGGTGGAGGCACGTGGTGGCTGTAGAGAGGGAGAGTACAGAACAACGGGGTTTGATGGTAGCCCTACACCATGGTGGCCTTGGTTGAAGTCTTCTGAGACTTGATGGTTTGGCCCAAGATGGGGAAGCCAGGAAGTCACTGGAAGGTGTTACTGGCAAGAAAACCTCAGGAAGTCACTGGAAGTGAACTAGTGACCAGGAAGGAACTGGGAGTTGAGAACATCACCCAGGATGGATTACTGTGAAGGTGACTGATAGGATGCTGGGGAAGACACTGGAGCATAGGGTGGAGTCCTCATAGCCATAGTTCTGAGAAAGAGGGAGCTAGGAGCGACCCTGCAGGGACTGTACTGCTACTCTGAAAGAAAAGTCCAGAAAGGTGAGAGTCCAAAGTTTGGGACCAGTAGTTTTTGTTAGTCATACTGTTTGACATTAAATTTTGTTTTGAGCAGCAATTATGTCTGGTATTCTCATTGGGATGTAACAACCAAGTTGCACCACACCCAGCCCTGCTGCTGGCAGATGTGGGGCCACAAAAGCATAAATGAATTTTATATTTAGATTTGGGTCTCATCTCGAAGTTAGCTCATTGTGTATGTAAATAAAAATACTGGTAGTCTGAAATAAAAATAAAAATATCTAAATCCAAAACATGTCTGGTCCCAAGCATTTCAGATAAGGTAGACCTAACCTACAGTACTCATCCTGTGGATAAACAAACTGATTTTTCAAGCACAATTAAAAGCTAGAGGTGATTGTCAACTTAATATTGGGATTAAAGGTCTTTCTTAGAGAACTACATCTGCATAGATGAGTAGCATGGTCTCCCTTAGCAAATGTTTTGGAAAGACCATAGATATGACAGATGAAAACATTAGGACTTCCAGTCTCTCTTTAAAAAAAAAAATAAGTCTCATGCTTTCAGCCTCAGGGGAAGACAAAAGGAAACCTCCTCTGAACAAATCCAGCCAAGAAAATCCCATGACAGGGTTTGCCTTAGGATTGTCATAAATTGGAAATAACTTGAAGGCACACAACACTCACACACACACACACAAACATGCACAGAGAGATAATACAAGCTATTTTCTAATAGGGAGGAAGGTTTGTGCTTATAAGTAGGTTTGGATGTGTGTTTTCTAATAAGAATGCTACAAGCTGCTGGTATGTGTAATAAAACCACTCTTTGCCTACATCTGCACTGCAGAATTAATCCAGTTTGACACCACTTTAACTGCCATAGTTCAATGCTATTGAATTATGGGTATTGTAGTTTGTTGTGGCACCAGAGCCCACTAACTGAGAAGGCTAAATATCTCACAAACTCCAGTTCCTAGAATTCCACAGCATTGAGTTATGGTAGTTAATTTGGTGTCAAACTGGATTTTTTTTCGGTGTGAATGTAGCCTTCTTCTGTTCATTTTATTGTTGGAATGGTAAGAACAAAATAGCTTGCAAAGAAGTCCAAGAGTATCTTACCAAACTGGTAGTATAGGCAGTAAAATGGCAAATGAGAATCAATGTAAAGAGTGTACAGAGGTGTATACTGGGCAAAAAAACAAAATGAAATAAAATAAAATCTACTTATATTATGATGAGACCTTAGCTGGCAACAAACTGACCAAGAAATTGACACTGTGGTTTTGGTGGATATCTCAATGAAAATGTTGACCCAACATGTGGGTTTTGTTTAAAAAAAAAATATCCATGATGGGCATAATTAGAAAAAAGACTTGAAAATGAAAATCCTAATATTACATAAATTACCATATCTAGAATAAGCTGCCATATTTACAATATTGTGTATATAGTTCTAGCACGGCATCTAAAAAGGGATATCATAGAGCTGAAAACAGCGCAGAAAAAGCCAGCCAAAATTATCAAAGTACTGTTGCAACTGCCCTATGAAGAAACTTGACAATGTTTAGGGCTATTCAACTTAGAAAAAAGGCATGTCAGAGGAGACATGGAAGAAGTGTATGAAATTAGGCATTTTATGAAAAAATAAATAAGGAGAAGCCTTCCATAGACCCAATGGTTTTTCCACTGATGTTAACTGATGGGAGATTTAGATTAAGTAAAAAGAAGTATTTCTTCACACTGTACATAGTTAAACTGTGACAATCACAGTAACAAGAAATGACAGTGACTCCAAAACTCCTTACAAACTAGCTGACACATCAATGGACCCTTAAGTATGTTATTATGCACACAGTTTTGAAGAAGCAAAGCAAAGCAGCTTCATTTATATATCGCTTCATATCACGCTATGGGATGACTAAGTGGTTTACAACTATAAGCTCATTGCCCCCCAACAGTTGGGTACTCATTTTAGCAACCTCTGTAGGATGCAGGCCTGAGTCTAGCCTGAGCCCTGGCTAGTATTGAACTCGCAACCTTGTGGTCTATGAGTGAGTGGCTGCAGTACAGGCATTTAACCACTGCGCCACCAGGGCTCTTCTGGTTTAATCACTAAGGGCCTCGGCAGATGGCTTAAAAAGCCATCCTTGGTACAGGGAAGGGGAGGGGCAGCCGCACGCTCGGTGCCCCCTCCCCCTCCCGAGGTCGTCCTCAGAGCCGCCAGCCCTCTGCACGGCCAGTGCTCCAAGGAAGACCTCCCGCTGGACACGCTGCGGCAGAAGGGTCGCCAAAAGTGCACCACAACCTTTTGCGGTGCACTTTCGGCAACATATGAAAGGAGCACTATTTTAGTGCTCTTTTCCAGGGGCGCTGACGGTGCGCCGCTGGATCGAGGCATGGGGATGCCTCGGTCCCACAGCGTACCTTCCCAGGGCAGCCCACGGCAGCCCATCTGCTTAGGGGGTAACTCTACCATTACCAGTTTGGTGGTGGTGAAGAATCATGTGGAGAGAGCAAGTAAACTACTCCTGCAGTATTAGAACTAATGGCACATCGCTAATACCATGGAAGATAATGCTGGAAGTTAGAATTCCATTGAATGCCACTCTTGGGAACAAGGCAGGATATAAATGAAAATGATTGATTGATTTACTGATTTTTTTATTCATTTGTTAAGTCTACTCTAGTTGATATTGACAATTGGACAATTGATTGACTTCCTGATCATAGTGCTTTGGTTGCAGGAAAAAAGTTACACAATTTTTCTTTAATAGTTAAACTAGCAAAAAGGACTTATTCAACATTTTCTTCTTCGGTTCCTTGTTACTTAGGAAATGTGGCTTTTGTGAAGACAATTGGCATTAAATTACCCTTTATGAAAAACAGATAAATGCAAAATATCTAAGGCCTAACTCCAATTGTCAATATCAACTAGCATAGACTTAACAAATCAATAAAACTTACATAAATTTGGTTTACCAAATTCCCATTGATCTAATGTGTCTTTTCTAAGTGGGACTCATTCAGGTCTCTGTATGGAAGTGAGCTGTTGTAAAGCCTTCACTGATGAAAAAAATGTAATATTTTTGAATGCCAATTAAAAGCTGCAATTAAATTAAATATCATAATTAATGCTGCAAGCTTTTTTTTTTTCATTTCCATTAGTGGGTTCAGTTTATTTTTATTGATATGATTATCGTTATGAAAATGTTATAATTACATTCCGTTATGGATATCAATATGAGCTATAAAAAACAATGCAGAAAAATACAGTCCTTTATCTATTATAATCCCTATTCTCAGTTAATTAGTCTTAGTTGGCAAAGAACTGAAAGAAATGCTTCACTAGAACGTGCTTATTTAAGTAGTGATAGTGATAGATCTCAGGTTAACCTTGCTGAAAGAAATGGTTAACCTGAGGTCTATCACTAAATAATAACATCCCTTGTACAGAACTTGTATCAACAATATTGTCTTAATGTTAAAGGTAGCTAAAAAGCCTGCTTGACCTAACTGATGTCATTTCATAAATAATTACTATCTCAGGAGACAGGAAGATATGTGGCCTGAAAGTCATTTATATGCGATTAATAAGCATGCAGTATCTTAAGAGTGTTGGACAAGCTGTGGAAAGGTTATATGTACTATGTAAGAATGGGCATGCAAAAAGGAGCAATTAGTCATACACAAACACACCATCAGGGAACAGAGATCCCTCTATGGCTACTGCCATATTGCAGAATTAATGCAGTTTGACACCACTTTAACTGTTATGGCTCCATCATATGGAATACTGGGGTTTGTAGTTTGTTGTGGCAGCAGAGCTCTCTGACAGAGGACACTACATCCCAAAACAGACAGTTCTGTTGATCCAGGAACAGATAGAGTGGTCTTGTGCTGCTCCAGGACCATTCATGCTGGGAATGTGGCAACCACACCTGCCCAGTCCCAATCAGGCCTCCATTGTGATCCTGAACCAGGCTGCCAAAAGGAGCAGATTCTATCTGTTCCTTCTTGGCCCAGTTATTCTGTGATGCTACAGCTTCTGTTGCCTGAGGCAACACCATTTTGCCCATATGTTTCATCTACATATTCCACAAAACTACAAATCTCAGAATTCCATAGCATTGAGTCATGGCAGTTAATGAAGTATCAAACTGCAGTGTGGTAGTGGCCTAAGGTAAACCCAACAACCTAGTGAGAATTTCATTGAAAAGTTATTCTTTAATATCTTTTCTATCAGACTGGTCATCACAAGTTAAGGATGAAATATGGGTTTAAATAAAATGTTTTTGGTTGATCATATTGCTGATGTGGAGAAACTGGAGCGTGTCCAAAGGAGGGCAACTAAAATGGTGAAGGGTCTGGAAACCAAGCCCTATGAGGAACGACTTAGGGAGCTGGGGATATTTAGCCTGGAGAAGAGAAGGCTGGGAGGCGATATGATAGCCGTATTTAAATATTTGAAGGGATGTCATATCGAGGAGGGAACAAGCTTGTTTTCTGCTGCTCCAGAGACTAGGACCAGAAACAATGGATGCAAGCTGCAAGAAAAGAGATTCCACCTCAACATTAGGAGGAACTTCCTGACAGTAAGGGCGGTTCGAGAGTGGAACACACTCCCTCGGAGAGTAGTGGAGTCTCCTTCCTTGGAGGTCTTTAAGCAGAGGCTGGATGGCCATCTGTCAGGGATGCTTTGATTGGGAGTTCCTGCATGGCAGGGGGTTGGACTGGATGGCCCTTGTGGTCTCTTCCAACAATATGATTCTATGATTCTATGAAGAAAATAAGGCAACAGAAGCTGTAGAGGCTCCATCCTCAGCTTTGATGTAGCCTTGATAAGTGTTTTTCCATTTTTAGACCCCCAGATGTTTTGGACTTAGGAAATGGCATTGGAAAAAAACCTAGAGTGTGCAAACTTTTGTGGGCAAGAATTAGAGTTAATGGACAGTGGAATCAGAGTTAAAAGTGGGTGGAGATTCACTACATAGAGCTTTTCTTTACATGATGCCTTATCTTCCATTCTATAATGAAGTGCACTCATAGGCTGCCCTTTCTGGCTCAGAGAACAGGTCTTCTGTGTACTTTTAATTATATTTTGTCTTTTGCTGATGATCACCACAATAGCTTTCCATTCATCCTTTTCTTCACTGCATAAGATAGTTTGCCTAATATATTTCACCAAGAATTTTGTACCTGTTCAAGAGAACCTGGAATTTTGGATGGTTCAGGAATGCAATAAATTTCTTGGTTATTTAACTGTTTCCTTGTCTTAACTGTGTAGACATTTGAATTTTTAGGAGAGTGAATAAGTTTTTTTTAGGAGTGGGAATCAAACAGAAAAGTGATACCTCTTCAAACATTCAAGTTAACTACTTTCAGGGCAATGTCCATGCCACACTGCACTTTCTTTCCAATCCTAAACTTTTACCTTTCTAATATTGTAAAATTATAAATAATGGAAGTTTCACCAAAAGTTTATAGGATACTATGGGCCGTTGCAGACCTGCCCAAAGGGCTGGCCTAGGGGTAGAATTGGGGTGGGGCAGCTGCACGCTGGCTACTCCAACCCCACCCTGATGCCGTGCTGCCATAGGCATGGTATGTGGTGTCAGGACGCTCTTCAGGTACAGCATGCAGACACGCTGTTCTGAAAGGATGTGGAAGAGCTGCAGTACTGGCTCTTAGGGTAGCCTTTTGACCACTTTGCTGCTCTTTTAGGGGCAGCAAAAGGGAGGATCGGGCTGAGGCGTGGGGTTGCCATAGCCCTGATCTACCGCTCCCCAGGGGTGGCTCTCTGCCACCCCAAGTGGACCATCTGCATTGGCCCTACGTTTTGTTTTATATTGGAGTGTGTGTGTACAAGAAGCTTACTTCTTAAAACTAATCACTTTTACTTTTGGGAATTACCCATTCTTTCCTACATCTATAGGACAAAAACATATAATGAAATGCATAGATATAGGATGAGGAACACCTGCTTTAATGAGACTATGCGTGAAAAAGATCTAGGAGTCCTAGTAGACCACAAGTTGAACATGAGTCAACGGTATGATACGGCAGCTAAAAAGGCCAATGTGATTCTAGGCTGAATCAATAGAAGTATAGTATCTAGATCAAGGGAAGTAATAATGCCACTGTATTCTGCTTTGGTCAGGCCTCACCTGGAATAGTATCTGGTTCTGGGCACTGTCCGGGAAAGCAGCCAATGAAACTATTGATGAGGCACCAAATGCAAGACTTTGCAGCAGCACAAAGGCAATTCTAAGAGCACAGTACCAGTCCAATGCCCAATAGGGCAAAACCAGGGGGCAAGCCAAGAGTCCAGAGGTCCAGAGAGCAGGTCATCAGGTTCAGTCAAGGGCCACAGGTTCCATATAGGAGATTAGCGAGTCCAGTCCAGGATTAAGAGTTCCAGGTCAATCTGAGGTCTAGAAAGCAAGGTTTCAGGCAACAAGGGAGTCAGAGTAAGATGCTTTCACCAGGGAACACAGATAGGGCCTTTGCAGACTCAAAGAAATAGTGCAAATTTAGTTCACTTTAAGGGTTAGGGTTAGTGCTAGGAAGTCATGAGAATTGTTTTATTTCTGAGACATTGAACCTTCTCTGTCAGAGAGCTCTGGTGCCACAATAAAATACAGTTCCCATGATTCCCTAACCCTTAAAGTGGACTCAATTTGCACTATTTCTGGCAGTCTGCAAAGGCCCTTAGATTCTGACAAAGAAGCTCAGCCTCTCACAGCTGTTTATATTGGCCCAGTTCCTAATCACAGCTGTTTAGTGATTGCTGAATGTTCTTGGATCAATGGAGGCATTCCCTTTCTGTCCTTCTGTGGCTGAAGGTACATATCTACTCATCATGCTCCTCTATGTCTTCCAGGTCTGGAACCTCTACTGGGGGGAGGCTAGGCTGCTGAGTCACAGGCTCTGCTGGAGCTGGCATAGCGGAGCTAGGGCCTGGCTCAGCGACTCTGCTGGAGCTGGTAGAGCAAAGCTAGGGCCTGGCTCAGCCTCCTCATCCTCTGTCCTCTGAGTCCTCAGCCTGACAGGCCATGACAGGCACCACAATTCAAAAAGGATGTTGGCAAGCTGGAGCATGTCCAAAGCAGGGCAACTAAAATGGTGAAAGGTCCAGAAATCATGCCCTATGAGAAGCAACTTAGGGAGCTGAGTATGTTTAGCCTGGAGAAGAGAAGGATTAGAGGTGATATGATATCCCTGTGTAAATATTTGAGGGAGTGTCATAGTGAGGATGGAGAAAGCTTGTTTTCTGCTGATCCAGAGAATAGGGCCCAGAACAATAGATACAACCACAGGAAAAGAGATTCCACCAAAACATTAAGAGGAACTTCCTAACAGTAAGAGCTGTTTGAAAGTGGAACACACTCCTTTTGAGTGTGGTGGAGTCTCCTTCTTTGGAGGTCTTTAAACAGAAGCTGGATGGCCTTCTGTCAGGGTGCTTTGATTGTGAGTTCCTGTAAGGTAGGAGGTTATACTGAATGGCCCTTGGGGTCTCTTCCAACTTTATGATTCTGTGACCCTATGATCTCTGCTAACTCACACAGTGAAATACTAAGAGTGGAGGAGGAGGAGGAGCAGCAGCAGCAGCAGCAGCAGCAGCAGCAGCAGCAGCAGCAGCAGCTCAAATCATTTTACTAATAGCAGCATAGGATATTCATGTTGTGCATTGAGTAAATATTGCTATTAATTTTCTTTGACATTTTTATTAACTAATTAGGCTACTAATGTAGTTGAAATATATTCTGAAGTTGTTAATTTTTCAAATTAAATTCATGGTACTTTGGAATGCCATTAACTGTCATAGATACATTTTAATTTATAAGTTGTAACAGATGTGTCTGATACGGAATTGCAGTAGCACATTCATAGACATCTTTTTCATTGCTTATTAATAATCTCACATTTTTATAATCAGTGTTATATAAAACCCATGGAAAGACCATGTAATCATTGTAGAACAATACCTCGGCAAATATTAGCCAGTATGTGTTTCAAAAGCCGTCAACAATTCCTATATTTAGGTATATGTTGCACTATATCTAGGATATTTTCCTTATCTCAGTTAATACATTTGTATTATATATTTCTTTTGCCATCTACAGCTGGTCTTTCTTACACACACTTTCATTTTCATAGCAATTGCAATGGCAAAAATAAGCAAAATCAAGGAACCTATTTCTTTAGCATTGTGGTAGTCACATGAAAAAAGGGAGGAAAGTCCTGTACCTTTAAGGTCTAGTTTCTAGGATGAGCCACATTTGCTGAAATTCCCTATTTTTTCACAACTATTAAATGTACAGAAACTCTGTCCTGTTGTTGTTGTTTTTTGACTTGTGACATGATTTATGACATAGATGTTACTGCTCTGTATAGCCTAACAAATGTCAATAGCATCCCTCAGGGTGGACATACTGATGGCACAGGGATGGGACACATGCTTTGTTTGCAAAAGGTTCAGTGGTCAGCAGCAATATCCAATGTTCACAAACATATATATTTTTCTTCTGAAAGCCTGGAGAGCTATTAGAGGTCATGTTGGGTGTAATGATTCATAATGGATACACCAAATGGTATCATGTATTTTAAAGCAGGTTCCTTGTTTTGATAAATAGATAGATGATAGATAGATAGCATTCTGTTAGTGGATACAGCCCTATTACTGCCATATGCAAACACACACCCTGCATCATGGAGTTTTCTGAGGGTGAGAAACTCAAGGTCACCCAGTGGGTTTCCATGGCCCAGCAGAGATTTGAACCCTGGTCTCCAGAATTGTAGTCCAGGCAAATTCATTTATTCATATTTAGGATGGAAATAATTTAAGATTTAAACATTCATATATGAAGGAACAGGCATAATTGTCACTGAGAATTTAGCTCTTAAAAGTTTGGATTTCAGCCTTATGAAGTCTGCCATATTAGGGCTTATTAATGGTTGCCACTTCTTTTCCTGGGGGGGGG
>JAIPUX010001232.1:116537526-116551465 GCA_020142125.1 Phrynosoma platyrhinos
CATTGACTATATATCCCATCAATACTCTGACAGGGGGGGGGGAGCTACTTATCCTTAATATCTGTATGCCAGACTAGTACAGGATGGTTCTGCCTATGTTAGGAAATGTAGCTATATAATCTGACCAGTGCATATGAAAAAGAATGTATGGCTTAGGTCTAAGCTATTTGAAGGATCTTATCTTCCTGTATGAGCACCCCAGAGTATTGATGTCAATGGGAGAGGCCCTTCTCTCTGTCTCACTGCCCTCTCAGGTGCATTTGGTGGGAACAAGAGAAAGGGACTTCTCAGTGGCTGCTCTCAAGCTGTGGAATTCCCTCCCTAGGGAGGCCAGGATGACTCCATCCCTGCTGTCCTTCAGGCGGCAGGTAAAGACGTTTTTATGCCACCAAGCTTTCTCATTATAAGGTTGCTATTTTGTTTTTGTTTTAAAGAGTTAAATTTAAATTGTAATAATGTAATGTTTAATTATTTGATTTGTTTTTTAAACTTTGTATTTTTAATGTTTTATACTGTTTTTACTTGGACTGTTTTAGATTTGTTAGCTGTCATGAGTTTCTGTACTGGGAGGAAGGTGGGATATAACAACAACAACAACAACAACAACAACAACAACAACAACAACAACAATAATGTTTTAAAAAGAATTTATTGCATTTTGCTAATTTATATTTTTAATAGAAAGAACATGACCCTTAAAAAGATTCCAATGGGAAAAAAAAGTCATTTCCCCATTTCTATCTGTGAACTTGCCTGTGTTTTTTAGTCATGGCCCATGCACTATGCAAATTATTTCACTTTCCCCTGCTCTAGCAATCCTAAAAATGTAATTTTTGTTCTCTTCTTTATCCATTTTGCCTGTTCTGCTCCCTGTTATGAGGACATCTGTATTATTTGATTTTTCAAGTCATGTCTAACTGACAGCTGTATATCAGGTAGTAAAACTTCCTTCACATTCTGAAACACATTAGTTCATGCACATCCATCAACCTGAATAACCTTAAGGGAGAATTGATGTTGTAATGAAACTTTGACAGGAGCTGAAGTGCCTTGAAAGGTACTTTCTTGTATGTAACTTGGAAAGCAGAAGATAGAGTATTTTGATAAGACATCAAAAAGTTGTTGGATCCAGACATAGTCATGCTTAAAGTAGACCGACTGAAATAAATTGGCGTACTTGGTAGAAATATCCAATCCATTTTTTAAATACTGTATTTCTCCATTCTCCGTACACATAATACTGGGTATCAGTACTTTAGTTGCAGAGGGTAGTGGACATTGCCAAATTAAAAGTATGGATGCTAACATAAATTTTCCACTGATGTATGCCAAATGGCAAAAGAGTGATTGCTCTTTTAAAGGTTTTGTGAAACAGGAATTAAAATGTTCTGTCAGTTATTATTTTTTTTACATTAATTTCATTTAACAATGATCAAGCTATAACAGTATAATGGTAAACATACGACAAATAGTTATTTCTGTATTCAAATCCTTTATTCCTAATTATGGAGAAACCAGTTGATTTTAGGCAATTTAAAAAACATTAAAAAAAATTCTCCCTTCCCCTTTGCACGGGCAATATAGTTGCATCTATTCTCATAATAAGGATACATTTTGTACTTGCCTGTTATACAGGTGATAAAGATGAAGAATCACAAAAAAGAAAGGAAAAGAAAAGATAGCAACCTATTTCAGCACTAACATGGTTGAATTCACAGGCATTCAAAAGTAGACTTATAAGGGTTATACATGCAAAGCTGTGGGACTGAACAAATGAATCTATTTTTACTTTGTCCTATTTTATTTTCTTAATACTAATGTTATTTTGTATGAGCAAACCTGGTTTGTTTATATTGTCTCCAGAAGCTGATAGGAGGATGAGCAATGATATGTCACCTCCAGGGGAGGAGACCAATTGTTGACATAAACAGGATTCACTAGAAATATCTTACATCATTGGACCAGATAGAACAGCTGATAGGCTGAGAGGAAGGTAGGGAAATAATAAACCAAGAAGAGACAGATGTCAGATGGCTTTGGGCTAGTCTCTACTATATGAAGAGGCTGTTTAACAACAGCTGCACTGTTCTGAACAGCTAAACTGTTGGGACATGCTAATAGAAATAACTACTGCTGGTAAGAGAAATAACTGGACTATGCTAAATAAATATATTTCCCATTATGATTGTAATGGATGACTATTATGGGTGTTTATAGACATAGAAATGCTCAAGGCATTGCCTCTTGGAAGCCTTTATGTTCACAGATATCTGTTTAGAAATGTGCAGTTCCTGAACAGATGAAATGGCATTTCTAAGTGGCTGAGTTTATTAGAGGACAGTGATGGTGAACCTTTTAGAATAGACACTGAGTTCCTAAACTCAGTGGTATTCTCACACTGGGTATCACCTGGTTCTGGGAGGAACTTTAGGGGGCAGGGGACATCTGGGAGGTGGAGTTTGTGGGGGGGGGACTTCTAGGGGGAAACCCCCCTCTGACGAAACTTATCAAGAAAACCCCATGATAGTTTCACCTTAGGGTCGCCAGGACCAAAACACTCTGTAGAAATAATCCAGCTTGAAACCACTTTAACTGCCCTGGCTCAATACTAGGGAATGTCAGGAACTGTCATTTTGTGAGGCATTTAGCCTTCATCAGAGAGCTCTGGTGCCACAATGAACTACAGTTCCCAGCATTCCCTAGCTCTGAGCCAGGGCAGTTAAAGTGGTCTCAAAATGGATTATTTCTGCACACTGTTTTGAACCTAAGGCTGCTTCCAAATAAAGGCGCTGAGAACCAGAAGGTGGGATGCCACTCTCCTGTCCCATTTTATTTTTTCCTAGTGAAAAGAATACCAGAACCAGTGGCAAGAAAACACCAGAGAGCTTCAAATTAAGGGTGATCACACCTGGACATCCCAATGGCAGTTTGGCTGCTAAATTGGCCAAAATGAATTCCCACCAAAATAAAGGGCACTGCCACCTGTCCCACTGGGTTCAAAGGGGACCACTTGCACGGAGACAAGCTGCACCTCAACCAGGTCACTGCCAGACCTCCCACCCACGGAACTGGGAAGGAAGCCTGGCTAGGAATTGACCCTTGGGTCATTCTCCTCTCCTCAGGAAAACCATTAAGGAAGAAAAGAAGGGACTCCAGCCTCAGGGTCTTTAGGCTGGGGCACTGGCAGGCTCCCTTCAGCTCCTGACCCACCACACGCAGGCTGCCCGAGCAGAAATCTGGACTGAGCCGGGCTCCCTCACTCCTCCCCAGACCAGCTGTCACCCCTGGGGCTTCTCTGAGAAGAAGCCTCCCGAGACATAGCAGGCAGCAGTCCCTTGCTGCCAGCCCCACTCACCCACACAGCCACCACTGCCTCTGAGTTATATGTCAACAGAGAGTGAGAAGAGGTAGGTGTTCATGCACATGATGTCCCCTACACCTGCTGCTGTCTCTCTCCCTCACCCTCCTTCTCCTCTTGGTGTCTGTGTAAATGAACCCACCCTGCAAAAAGAGAGTGTGGCAGGAGGGATGTCAAAAAACCCTCCCAGTTCCACTTCCAGTCCTGACACCATCATACTGGCGTGGTGGAAGCACCTGGAAAGTGAGGGGCAGATATCAATAAAGAGGGTAGTGCCACAAAGCCCCACTGGTGCCGCAGAGGGTGGGAGGGAGGGAAGTAAGGGGAAAAAAGGGGAGTGTGCAGCATCTATGAGACTATGTTTCCCTCAGCCCTCCATGGCAGCTATTTTGGACATGCACCAGGAGACCACTAAAACCCCCTCAAGCAGGTCTGCCATCCGCTGTGCCATGGAGGCTTTTGGAAAAGAAAGTCCTTTGGCCTAAGAGTAACCATGTCCAGTGATATTGCCAAGACTACGTTTCCCTGGCACACATTTTACCACTGAACACTTAGGCTATCAGGAAAATAACCCCTTCACTTCATTTTGTGCATAGACTGGTGACTATTAACAAGAGGTGGTCTGTAGGGATTGTGAGGAGGTGGTAGAATGCGGAGCAGCTGAGGCAGCTCCTTCTGGCACACATGCCCACAGAGAGGGTTCCGAGTGCCTGCTCTGGCACGCATGTTCACCACTACTGTTATAGAAGATTATAATGTTAATTATAGAGAAGCCTGGTAGAGATATTTAAGATAAAAATGCTGTAATCCTTCTGAAAATGTAACATCATACTTGTCATATCTTGTAATATAATGAATGTACAATGCCTTACATGTAATGTAATCTAATGTGATTAAAGTAAAGTGCCCAGAACTGATATTCCTGTGCTTCTTCAAAGGGTGTGTATATGCTTATATATATATGATTGAATCTAATAAGTGGACTGAAAGATAACCAGAGAGACTGCTAATTCTCCCATAAACATATAATAATAATAATAATAATAATAATAATAATAATAATAATAATAATAAGGCCTCCCGGAAGAGCTCCGTCTTTACTGCCTTTTTAAATCATGAGATTCTAATACTTAAGAATGTTTAAGTGGAGTGCTGATATTAACTCTGTCTGATTTCACCAGGTTGGACATCCAAGTAGCCAGAAAGTGATAAAGGGAACCCAGAAAGAAAAAGATGAGCTGACAAATGGTAAAGGATTTCTAATTCCTCTGTCCAAAGATACAGGATTGGGGAACCATGCCTGTTTCACATCTAATCTCACTAATGTAGTTATATGTTCAATATATAAGCACAATTCTCAGTACCTTTTCTATATCTTCTTAAGCCTTAAACATTTTTCCATCTCTCCTTATTTCAGTCATTTTTGTAGCTTCTTTTTCTTTTCTCATTCTATTGGATAGCCATCTTCCTGTTTTATTTGCCAATTCAAATTGTCTTTTTTTTAATATATATTTTTCATTTTTCTTGCTATTTCTACTGTAAGGATTTTGTCAAGTCATTTCCTCAAGCTTTTAAGACATTTATTTTTCATATCATTTGTTGGATATTTATTTAACTCTTATTCTGCTTTCAGCTTCTTTCTGTGGTATACAGAAAGCAGAATAAGAGTTAAATAAAGAATCAATGTTCTGTCCCTTTTTTAGATCTATGAGTCTATTCCAGTCACCTAACATGATGACATGATCATAATTCAGATCTTGATTTTTTTTCTTATCTTTTTAAAGAATACTTGTCTGTCAAGGGGGCCATATATCCTGAATAGTAAGCATTTTCTGTCTCCTAATTGTACCTCCATTCCAATGTAATGTCCATCTTGATCTTTTAAAATTTCTTTTGCATTGTACTTGTTTTGTACATAAATTATTGTACCTCTTTTTTTCTTTTCATTAGCTGCCACAAAAGCTTGATCCAATTTTGGATTTTTAAAAAATAGTTAAGGTCATTTTTTCTTTATTTTAATTTCTTGAAGACAGATTATATCTATTTTCTTTTTTGCCAAATAATGAAATACTTTACTTCTTTTAAATTTTGAATTTAGTCCTTTTACATTCCATGGAATAATTTTAATTGCCATTTTTGCTTTTTATATATCTGCTTCCCCTTTTCCAAGATAATTCTGGGATCTCTTCTCCACTTCAGAGAATAATTCTCCTGACTCTTCAGCTTCTTCTTCTTCTTCTTCTTCTGTTTCTTGCTGCTCTTTTTTTCCTTGTGTTTTCCTTATTCCTACTTGTTCTTCTTTGTTTCTCTTCATTACTTTTGAATCTCTTTTCCTTTCTCTTTGTTCTTCTTTTTTCCCCTCAGCATAAAGTCTTCAGAAAATCTTTTGCTTTTGAGATAGTGTTAATTCTATATTCCATTGTTTAAAGAAGAAGGAAACTCCTATTTTCTCCCATGAAGAATTAATATTCCTCTTAATAAATTTTTGCATTAATGATTTATATTCCTGTCTTCTCTTCAATACTGTAATTGAAATATCTTTGTAAATCTTGATCATTTTGCCTTCCATCTGGAGGTTATCTTGATAATTATTCTTCAGTATTTAGTCTTTCAATTTAGTTCTTACCAAGGACACTGCAATATCTCTAGGCAGAATTTTCTCTCATGCCACTGCTGAGGCTATCCTGAAAACTTTATCTGTACATCTGACCTTCTCCTCCTCTGTTATGTCTATAAAATTTCCTAATGTTGCATTTATCTTCTCATAAAAGTCTTCTCTCTGTTCCTCCAGTTCTCCTCATAATTTTAAACATTTATCTCTATATCTAATTTCCTGAAGTAAATTTGTATGTTCTTGTTTCTGCTGTCTCATAACTTTTTGATAGTTGTTTTCAAATCTTTAGTTGAAATTTTTAATTCTTCCACAGCTGTTCTAAGACCCTCCACTTCATTAGAAAACTTTTCTAGCTTCTTTCCAAACTCTCCTAGTTTTCTCTGAAGTTCTTCTTTTGCTTCCTTTCCTAACCATTTCAGTTCCATCTTTAATTCCATCTTCATCTCTTGCCTCATTTCTTGTTTACATTTTTGAAATTCCTCCCAAATTGTCTGAATCAGGTCACTTTTCTTAGCTGTTCTATCTGTTAAGCCGCTTCTTTGAGTGGATATGGTTACTTGTGTTGATCTTTTTAAACTTGTTGCCATTTTGGGGCACTCTTTTTTTCCCCCTCTTTTTTCCATTCAAATTGTTGTATACAAAAAAAAAGTCTATCAGCTTTCTTGGTTAATATAATATATTCACCTAATTTTTTACTTATTCAATAAATAAATTATTCTATTCTTTAACTTCAACTTATTCAATAAATTATTCAATTAATCAGTCTATCAGTTAAACTATTAAATTACTCAATATATACAATTGAATTTCCTTACTTACTCTATAAATAATTCTATTCTTCATCTATTATTTATTCCATAAATCAGTCAATCAATCTATTAAATTAATAAATGAAATAATTTGATTTAGTTCATTTGATTTTCCTCAATTTTAGTCTTAATTAATTCATACCTTCATAACAAATTCAGTTCCACCTACCACACTTATTTTTCCCAATTGTTATATCAATATTGTTTTTAAATCTTAACCTTAAATTATTAATATCTAACACAATATTCTTAATTTTTGAATCAACCTATAAATGAATTGTTAATATCTAACACAATATTCATAAGTTTTAAATATGATTTCCACACTCAATTTAATACACTTTCTATTGAATCCTTAGTGTATACAATTTCTAGTATAGTGCTTCTATGAATTCAAATATTAAGTTGAATCATAATTAATTATGCCTTCTAAATTCATACAGTTAATTTTACCCTTCTTACCTTCAAATCTTAAAATATTCTTAAATTAAGGCTATTTTCCCCCTTTTATAATAAATCTATTATAACATTCAACAGTAGATGATATCTTTGTTATTATTTTCTGGTCCCTTCACTTAGTATGAAAGTCCTTCTGAAATCCCCTCCTTAAAATTTAGTATAGATATCTTTTCCTCCATCATCTTGTCTCCTGTCCTTTCTCTATCTGCTTCACTAGTGATTTTTATCTGTCTCTTTCGGTGTCTCATCCCTTGCTGCATCTTTCCCTCTTTAAACCAACTCTTCTAGACCTCAGCTTATTGTACCTCCATCTCTCTAACCATCTCATCCCCTGTCCTCCTTCTGCCACTCCTTTCTTTTATTTATAATAGCTTTCCAAGATGGCAGCCTGTTCTTCCACTAGTTATCCTGTCATCTCATCCTCTGTCCTCCTTCTGTCACTTCTTTCTTTCTTTATAGCTTTCCCAAGACTGCCACCTACTCCCCTTTTATCTTTCTCATTGTCTTATCCCATCCTCCTTCCAATGTACCTTTCTTTTCCCCTCTTATGCTCAGTCTAAGACCTACTCCTGATTTGTTCAGCTCTTAATCTTTTCTATTATCTCATCCTCCCATCCTCCTTCTGTCATGTCTTTTTCTTATTCCTCTGCTTTCTCACTCCCCTCCTTCTCTCAAGCCACCTTCATTAACCTGATAAGGCTCAGTGCCCACAATGGTTCAGCAGTTAAGATGCTGATTCTGACATTGCAAGCTCGGCAGGTCAGAGGTTTGAGGCCCAAGTGCCGTATGATGGAGTGAGCTTCTGTCACTAGTACCAGCTTCTGCTAACCTAGCAGTTTGAAAGCATGTGAAAGTGTAAGTAGATAAATAGGTACCACTTCAATGAGAAGGTAACAGCATTCTTTGCATTCATGCTAACCTCATGATAACAGAGTCTCCTTTGACAATGTTGTCTCTTCAGCTTAGTAATGGAGATGAGTACCACCCTTACAGTCGGACACAACCTGACAATCTTGTCAAAGGGAGAAACTTTTCCTTTACCTTTATGCATTTTAACTTCACAATTGGATTGACAAGTTATATTTTAGAGCTTTTTTCATTACTAAGTATATTCACATATTTTGTTACCTGGTTTATTCTCTGTTTATTCTCAGCGATATTTTATTATCTCATATTGCAAACAGTGTTTTGTTGCTATATTTAATTTTAATAGCACTTTAATTGTATTGTTTTATTTTGTATACATATATGCTTTGGTCTGAGAGTTGGTTATAAGGTGACTCTACTACATACTTTGGCCTTATTCATCTGAACCTTTGCATGTGATGCATCTTACTGAAATCAGTACCAAAATATCAATGCTGATGAGTTTACAGATTCAGAATAAATAATACATACTCTTTCATTAACCTACATCAGGATGGACAATTTGTTGGTCTGCTGATACTTTCCGACTTAACATAGCCACATCAAGTATTGTGAGGAATGATAGTTCAGCAACATCTGGAAGGCCAAGGTTTCCCATGATTGGCCTTTACTGTTTCTGGCACCTTTTTAAAAAAGCATGCTTTTAAATCCCTTGTTTTTAGTGTCTTCAGAATGTGCTGCATATCATGATTACTTTGATCTGGTCAAGGTTTTCATCGAACACTAGTGTGGCCCCAGCGGAGAGTTCGTCAGAATTCATTACTAGAAAGCCAGAGTGACATGGCATCTTGCAATAAATAAGTGGGTTTTGGGTTACAGTTTCGGCACTCGGCTTCTAAAAGGTTCGCCATCACTGGTGTAGTAAGTTTCACCTGGCTAAAATTGTGTTTTATATTTTCTCCATTGCCCTATTTTTTGTTGTATGTTCTTGAATTCTTTCCACTGATCATCCAAAATTTCATTTCGTGTTATTTCAATAATGTTTTCCTTGTTGCTGAATAATCTTCTGTTTCTCATTCATCTACTTACTTGTCTATTCTGATTAATTTTTAATATTTACCTCCAGTGCATTTGTTTGTCTGACCCTCAGTTATCCTTTGTTCTGGCTCTATGTGAAGATATTCTTTTGTTTCCTCTTTATACTCTCATTTTAAACCAGCTACTGTATACTTTCAGATATCAAGGATAACAATTTTAGAAGCATATCTCAGAATAATTTTAGATGCAATCCCAGCATGCCACTTTTTCATGCATAGTTATGTGTGGCAACATTCTAGGTGCACTCATGATTATATGGCTCTCTCTGTGGTACCATTCAATTTCTATGGCAACACAGCCTATGTACTATTTTAGCTTGATGAAATTCATTGCACACTAGTGTTGGATGAACACCTTGATCAGATCAAAGAAAGCATGATATGCAGCATATGCTGAAGAAATTAAATAGCAGAATTTATATTCTCTGTTTGCTGCAGATTTTGACATCCTTTTCTATATCTGAATTATATTATCAGATATAATGCAAAAGTTAAATTTCAAATAAAGCTAGCTTTTTATATTCAGCACTGTACAATTAAGAAACTAATACACAATAATACCCAACTGATAATGTGGCTACTGTCATTATGGCTATCACCACTGAAACAAAATTTTACAATCCATTAGTTAAGGATGCAAGACTTCTTGATTTAGGCCTTGTCGCAAATAATTTAGATGATATACATATTTGTTTCAAACTATAAAACAAATTTCAATTATGCAGTAGAACACATTATAACATCTGTTTTATATATTTGAAAACTTTATGTATTGCATTTCAACAAAATTTCAAATTTCAAATGAAATCTTTTTTTTTAAAAAAGCAACAACCAATATCCTAAAATTAACAATAAATGCTTCAGATGTTAAGATATTCTGAACACTGTAATGTAATAATTGTTGAATAACACATAGAAATGCACTTCAGTTGAGACAGTATAAGAATATCTTAATATTTCCAGCTCTCCTCTATGCAAGGTAGTTGTGGGAATCATATAGCCCTTCAGGTGATGTTACCCTGCACCTCTTAGAATTCCTACCATTTTGCTATACTAGCTAGGGCTTCTGGGAGTTTTGCTCTAAAAACATCTGAAAGACTGCATGATTCTCACACATGGTGTATGGTATTAGTTGACCACTGTAACCATCCAGATGTTTTTGGACCCCCATAACACAGCACCAATGGCTATGTTGGTTAGGGCTGACAGGAATTTAGAAGAAAAAGACCAGGAGGCTTAAAGAGCAGACAATGTTAACATGAGCAGCAGTGGTTGGAAGAAAGAGAAACATTCACTCTTTATTAAAGAATTGTTGCATAGGTCTAGGTATGGCTATTCAAAAGTATGTCCCTTTTTCTAAGGAATGGCAAACCCCAATAAACTAGCAAACTATAGAAACAACTTATGGGAAATTACAGCTTCTATCAGAGATTTAATAATTTTAATTTGGTTTCAGAATCGGAATTTAGCTATTAATCTCTGGTTAACAATTGGTGTACTAAAACTACAAAGGCAGAACATGAAAAGATACCATAGTAAGAACAGTTGGGTGATGCATAATGTACAAGTCACATTTGTGGCAGAAATGTTGTAAAAACCACCAGAACAATAATGTCCCCTAATGACTATGCAACAGAGAAAGATTTATAGGTTCTTCCTTATTGAGACATAAATGAAAGCTAAATGGTTGCCATGGAGATATAGTCTGTGAGTTTTCATATTGTTATTTTCCCCATTTGCCCAATGCTGGATATTAGTTTCTTCCCTCCCTGATTATTCTGCCACAACACTGAAACATTTCCCAGGTCATTTGGCTTTTTTGTTTGTTTGTTTATGTGTTAGTTTTCCCCTTCCCCTACATTTGCATTACTTCCTTGATTCATCTATCTTCATTTTCCAGTGCTCCATTCTCTAAGAAATGCCAGTATCTTCTTAGGACATTTAAAGGAGACCATTAGAGGTGCTTTTGACACATGTTATGGAGGAGTCTTCATACTATGTTTCAGTCTGAATGAAATGATACTTTGGGAGCACTCATAACTCTAGCCAACTAACTGATTTTATATACTGAATGATGACTGTTTAGTGAACCTAATCACTAGTTTATGCATAATAATTAGAATCATTCTCTGCTTAGAGAAGACATGGCTGTGTGGGCAACTGTGTTGACAATAGTGTTGCAATGTATTATGATGTTTAAAAATATAGCCACAACTAACACCCGTAAAATCTCTCCTCTCTACCATCTCTCTCTCTCTCACACACACACAATTTATGTCTGAAAATATCAACAGTAAGCCTTTGAATATTGCTGTGAATCTTGATCTCCACCCCATCCCTAGTATTTGAAATGGTACCCTTGAAGACATTTATTCAATGAATGCAGGTTTTAAAAATACTGGGTCAGCTACAAGCAAGAGGTTTGGCTTGGCCATGAATTTCATGCCCATTAAAACAACCAGCCTTCCAAAGCCAGAAAATTGCTGAGCTATAATTTTCTGGCTGTCTTGTTCATGGTACAACTTTTCTAAAGATTAGCAGCCCCTTCTAACTCAAGGCTAAGTGAAGCTGTGCTTCCCACAGGCACCTTAACTAATTTACAAATAATAGATATTGAGCTAGTGAAATACAGTTCAGTCAGACATTACCCCAATAAAGAACATGAGGGTGAAAACCAGAACACTCCAGCTTCATTGTAATGAATTATTTTGGAGGCGGCATGAGGAGTCTATATAAAAATCTGAGTGAATTGATGGCAACAATAAGGAGAGTGTAGATAATTATGGTGAATATACATAAATAAAAGATGGTGGAATGCTATACTGGTGGGCAAGAGTAGACCAGGCACTGACTTTGGCACAGATCATGAATTACTCATATCAAAAATAAGAGTAAGGGCCTTTACAGACTGTCAGAAATAATGCAGTTTGAGACCACTTTAACCGATCTGGCTTAGTACTAGGGAATTGTGGGAACTGGAGTTTATTGCAGCACCAGAGCTCCCTTACAGAGAAGTCTCAGTGTCTCAGAAAAAACTATAATTCCCATGATTCCCTAGCATTGAGCCAGGACAGTTAAAGTGGTCTCAAGCTGCATTATTTCTGGAAGTCTTTAAAGATGTAACACTCAAGAAGAAAACAAAACCACTGATTATACCAAAATATGATCTAAATAATATCTCAACAGAATTTATTGAAAACATAAGAAACAGATTTGCATTACTAAGCATAATAGACTGAGAATCCAAAGAATTATGGTCTGAAGCCAGGGACATAATAAAATAATAATGCAGACAGACAGTTCCAATAAACAAAAAAAGAGAAAAATCCATGGATGACAGAAAAAAACTACAAGCAATAAAGAAAATAAGAGAAGAAAAACAAAAGGGAGATAGGAACAAACTAAGAATGATGAATGCAACAGAACAAATGCTTGTGTGTACAGATAAAGAAAAATACTACAATGACCAATGAAGAGAAATAGAAGACGACAGCAAAAATGGAAGAACAAGAGATATATTTCACAAGATCCAGGAAATCAATGAAAAATTCAAACCAAGGACTGGAATGCTCTATGACAATAAAAATAACATAATTCAAGACCAGGAAGGAATAAAAAGACATTGGATGCAATGCAAAGAAGAATTATACAAAAGAGATGACAAAATGAAGGACACATGGAACGAAGAGCCATATGAAGGTGAAACCCAATTTTTTAAAAAAAACAGGGTGAAAACTGCAATAAGAGAAATAGAGGAAAAATTACCAGGAATAGTTCAATTGAATTGCTGAAATCAACAATGACAGAGTCAACTTTAGGTGCTGACCAACACATGTCAACAGAAATAGAAAACAAAATGATGGCCAACAGATTGGAAGTGATCAATATAATACCCATCCACAAAAAGTGAGACAGAAGAGACTACAGCAACTATAGAACCATAGCACTGATCTCCCATGCAAGCAAAATTATGCTCAAAATTCTGCAACATAGGGGGAGAGCAGACAGATGGCCATAGGCCACCCTGAGAAGCAGAGTATTGGGGCCACTGCTAACACACACAGCGGCCCCAATACACCCTTCTGCCGGCACTAGAAGGAGCGTTAAAATGCCGCTCCTTCCAGCTCAACCCATACGGAGGCTGTGCTGGAAGGACGTCATCAAAGAGCTCGCCGTGTGCAATTCAGGGATGGGGTTAGGGCATCTGGTGTTGGGCTACCACTCCCTTCCCTGGCCCCAAGACGGCGCTATGCACCATCTGCAGGGGCCCATAGACTACAACCATACATGGAAAGAGATATCCCAAAGGTCCAAGAAGGGTTTAGGAAAGTAAGAGGCACTAGGAACCACACTGCAAACATACAACGGCTAATGGAGTACACCAGGGAATTCCAAAAGAAAATCAGCATGTGCTTTATAGACTGTAGCAAAGCCTTTGATTGCATAGATCATGAAAGGCTATGGAATGCCTTTAAAGATATGGGAGTGCCAACACATCTGATAGTTCTGATGAGCAATCTGTATTCAGGACAAGAGGCTACTGTCAGAACAGAATATGGACAAACAGTTCCCAATTGGCAAAGGAGTCAGACAAGGTTGTATACCTTCACTCTATCTGTTCATCTTGTATGCAGAACATATTATGAGAAACCCAGGCTCAGACACTTAAGAAGGAGGAGTGAAAATGGAGAGGAAGGAATATCAACAATCTAAGATATGCAGATGACACCATAAT
>JAIPUX010001232.1:116612018-116628430 GCA_020142125.1 Phrynosoma platyrhinos
CTTCCTGGCCTCGGAGATGGCTCAATAAGCTGTCTGCCGAGGCCCTAAGTGTGTCTTTACTCTTATCACTAGTCACCTACCAATACCTTAGCATGGTTACCTCAGAGACTAGTTAATTTCTAGCCAGTGGTCAGTTTGCAAGTAATCTCCTACAAATACCTTTGTGTGAATACCTCAGAGATCACTTTACTGATACAACACCTAGATTTTAAAAGGTTAGTTGTTTTTTTTTTAACCTTTTCACTTTAGTCCAACTATTGGTTATCTGGTATCTTGCACTCAGACCCTTTCAATTCAAACACACTTTTAGCTATCGGATTTGTCAAATCCCACCACTAAAACACTATTAGCCACTGGATCTTTTCATATCCCAGAGCTGCTGCCAAACTTATGTGGTGCACACTACTGCTACCTTTCTCCTTTTTCACTTTAATTCTAGCTGGCTGCAGCTGCAGCAGATTCCTCCCAGATGAGCTGAGTGTGTGGGCTGGGTTATATGGGAGGAGGCAGTCCCAAAGATAGGTTGGACCCAAGCCATTTAGGTCTTTAAAGGTGATAACCAACACTTTGTACTGGGCCCGAAAACTAATGAGCAGCCAGTGAAGTGATCTTAAGATCGGTGTTATATGGTCTCTTCTTGATGTTCCTAAGAGCAGCCTGGCTGCTATATTCTGTACTACTTGAAGTTTCCGGACCAAGTATGAAGGTAGCCCATGTAGAGCACATTACAGAAATCAAGATGAGAGGTTACCAGCTCATGCACCACAGTTTCAAGGTCCCTAACTTCCAGGAAAGGGTATATCAGCCGAAACTGATAACAGGCACTCCTGAACGTCGCATTTACCTAATTTACCATCTGGAACGTTGGATCCAGGAGCAGCCCCAGACTGTGAACACAATCCTTAGAGGAAAATACCTCCATTTTATCTGAATTCAATCTCAATTTGTTTTTCCTCATCCAGTCCATTACTGCTTTAAGACAATCACTGAGAGGAGAGACACAATCTGAAGTCAAAGTTGAAGAACCGAGAAATGGAAAAATATATCTGGATGCCATCAGCATCCACCCCGCCCCATGTCTTATCTCTCCCAGTGGCTTCTCATATATATATATATATATATATATATATATATATGTTGAATAGCATCAAGGACAGGATGGCACCTTGTGGGATGCCAAAATTAAGCTCTTTCCTTGTAGTGCGACTGTCCCCGAGCATCACCATCTGGAATCTGCTTAGGAGGAAGGAACAGAACCATTGCTGTGCAGTGCCTCCAATTCCTAACCTTCTCAGGTGATTCAAGAGGAAGTCATGATCTATTGTATCAAAAGCCACTGAGAGGTCCAATAGCACCAACAGGGGCACACTACCCCTCTTGATGCCCTGATGAAGGTCATCAGCTAAGGCAACCATGGCAGTCTCAACTCCATATCCTGTCTTAAAGCCAGTTTGAAATGGATCTAGATAATCAGCTTGGAGTTGAAGAGCAACTCCCCTCTTGATCACTTTGCTCAAAAAAGGTAGTAGCGAAACTAATGTTCATCTCCTGTAAATATGTGTAACCTAAGATAAATAAATTAAATTATTCAGTAAGGCTTGATTTTTTTTTTTACCTTTGCCAGATTAAATGAAAGTGACTAATCACATATGTTCATAATGTCATCTTCAATATATAATTAGTTATTTGTTATCCATGTATGAGATTCTGTGGTTGTATCTAGTCCTTTCTGCAGTGTTGTCTGCAAAAGGCCTGACTTTTAGTTGTAGCCCTTAACAGCTTTCATGCTGTTCTTTTTGTTTTGTGCTTATGGATGGTTACTATGCTTTCAGAAATGAAACAACAAAAAAAGAAATCAAATGATGAAATGAATATTAGTGCAAAGCTTTGCTTCTGATATTTGGGTGGTAAATTGTTTTACTCTTCTAATATTCCAGACAAATTTCATAATGCAAAAGGCATATGGGGGTTGTGGCTGAGCTCCAGTTTCCCAATCTCCTTTGCAGTTCTGATTCGATAGAGTGTTTTAAAACATTGATTGCCAAAAATGTGTGTAGAATGTTATTGTATATTGGCAAGTGTTCTATTGTGCTCCAGTCCAAAGAGAGCTGACTTTCACTTGAAATTGGAGTGCTGCTTCTGTGAGCATAATTTGCAATTAGCTAAAGTGCTGTTAACTTTTGTAGTGTTATTATAGATGGTTGTTATGTTTAGTTCATGGGTTATTCAACAATAATAGAAAAAAAATATTTTATTTATCTGTTCAGTATAAGTACTGCCTGGTTTACATTTCCTTGTCTCCTACGCTGCTGAGAGGTAAGGAATTGCCAATGGCTTTGCAGTTTCAAATCCCTAATTCTTCCAACTCAGAAGAAAAGTAGAACTGGTTATACTAATATATCTCTGGATAGCTTGAAGATGATGTGAAAAGATGTCCACCTCTCAACTGTTTCACAAGAGCAGCATTAATACAAATCTAAACACTCCAAATTACAGTGCTGATATGAAGAACATGTAGGATAACCACAAATGGACTTCTGTGTGAGAGGACTGTGATCTCATTTACATTCTGGTACTTTTGGGCTTATAAGTCTTAATTGTGTTCTTTGCAACAATTTATGTTTGGAAGATCTTGGAATTCTACTTTTACAGAATCAAATTTTCCAAGGCTAAATTCTCTGTTTGTTTGTTTTTTTGGAATTTTTGTTTATAAAAGTAGATTTGACAAGGCTGAAGTTTCTCTGTGATTACTGTAACTAGTGAACAATGTCAACACAAGTCAGATACAGTTTTTAGACCTTACCTTGCGATATATTTATTGCCATGTCTCTGTGATGAGTTCATAGACCTATTTGTTCAGTGAGACAGGACTATTTCTCTTGTCTTGGCCCATGTCATATTTGACCATTAAGATGTGACCACTGGGGGAATACACAGAAGTTTGTGTTGGGCAGGAGTTACTGTTCCACTTTAGAAACCATAATGAGCAACAGTACAATTATGAAGATGCTAGGCACATGTACTATGTCAGGAAATTCAGTATATCGTAGTAAGATTCTGGTGCATGTTCTTCAACAAATTTGTTTTTGGAGCAAAATTGTTCTCAGGGCATGTTCTCAGAATAGAGCAGTAAAACAGATAGATCATTCCTCCCCTCATACTCATGGCAGTGTTGTTGACAACCATGCACCAATAATGGTCAGTAGAACTGTCTGCCAATTTTACTTCTAATGTGGTAAAGGGATGTATACATGCAATTATTAGAAAATCAAGCCAATCTTTATTAGCTCTATTTAGCTAGAGGTCATTAGAATTAGGAAGAAAGTATAACAGAAAATAATTCATAATAAATAAAATAAAATCGCATCTACTTTTTGAACCATTTTGGAAATGGACCATTTCTCCATGAAGCAGATATGCCAACAGTCATTAATTAAGATCCTACAAACAAAAAGTGTATAATTTCCTGGCATCTAGAGAAAATACTACTACTATACAACTAATACAAGGTTGGTTATTTCTAGTCATTACACCAAAATAATTGCTTTGGTATTAACACAGGAGATGTTCCTATTTAGATGTCCATGCAAGGGGAAGTCCAATATGCTGTGTATAATCTTCAACCTGCTTTCAGCCAAAGATATAATTATGTTCTAACAAAGAGTAACTCAAACATCTCCCCCTCAATCTATTAAAATGCATTAAATCAATGTATTAAAATCTGAAGCCTAAATTTTGCAAAGGCACCATGAATGAGGTAATACTGACATTTTAAATGTACCAGATTTCATTTGGGGAGACAATGAAGTCAGTCTTACTTGATAACTATTTTGCTCTACTTCTGCTCTAATTTGTTCTTTTACTATCATCTGGCCCAATCTTGGATAAACAACAAATAACTTGAGATACTGCTTTTTGCTGCCCAGGAGACTTTCTGCACAGAAAAAGGAGAGACTGAAGGTGACCAGCTGAACCCTGTAATAAACCCCAACAAGGGTGAGTGGGCCAAGTAATAATAATAATAAAAGAGAAAGGAGGAGCATGGAGCTGAGTTTTATACCCACTTGTTTTGCCCCTCCACCACATTGTGATGTCAGCCTCACAGCATTCCTGTCTTCTTCTCTTCATCCCAGGAGGACAAATGGTGGCCCCATTCTTCCTTAGCCATTGCTACTGGCAATGTGGAGGTAAGGGAATAGATTATGTTGTCTACAGTTTTAATAGCTACCATTTAGAAAAAAGAAACAGGATATAAGCTTAGGGTCAAACTGGACCCCATATAAATTGCATCTAGTCAACTAATGTTACTTCTAGTTTTGTTACATCAGGCCCTTAAACTGAACTTCCACTCTTCAGTATATTCATCTAGATATTTCATCAATTCAGGAATCCTCTAGGATTTACTTTGATCTGTGCACAGTATGTTTTTCCACACTTAGTTTTAGATGCCAAAAAAAAAAAAGGTGTGGGTGATCTGATATTTGAAGACCCTCTTGTGTTTTGCTGACATGACCTGAAGGAGAGTAAGATTATCTATTAAAATGATGAAGATTGTTCCTGCGAATATCAGCCACCAAGCTATCTCAGAAATGATTACAGTTATTTATTTGTTTTCTGTTTTGCCCTGACAGTTATTCACAAAATTACTGATGCCGGAAGGCTTGAAAAAACATACTGTATCACTGACAATGCATGGAGGAATAGTCAGTGGGATATTTTTTAAATTTTTATTTTATTATTATTTTTAGGGCATTACTGCAGTCTGGCAGGCTGTAGGGAAAGGGATAAATAGAAACTGAAAACAAAAGAATGGCACAGAGGTGTAGGTAGAAAAGATGCTAGAGGGTACAAAAATTGCTGCAAGCAAGATTTACCATAATCATTCAAGGAGGACTTACAAAAAAACATTACAGCTACCTGGGAGACTAAAGCCTAAGGCCAGATTGGCAAGCAAAGGTGGAGAGAGACTATAATGCAATAATACATTAATGGAGGATTGATCACAGAGGGACATTAGAAAGCAGAAAACTGGAGGAAATAGCTGGCATTCAATGAACCAACTATTTCACACTCTGCTCATCTAGGTGTCTATTGTTTGTGCATTTTAAAAATCCTTCATCATTTGTGTAAACTGATTTCTGAATGATTACATTACATATCTTTAATACTTAGCATAATAATTTATCAACTAGTATAACCTTTTTCTACTACTCAATGTTTTATTCTCTCAGTCATGAACAAACAAATGATAAAATAAAAAAGGGTCCTACTTACTCTGTTGGAGTAACCACATTGTAGAATGCATTATTGTCATCCTACAGGATATTTGATGCATGCGTACAGCCAATTTTATCATTACTGTTACCAAATGCATTTTGCTCCAGATAGTACCTCTATTATTTTTTATGAAAATCATGAGATGCTGCCTTATAAAAGCTTTTTTCCTCCTGTCTACATTTCTTTGCAACTATTATAAAAACATATATTTTCACAATTCACTGTACTTTTTTAGCTATTCAGTGATAAAAAAAAATCAGACAGTACCTGTATTTGTTATTGTTCTATAAATCACCTGAGTTCACTAAAAGTCCAAGTGCATATGTGGAAATCCAGTGTTAGCATAGGTTTGACCTTCCATTTCCATACTAGAGACAGTTAACATTGAAGTGAAGAAAAAGTCCTTGATCACCTGGGATGATGTATGGAGATGACATACTGAAGTCTATTCCTTGATGCACTAGCAAATACTAACACACACACCCAAAAATCAATTGTGTAAAAAGCTATTCTCAAATCCAGATTCAGGAATTTTTTTTAATGAATGACATAGAACAGCTAAATTGAAATTGAAATTCCTTTTGGAACTTAAATAGAACAATACACTAAATAGCAATAGCAAGTACATTTCTATTCCACTTATCAGTGAACTAGCAGTCCCTAAGCAATTTATAATGTGTAAGCCAATTGCCCCCAACAAGCTCGGTACTCATTTTACTGAACTACAGAAGGGTGGAGGGCTGAGTGGACCTTGGTGCCCTCCTCTAGGATCAAACTTAGAACATTGTGGCTGCAGTACCAGAATTTAATTAACCACTGCACCCATCAGGGGTCCTAAAACATTTAATATTATTTCCTAATATGCTGAAAGGGCTTCACATCTTTCTTGTACATGGCCATAATATACACTATGTATCAAATAATGAATTCTTTAGTTCAGTTGTGAAACTGACTTAAATATTGTATCTGTGGTGAAATGGAAGCTATAGTTTCATATCTTGTTTCTTCTTTCTCAGATTTTTTTTTAAAAAATCCTTCTTTAAGAACACTCTAACTAGAATTAAACCTTCCTTCAAGTGAAACACTAGAGTCTTAGCCAAGCCCCCCTCCCCCAGGTGATCCAGTGAGAATGTGAAATGCTAATTGGTGAGTCACAATGGCTTTCATCTGCTTGATAAATCTGGTGTTTGGGCTGTCACCAGATTTTCTTTGAAGTTCCAAAAATTCTTGTTCATTTTTTTTAAAAAGGAAACCTGACATTGTTAATTATATTTATGAAGGTAAGATAACATTAAATTATAAACTGTTAGCATAAAAAATATCTATGGTCTTTATGCTACATTTCAAGTAGGCCTCATTTTGTTGAAGATAGGGCCTCTATAGACCGGCCCAAAGGGCCAGCCTGGAGGCAGAGATGGGGTGGGGCAGCCAGACGCTGGACACCCCAACCCCACGTCGATGCCATCCTGACACTACACGCTGTTACCCACAGTGTGTGTTGTCAGGACTCCCTTCTGGTGCAGCATTTTGATGTGCTGTGCCAGAAAGGGCAAAGAAGAGTCTCACAGAGGCTTATGCTGCCCCTGACAGGTGGCCTTTTGCTGCCCCTGAAAGGAGCGGCATTTTGTCACTCTTTCGGGGTGGCAAAAGGGAGGATCAGGGCCACAGCATGGGGTAGCTGTGGCCCTAGTTGGCTGCTTCCCAGGGCAGCCCAGAGCCGCCCATTTGCACCTCATGTTAGTTTCTCAAGAGACAATAAATAGAATTGTTTGCTCTTACATTTGCTAGTCATTGCTAAGTTGCTGATTATTCAAATCCTGCTATAACTGCTAACATTTGCATGCAGGGTCAGCTAAACAAGTGGTCATGGCTTCCTCAACATTGAGATTAGAACAAAACAAAACAAAAAAAGCCAGTGCCAAATCCTGCAATGGTAAAACAGACCTTGTTCTCAGAGGGGTGACGTGGAAGGGAAAAGGAGGGAAAAGTGTTGGTTTCATGTCTGACATTTACTTTTAAAATCCTTGCTAAAGTTGAAAAGTTCTTTATATGCTTAGTGTTTTAAGAATAAAGTGGACAATCTTGACCATTCTGAGCTCTTGGTTAGATGAAGGGCCTTTACAGACTGCCAGAAATAATACAGTCTGAGACCACTTTAACTATCCTGGCCCAATGCTAGGGAATCATGGGAATTGTAGTTTCTTCTGAGACTGAGCCTTCTCTGTCATGTAGCTCTGGTGACACAATAAACTACAGTTCCCATGATTCCATAGCACTGAGCCGAGGCAGTTAAAGTGGTCTTAAGCTGCATTATTTCTAGCAGTCTGTAAAGGCCCTGAGAGTCTTAGGGCCTTTGCAGACTGTGAGAAATAGTGCAAATTGAGACCACTTTAACTGCCCTGACTCAGTGCTAGGGAATCATGGGAACTGTAATTTATTGTGGCACCAGAACTCTCTGACAGCAAAGGCTCAATGTCTCAGAAAAAATACATTTCCCATGATTCCCTAGCACTGAGCCAGGACAGTTAAAGTGGACTCATTTTGCACTATTTCTAGCAGTCTGAAAAGGCCCTTAGTGTGTGGGATTGGAATGCTGTGTTTGTGTGTGTTTCATGCTTCCTAATCAGATTCAGGGCTCATCCCAGCTCCGTGTCTTACCTGGGGTGACATGGTGAGGCTAATATTTTGGTCTCTCCCAACAAGACTATGCCATTAATTATATAGAACTTTATTTGAAAGATTTGTAAGAATTGATATAATAAATAAGGGCACAGAGCAGGTGGCCGGAAAGGAGCAGCCAGTCATGCCCTGCCTGGACTCGGAGTACAAACCAGAATCTCCTCTGGGACCTGAGCCTGTAGCTGTGGAGCCTCAGCCCAGCTGTAGTTCTGCTTTGCCAGCTCCAGCAGAGCCTCCAGCAGAGCCTGTGGTCTCCCAGGAGGCTCTGCAGCCAAGCCTCCCAGCACCAGAATCTTCGGACATGGAGGAGGATCAAGGGACAATACCTACCTTCAGCCAGAGTCAAGCAGAAAGGGTCTTTGGCATTCAAGGAGATTTTATGAAAAATGCCAGAGTAATCAGCCTCAGCTAAACTCCCACAGCTTGGTAATTTAAGCAGGTACAGAAGGGCTGCCTTGGTGTCAGAGATTATCTGAGCTTCCTAGTGAAAGCCTCGGTCTCTCCTTGTTCCTTGGCCTGTAACCTTGACTCTCAGACTGCAGACTTATCCTGAATTTCTGGAACCTTTGACCTTCGGACTGCCTTGCCACTCTGCCTCTCTGGAATCCTAGACTTTCAGACTGCTTAACCATTCTCTTGATGGACCTGTGGACTGGTAATACAGACCTTTGCTTTATGACTTTGCATTAGCAAAAGACTTTTGTTTGCCTTCTACCCTCACAAGAAGCTGCTATCAGCCCTCGGGGCTGCTTTCCTGGACAGAATAATCTCTGACCCCACCCCCACCCCCCTTAATAAGGCTGATAGGAGCATAATGGAAGTTAAACCAAATGAATTAGCAGCTTTCTGGCCAGGTGAAGCAATTAACTCAGAGTGTGGCTGCACTCCAGAGACAAGTTAACCCTCCAGCTCCTGAATGACACTGGAAATATTTTGCTTCCCTTCCAGATAAGTTCCAGGGAGGCAGGACTAAGGTGGACTGTATCATTGCTAGTTGAAAGCTGCATTTTAAGCTGTGAAGGGACAATTTTCCTGATGACTCCCATAAGGTGGCTTTTATGATTAGCCTGCTCCCTGGGCCTGCCAGCAAATGGGCTACCCCCTATCTGAACCAGGGTAGCTCACTCCTCAACAGCTTGCAGGGCTTTATTGCAGAAATGTGAGCCACCTGGGGGGATTCTGTGAAGGCTGAGACAGCAGAGAGTCTCCAGCAAGGCAAGGGGACTGTAGCACAGTATTCCACATCCTTCCACCTGAAAGTGCAGGATTTAGAGTGGAATGATAGTGCCTTGAAAGCACAATTCTGTTATGGTCTGTTGGACCTGGTGCTGGATGAGTTGGTTTGTTCTGAGCCCCCTGCTACTCTGGACCTGTTGATCACACAAGCTACTCAACTGGACTGTCACCTCTCAGCATGCAGACAGGCTCGACGGAGTGCCCTCCTGCTGCTTCTGAGTCCTGCTTGACTAGCTCTTGCAGCTCCACCTGTGGCTGCTCCTCCCCAACCAGCAGAGGAACCTATGGAGTTGGGAGGGGCTTAGGCTTGGCTCACCGGTGCTGAGAAGGAATGCAGGAGGAGGGAAGGCCTTTGCCTGTACTGCGGCCTTCAGGGACATTTTGCCTGGGAATGTCCTGCCAAGGGATGCCATCCAACGCTGCAGGGAAAACAAGTTCTCCCAGGTATAAAGCAGGTTCACCACCTGAGAAAGTCTCTTGAACCTGCTTCCTCCAGTTTGGCTTCCCGAAAGGACCCTTTGCTGGTGGCTGCCAATCTTAGACTCCCCACCACAGAGCTCCTTCTCATAGGAGCCATGATAGACTTGGGGCCTCAAACAATTTTATGGACTTGGGCTTTGCAAAGCACCACCAGATCCCTTTGGAGGCCCTGGCTGAGCCTAAACTGGTGGAGACCATTGATGAATGGTTCCTTCAGTCTGGTCCTGTGATGCACCAGACTCTCGTGCTTCACCTCAAGATCCAAGGCCACATGGAGGGGATATGGCTTTTGCTGGCCACTGTACCTCACTTCCCTACGGTCTTGGGGATACCCTGGCTTTTAAGGCATGACCTGCACATCTCTTGGGCCTGTCAGGAAGTCCTGTTTGCCTCGGAGTAATGCCAGGAACACTGTTGGCCTGAGCAGATCCCAGCAGCAGTAGCAATGGAGGCCCAGGACTGTCCAGTCATGTTGTTAGCAAAATACCAGAACTTCACTGGCACGTTTGACAAGAAGGAGGGGGACTGGCTACCACTGCACCGACTGTATAACTGTGCCATTGACCTGGTGCCAGGGCCCTTACTCTGGCAGGACGCCTCTATTTCCTCTTGGAGCCTGAACTGGCAGCTCTGAGGGACTTTCTGGCAAAGAACATCCAGAAGGGATTCGTCCATCCCTCCAAGTCTCCTGATGGTGCACCTATCATGCAGGGAGCTGCACATCTGCAACTACTACCAGGGAACTAAGTGGATTACCACCTGAAATCAGTATCCATTGTCTTTGATCCAAGAGTTGCTGGACTCCTGGGAGGCCTACAACTTGGTGAGGATCCGGGCAGGAGACAAGTGGAAAATGGTGTTCCAGACATGGTATGGGCATTACGAGTATAACATCATGCCCTTTGGAATTTGTAATGCCCCAGCCATCTTTCAACATTTTGTAAATGACATTTTCAGGGACTATCTGGACCACTTTGTCATAGTTTATTTAGATGATTTTTTTATTTACTCCTCCAGCCAGGTGGCTCATGATGCCCAGATCCGTGCCATTTTCCAGAGGCTCTGGGAGCACTGGCTCTATGCCAAGCTCAAGAAGTGTGCTTTTGACCTCCGAGAGCTAGACTTCTTAGGTTCCATGTGTCTACACAAGGCGTGGCCATGGACACCTCCAAGGTGGAGCCGGTGCTGTCTTGGCAACCCTCTCACAGCAGGAAGGACGTCCAGCAGTTTCAAGGGTTTGCAAACTTCTAGGGTTTGTGAAGTTCATCGAGGACTATGCAACCCTAGTGCCCCATTTCCCTTATGAGGGAAGGCATGCTGGCAGTGGACGACGGTGGCACAGCAGTCCTTTGAAATCCTGAAGGCATGCTTCACTTCAGTTCTGATCCTGCAGCACCTGGACCCATGGACGCCCTTTGTTGTCAAGGTGGATGCCTCAGACATCACCATCGGGGTTGTGATGCTCCATCCAACAAGGTCCAAGTTGCATCTATTGCCTTGTGGTTTGTACTCCTGGCAGTTCACTCCTCCAGAGTGAAACTACACCACCTGGGAGAAGTTGTTGGTGACCAAGACAGCCTTTGAGACCTGGTAGCATCTCCTTGAGGGAGTCGCTCACCTGGTCCAGATGCACATGAACCACTAGAACTTGGAGCACTTGCAAATGGCACAGAAGCACTGGTCCATGTTGTTTTCTCAGTTCAACTTCCAGCTCCAGTATTTTTCCCTGAGCCCAGAACTGGCAGGCCGACACCCTCTCCTCTCCTGGAAAACCTGCCACAGACCCGAAGGGGGAACTCCAATCACCATTCTGCACCTGACGAATTTTGTCGCCTTCCCAAAGGGATGCCACTTTGCTGGACCAGATCCACAACCTCCAGAATTGGAATTCATTGGTGGCACAGCATGCAGTAGAGGGTGATACTTCTCCCTTTAAGCTCTGGGATGGCCTTCTCTACCACTGGTGCCACCTCATCGTGCTGGCTGGTGCCTGTTGGGAGGAGGTCTTGAGGCTGTGTCATGACAGCAAGCCAGTGGCACATTTCGGCTTCTGCAAGACTCCTCACCCAGGAGTTGTGATGGCCTCAAGTCTGGGCAGAGGTGGCCAAGTACATTGACACTTGTCCAGTGTCTCAACAGGCCAAGGACCATCTGGGATGACCTGTGGGTTTGCTTCGTCCCCTGCCAATGCCCTCCAGGCCCTGGAAGGTAGTGTCTCAGTACTTCATCCCAGACCTGTTCCTCTCTGCTGGCCACCATTTGGGTGGTGGTGGACCTTTTCTCAAAAATGGCCCACTTCATGCCCTGTGCTGACCTCCCTATGGCAAAGGAGATGGCCAAGATGTTTGTCCTGTTGGAATATGGATAGGATATACAGTCAAAGTAGAAATGTAGAGATTTGTGTGTGAAAGTTTCTCTACCACTGGTGCCACCTCATTGTGCTGGCTGGTGCCTGTTGGGAGGAGTTCTTGAGGCTATGTCATGACAGCAAGCCAGTGGGACATTATGGGAACAGTGTCTAATGAAAAACAAAGAGGACTCGGCTAGCAGGTAGTTTGAAGCCAAAACATGTGTCCACAGTACAGAATAATAAAAACACTTTGAGCCTAAGAACAGATAGTTAACAGATAAACATATGAGCTCATGAGAACTAGGTCACATGGGGGATGACACACAGCTAAAGGCTGGGTTACAGCAGATCATCCAATCATCATAAGGTTAACACCCAGAAGGTGGAGTATGGGATGGGCCAGATCTTCCTTTGTTCACTTTGTTTATATATTTGTAATGTGTTCTTTTGAACTGAAACTATTTCTATTGTTGTAATTCTACAACAAAAATCTACAAGATGTAATCCTATAGTCTTTTGCCATTAGCAGGATGGTTTGTATATTTTTCGTTTCCTTCTTTCTTTATGGAACAATAAAGCTTTAATTTGGATCTACAAAATATGTCTTCATGGAAATAGCATGGAAATAGCCGGTGAAAGAAGCTGGTTCCTGAACTCTGCTGCATTTCAGTCACATTACATCCAAATTCCACATGTCCAGCACATCTTCTGGCTCCTTGGCCTTCCCGAGGATGTGGTCTCAGATCACAGCATGCAGTTCACCACCCGTTTCTGGACCAGTGTTCTGTGTCTCCTGGACATCGTGCCTTACTTGTCCTCAGCTCACCACCCACAGTCAGACATGCAGATGGAGTGCACCAATGGGACTCTGGAGCAGTACCTGCGGTGCTACCCCAGTTACCACCAGGAGAACTGGGCCAGCATTGAGCAGAAAGGGAGGGCCTTTGGTGCTCAACAAGATTTTATGAAAAACACAGGTGCAATTAGCCTCAGCTGAGCTCCTGAAGCTTTGTAATTTAAGCAGATGCAGAAGGGCTGCCTCAGTGTCCAAAATTATCTGAGCTTCCTAGCTAAAACCTCTGGCTCTGCTTGTTCCTTGTCCAGTAACCTTGACTCTCAGACTTATCTTGAATTTCTGGAACCCTTGATTGGTAATGAACTGGATGAGGGAAAACAGACTCAAACTGAATCCAGATAAGATGGAGGTACTTGCTATGGGACCCCTAATCCAGGAATTGAGATATGTCAACCAATTCTGGATGGGGTCATACTTCTCCTGAAGGACTGTATTCACACCTTGGGGATGCTCCTGGACTTGTCACTGCAGTTGACACCACAGATAGACACAATGGTCAGGAGTGCCATATCAACTTTGGCTGATATGACAGCTGTGACACTTCCTGGAGCCAGACTACCTAGAAACAGTGGTATATCTGCTGGTAACCTCTTGACTTGACTTCTGCAACATGCTCTACATGGGGCTGCCCTTGTGTTAAGTTCAGAAACTTCAATTGGTGCAAAACATGGCAGCCAGGTTGGTCACAGGTACATCTAGAACTGACTACATAACATCTGTCCTAAAATCTCTCCATTGGCTGCGAATTAGTTTCTGGGCATGGTACAAGGTGTTGGTTATAACATTTAAAGCTCTATATAGCCTAGGTCCAGATACTTGCAGGAGTTCCTTCCTCCACATAATTCACCCTGCACACTTAGGTCCTCTGGGAAGAATTTACTGCAGCCTAAGAAGACCAGATTGGCTGTGGTAACCCAGAGGGCCTTTTCATCTGCCACTCCTAGGTTATGGAACAGCCTGCCAGAGGAGATCCATCACATTACCATTCTAGAAGCTTTTAAAAATGCTGTTAAGACAGATGTCTTCTTGCAGGCCTTTCCTGATTAGCCTCCCCTCCACTGATATTGATAGCCCCCATCTAACCCAAGAAAGATAGATGTCTTGCCTCTAATTACCTCTAATTTTAGCTAATGTTTATTTTTTCTCTCTTAATTAGTATTTTATTGTTGTTTATTTTTAATTGTGTTTTAATTTGCTTCTTTTTATGATTGGGAGGGGGCTTGGGGTAGGGGGTTATTTAGAAATCTGGTTTTAATTGTATATTGTATTTTATTGTTATTCCTATTTGTTGTAACCCGCCTCAATCCGTAGGGAGAGGCAGGGTATAAATAAAATTTATTATTATTATTATTATTATTATTAAATGAAAGAAAGAAATTGTCAGCATGAGCTTTTGTAGACTTCAGTCCACGTTCTCAGATGCATTTATAATGAAGTAATTATAATGATAATGAAGTATTGCTATGTATATGTTGGTATTTATTTGATTGTTTACTGAATAAAAATGATATTTTAAAAGTTATCCCTGTTAATTTAAAGTAATAGCACCTTTTCATTAATTTTGCGATATCTAATTGGATCCAACTCAAGTAGAATTGATATGAAGTAGATTTTTCCTCCCAAATTTCCTCTTTTTTGTGGGGGAAAGTGTCATGGGCCAGGAACTGAAGGACTGGGACCTCGAGGAACAGTCCAATGAGGAGGCTGAGGAAGGGACCCAGGCAAGTCTCCCAGACCAGGGAACAGTTTGTAGCTCTCTCTGTTGCAGAGCAATCAGCCCTCCCTGCTGAAGAGCTTCAGCCAGCTCATCCTGTGGAATTGCAGCAAGACTCACCTGCTGATGAGACAGAGGACACAACTGGGGTCTTAAGTCTTCAATCGAAGAGGAGGAACAAAAGGATCCAACAAAAGATAGAGTTAAGATGCTCAGCCAGGCTTCAGCCTAAGCAGCAAGCAAGAAATCTCTGATTCAAACCAGCTGGTGTTAGGCTATTTAAGAGCTGAGTTTACCTAAGGAGTTTATGGAAGCAACTCCTCTGTTTCCTAGCCAGCCTTCCTGTCCCTGATAGCTGTTTCTAGACTCCTGCATTCCTACTTCAGACTTCCTGGCTTCTTCAATCTTTGGACCATGTTGACAATGATTCCTGTTGCCTCCCTTGACTGGGACTGCTTGATCAACACCTTTCTCTTGACTGACTTTCATTTTCAAGCTGTTTTATAGCTCACTGCCTTTGCCTGCATTATCAGTTTGTAGTTTCCTCCCAGCCAGCTGTTGTGGGTGTTCGGTGAACCAGGACAGAGAGTACCTTTTGGACACTAATTGTAAAAACTAACTAATTCATGGGAGTTTTAGTCATAAGATCTGAACGTGGCCACTAATTTAGACAATATATTGTCATTCTGTTAATGTTTACTATTCATGATACTGATATGCTATGGAGATAAGAAATACTTGTCTTCGAAAAGAATTGTTGTTTTGATGTATCAAGGTGCCTGTTAAGAAAATGTTATTAGATTTTATTTTGTTTTTTGCATTTGGGATTTTTTTGTGAACACTTTTTTCATACACAAACAAACATGCACAAAACACACTGTCTGAAATTCTGTTGGTGACATATCACTTAAGATATGAAACTCATATCACTTAAGATATGGGTTGCTGTGAGATGGGGGAGCAGAAGAGGCTATTCTTTGCATATGACCCCAGACATTTCTCCAGGCAGCTGTCAAGCCTGGGAATGGTGGTGTAGAGCTGTTTAATGGTTAGGAAAAGGGAAAATAGAAGGAAGTGACTGAGCAATTGAAACTGCTTCCCATCCCTGCTATGTTTCTCTAGGGAGTGAGAAGTGAAATGGCAGTCCCCATTGTTTGGTCCTATCCCTCTCCCATGGCTGCAGTGCTCCCCAGTATGTGGCAACTGTGAAGGGTGGGTGGAGAGGAGTGCAGAGCTTTGTATGTGGAGTATTACACTATGCTTGTATGATAGAATTTTGGTCACTGCTTTCTGCATAATAAAACAGTATGGGTGTTTTGTGTGTGTGTGTGTGTATATATACATAGATGAAAAAACCAATTTGTATATAAACATAATATTTGCTTTAAAAAACAACCTCTGCAGTGTGAATAACATTTTTTTAAAAAATAGAAAACTTTCATTCATATGAATGTTTGGTCCTCTTACTGAGTTATGATTGCATTGGGCTACAATAGCATACATTGAACTTACACTATTGTGCCCCATTTTGCATTTTGTTTGGGCTGCTTAATGACCAAAATCCATTCCCCTGACCCACTTTTTCAGTTTTTCAGTTTTACAGAGCACCTAAGATTAAGTACAGACTGAGATTTCCACTTGGTGGAGAGCAGAATTAGTAGGAGAGACATTCCCATTCTTTAGCTGGATTTCATCATTTTTAGCTGGATGTATAACAATACTATCATCTTCAGGGATCTCTGAGGACTCCTGGGAAATCTCTGAGGATGACTGTGTGTCTAGCTAAAAGGAAATAGCTGAATGCTTTGTTAAAAAAAAAA
>JAIPUX010001232.1:116637778-116648067 GCA_020142125.1 Phrynosoma platyrhinos
GTGTGCCGAGGCCCTAAGAGGCTTAGCAGACCAGCCTAAAGGGCCAGCCTGGGGGTGGAGTTGGGGTGGGGGCAGGGTGGGGTGGGGTGGGGTGAGGCAGGGCAGGGTAGCCACATGCCGGCCACCGGCCGCCCCAACTCCACCCTGATGCCGTCCTGATGCTATGCACTCAGCCTCATGGTGCACAGTGTCACGACTCTTAGTGTGGCCTTTTGCCACTTCTAAAAGGAGCAGCATTTTGCTGCTCTTTTGGGGGTGGAAAAAGGGAGGAACAGGGATGCAGTGTGTAGTTGCCATGGCCCCAATCCATCACTCCCAGGGGCGGTTCTGTGCCACCCCAAAAGGCAAGTCTGTAAAGACCCGAAGGCTGCATCTGCATCTGCATTGCGGAAATAATCCAGGTTGACAGCACTTTAGCTGCCATGGCTCAATTCTAGGGAATCCTGATAATTGTAGTTTGTTGTGGCACCAGAGCTCTCTGACACAGCTCTCTGCATGGCTTACAAAACATCAGTTCCCAGAATTCCATAGCACTGAGCCATGGCAGTTAAAGTGGCTTCAACCTGGATTATTTCTGCAGTGCTGATGCAGCCTAAGTTGCTGAATTGACAGGCGCAATTAATGAGAGCAGCTGATAGAATTTGCTGGTCCCCTCCCAAGAGGAGGAGTTGAGATAAACCCAGATGAATTGAGATTGGGCAGCATTTATTCATTCTTTTGCTTGCATATCTTTCATGCTTGTTTCCCAGCTATAAAAGCAACCAAAGTGGCTTTAAATATTGTCCTGTGTGCTGCTCAATTCTGGTACCTATTTCACATTCTAGGGCCATTTTAAATTTATTTAATCACTTTGTTGCCTCATTTGATGATGCATAAGAGGGAAATCCTCCTTTCACAGTTTTGCAATCATTTCCATGAATACTAGTTGTGTCACTACCATACCATGTTTTTCTGTCTTATGTAGGTATTGTTGTATTACCACAGCTTTTGTTTGTTAAATGACCACTATTACGTTTATGGCCCATAACTACACAGAGGGGTGGGGTATAAATAAATAAATTATTATTATTATTATTATTATTATTATTATTATTATTATTATTATTATTATTATTATTAAATTTATTATTTATCCTTGTGCTGAATTGGATAAAGGTCCTTATTGTATTGTATTTATGTATAGCCAATATGCTCAAATCACAAGGCCAGATACAGACCAAAAAATACCAGACAATTGATAGAGCAATTTAAAATAATTGGAAAAGACTGAACAGTTGAACAATATATGCAAAACAAAATAGGTGAGAGACCAGTCATGGTCAACACTAATCTCATCTTTAAGGGGGAAGGAATTCCACAAGTGGAGAATCCCAGCAGAGACAACTTTAACATGTTACCATACTATGTATTTCTTCCACTGGTAGGACAGAGGGAAAGGCCTGATCAGAATATCTCATTGCTCAGGCAGGTATTTAGAGGGAGGGAGTATCTCAGGAACCAATGTTCCAAGAAATGTAAGTCTTTAAGCATCATTTACAAGCATCTTGAACTCAGACCAGAAGCATTTTGCTAGCCATTTTCTTCCTTTGTCATTAGTCATGTGTTTTCCAAAAGGGGTTACTACCAGTAGTCTAGGAGCTGGATATTATGCTATTTACAGGCTCTCCTCAGCCCTATGTAAACCACAATTTAGTAGATTAAATGGAAAGTTCACAATGCACAAATTACTTTATCTGGTTTGGCTGGGAAAGGCCAAGTTCCTGATTGACCCCAGAAAAGAAGCTCACCCCAGGTAACTCTAGGCCACTGGATCCACTGGGCTTCTAATGACAGAGGCAGATGTTATTCTGTCATGAAGAATCATCTAGGGACCTTATCCCACGCTGCTCTCAAAAGTGGCAAGAAAGCGATATGAGCATCATTGCAGTACTATAGCGCTAGTATAAATATGGCGCTAGCGCTATAATAGCGCTATGGATAAGCTCGCGCTATTGCAATGACAGCTGAAACTGACATTCAAAAGAATGCGATTGATGTTGCATTCCGAGTGGTTTCTTGCTGGATTCTGAGCGATGTCGTGTAATCACACGGAAAACTATAGCGCTATAGCGCCTGATTCTTAGCGGATTCTGAGCGACGTCGTGTAATCACACAGAACACTATAGCGCTATAGCACCTGATTCTTAGTGGATTCTTGCTGCTTTTGGCCCCGTGGGATAAGGTCCTAGGACAGGTTCTTCATTCAATTCCTGGACCTGGGACCACAAATCTATGGAGCTTTCACTTTCCAGAATTCAGCTTCAAATTGTGGGTTCTCATCACTCCCTTTTCATCACATATGTATGTTAATCTGTATACCTGTGCCAGTCCCCAGCTACTCTTTGCTGAACAGCCACTTTTAAGATAATTATCAATATTTGTTCCTTTTGTATTTAAGTTTCTTCAATTCCCTTCCAGTCCCTGGACATATATAAATGCATGGCAACCAAAGCACCATTTATAAGTAAAGAATGGGGGAACACATGGCTCAGCAATACCACATGCAAAAAGGACCTTGGGATTATTGTTGATCATATGTTGAACATGGTCCAGCAGTGGTGTGATACAACAAAGAAGTCTTGTGCTATTTTAGCTTGCATTAATAGAAGCATAGTTTCCAAATTGAGGAAATAGTCCTGCTATATTCTGTGCAGTTCAGGTCTCATCTGTGTTCAGTTCTGGGTGCTTCATTTTAAGAAGGATACAGACAAGTTGGCACAGGTTCAGAGAAGGGTAATGAAGATTATAAGATGTATGAAAAACAAAATATATGAAAAAAAGCTGAAGGAACTGCTTATGTTCAGCTTGGTGAAAAGAAGACTGATCGGTAACATGACTACACTCTTTAAATACCTCAAACGCTGTCACAGAGAGGAGAGGGTAATCCTATTCTCTGCTGCTTCAGAGGGCAGGTCCAGGTCTAATGGCCTGAAGTTACAGGAGAGTAGATTTTGATTGAATGTTAGAAGGAACTTCTTGACCCAATTGCCTAGAGATGTGGTGAGGTCTCCTTCACTGGATGTCTTCAAAACAAGGCTGGACAGGTACCTACTGGGGATGCTTTTGCTGGAGATATTGATCAGTGGGTTGGACTCTATGGTACATGAAGTTTCTTCCAAGATTATCAGATGGGGGAAAGTCAGGGAAGAAAAATGCATACTCCTGGGATAACTGAGCAACCACACTGAAGATTTTCAGATCACTTTGTGCTTATCCAGGACTTATCCTGGGAAAAACCAGGAATGGCCCAGAAACAAACAATTTCCAGGACTTCCTCATGAATAGTTTGTTGCTGGAACATTCCTAGATCTGGATAAGTGTGATGTGTCTGAAAATCTTCAGCACGATCGTATAACTTTGCTGCCTTTCCCCCCCCCCCCCAGGTCTGAAAATCTATGACTCTATGGTGAAGTGAGCTTCAGTTCATGAAAGCTTAGATCAAACATGTTAGTTTTTAAGATCCCACTAGACTGATGTTGGTTTTGGTATAACAGATAGGCAGAGCTGCCCATCTAGCAAAGTCATTTATTAAGTAGTAGAAATGCTTTCATAATAGAAGATAATATTTTAAAGCTCTTGATTTTGTGTTTTGAATACATACTGTAAACAAAGAATTTAAGATATTAGTTGATGTAACATATAATAAGAGTTACAAAGCTTCAGTATCACCAAGCAAGGACAGATGAATTCATTTATTAAAACATGGGCCAGAATCCCATTGGTGATGTATGCTGATGTAATCTGAGGCTATGCCAGTGCATGCCATTTCATGGATGTGGTAGAAGTAGGTGTCCACTGCATCCTTCTGTATGCTCTCCACCAAAGGAAGATGGCATCTGTGGTAGGAAAATGCACCCCTGTGGCCATTTAGTGTTTGGGGAGGCAGGTGAATGCCAAAGGAGTAACTGGCTGCTGTTTTGTAGCCAGGGTATAACTGGAGACATTATTTTCTTGGATCTTCAACTAGTATAAGCTCTGCCAGCTATGTGTAGACTCTCAGGTGTAATCTATCTAGAGGATCATTTAAATTCAAAATTTGTTATTATTTGCCATATTACCTTGCCAGTAGATTCTGCACACACAGTCATAAAATCACGAGAAGATATTTTTGTCTGTTTTTAACAGGACCAGAAAAGCCTTGTAAGTTGAATAATCACTAAACCAAGAAACAGCAGATCATATTTAACTGGACAACCACTAGTTATATTTTGCTGATTATCAAAAGAAATCATGTTGGCTGGAAATAAAAGTGAATTGAGACAGGAGGTCATGATAGTTGCATTTCCTCAAACACCCTCAAGCAAGAGAGTAATTCATTGGTGATAAAGGCCATTAAAAGCATTGTGCCCACAATTTTCTTAGGCTGACAAGATTAAGGGGATGGTTCCAGGCTTGTTGGATTCCATAATTACATTCCAGTATTAAGTTATAAAGCCCCACAGGAAACTGTGAGATCAAAACCATCCAATATCTGCTTAAATGATTTGACACATAGAGGCTATGGAGACATATGGCATAATGAATGCCTGGAGAGAACATTGGCACAATTTAAATATTCAGGTTGCTCTTTGGTAATTCCATACTGACTGTTAACCTGACTCTTCAGACTACTTTGAAGGCTGCTATTACCCATGGAAGTACGAATATAGTCAAAATTGGAAAAATGATTAGGATACATATATCTTGATATTTTAGCCCATTTCATGTCTTGAAACTGAGTAACTATCCAATAAAGAGTTGATCATTTGGATAATATCCTTATAAATAAATAACTAGTTTAAGTTTATATCTTTCTGCTCTGAAGATCTTTTGCTGTTGCATGCACATTCAGGTCATAAATCAGACTTTGCACAAATTATTTGGCCAATACAGAGAACAGAAGATCTAAGAAAATAAGAGCATTTCAGTGTGATCTGTGCTGAAATAACATTGAAAGCATTGACAGGCAGAGACAGTTTTTCATGAACTGAGAACAAAGGGGCAAGATCCAAGCAAACCTAATGTATGCTTCATCTATATTTGCTGTTCAGTAAAAGTCAATAGTTTGGTCTAACAGAAAACCTTTCAGTGTAAGGAGGTAAGATAGCTGGACCTGATAAGAATAGATGACTTTGACTTTCTCTGCTTCCTGCATTTTTTATTTCAAGGTACAAATACCTCTAGAAATTTTGAAGCATAGGTTCATGTTTCCATTTGCACTAATCTTTTACAGGCTGTAAAGGAGAAAGAAAAGAATTCTCATTGGGTCAATGATTCCAAAAACTTAAGTAGAAGCAGACTGCATGGTTTACTTAAGCCATTTACAAGAGTTAAGATTATGATCCACTCACAGTACCTTATCACACGGGGCCAAAAGCAGCAAGAATCCAATAAGAATCAGGCGCTATAGCGCTATACATTCCCGTGTGATTACACGACATCGCTCAGAATCCTCTAAGAATCAGGCACTATAGCGCTATAGTTTTCTGTGTGATTACACGACGTCGCTCAGAATCCAGCGAGAAACCGCTCGGAATGTAGCATCATTCGCATTCTTTTGAATGTCGGTTTCAGCGGGCATTGCAATAGTGCGAGCTTGTCCATAGCGCTATTATAGCGCTAGCGCCATATTTATACTAGCGCTATAGTACTGCAATGATGCTCATATCGCTTTCTTGCCACTTTTGAGAGCAGCGTGGGATAAGGTCCACAGGTGTGCTAAGATATTCCCTTCCACCCTAGCTTTGGAACAATTTGTTTCATTCAAGTACATATTTGTAAACAAGCTGCAGTACATATCTTTTATGTCTGCATAACTTCTCATTTGGCTGCTTTATTCACATTGAATTGAATGTTCTAACTGTGTACAGCCTATTTCAGTGATGCTAGTCATATGCTCTCAGCCTCAGTGGAAGGCAATGCCAAACCTCCTCTGAACAAACTGTGCCAAGAACACCCCATGAAATGTTTGCCTTAGGGATGCCGTAAGTCAGAAACGACTTGAAATCATACAACAACAGCAATGACTGCTTTAGAATTCAAAGATATAGCCATGTCAGTCTGTAGCATCAGTATGTAGACAGATCTTGTAGCACCTTTTAAACTAAGGGGAGATGCAGGCCAGAACAAAGGACCTGAGGGTGGAATTGGGGTGGGGAAGCCACCCTTTCAGCCACAGCGATGGCTTTTTTGCACCCTTTTGGTGCAGCGTGTGTGCACGCTGTGCCAAGAGGACATCCTGATGCCACGTGCTGTGCAGACAGGCACACGGCATGAAGACAGCACCATCTTGATGCCATGTTCCTGTCTGCACAGCACTTGGCATCAGGACATCTTCTTGGCATAGAATGCACACACGCTGCACCAAAAAGGTGCAAAAAAGCCGCTGCAGTGGCTGAAAGAGTGGCATTTTCCCGTCCCCAAAAGGAGCAGCATTTTGCCACTCTTTGGGGGGGAGGCAAAAAGGAGGATCGCTGCTTGGGGGGGGGGGAGGCAAAAAGGAGGTTCGCTGCTCCCAGGGGCGGCCAAGAGGTGCCCCAAATGGACCATCTGTATCAGCCCTAACTGAAATAAACAAATTGGCAGCATGAGCTTTTGTAGGCTTCAGTCTACTTCCTCAGATGCATATCTGCTTTAGTTTGCTTGTAAAAGACTGACAAAGGTTGTAATAAAGAATGGGTTATTCATACATTAAAGTATGTTAGTATTAATTATTTTTCCTCTCCCTGTCCATAGTTCTTATTTGGTGGGTTTCCAGATTGCCAAAAAAGGGTAAAATACCCACAACTCCTTCTGAAAACACACAAACTCCTTCTTCCATATGCTTACCTCAGTTATTTTAGTTTTAGCTGTACCAGTAGTGACAGAAAAGGAAAAAGCTAGGTAAGCCATTTCCTTCCTTCCAACACTGACAGTGTTCTTTTTTTTATTCAACATGAAATGAATGAAATATTGCACAGTGATATATAATCCTGTATCAATTTTATTTTCTTAAAATGTATATAGAGTTGTATTAAAGTTTTCCTCAGTATAGGATATTTCAAACCAGATTTCTTTTGACAGCAATCATGGTTCTATTTCATCTTCAATTGCAATTTACCATCTTTCCTATAGTGAGATGCACATGATATGCTTATGTTTGGAACAATTATCTTTAAATGGCTTCTTCTTATGGAAAGACCAACATGTATATCATTTAAATAAAAAATTGAAACCAAGATAATTATATATACCGGTAGTCCAACCAGAGGTTGCCCAATTTCAGTTCTGTATGGTTCACTCATGTACCCATTTCCTGCAATTCACAGCTTCATTTCAAAATTGCAAAGCAAATTTATGTAACACATAACAGGATCCCTTAAATCATTTAAGCAAAAAATCATTTAGGCCAGTTGATTAAAACAACATTCTCCTAATTTGGCACTCTTTTCAAGAATCCCAATAACAAATAGGGACCAGGTAGCTCACAATTTATTTCTTCCCATCCATGCTGTAAATATGTGGCTGTTCATTTCTGAAGTGAATTATATTTTCAGATATTAGGGACATAACTTTTCTGTGCTGTACATTTCTTTTCACCAAATAGGGATATAATACAGGTTCACAGCAGCTCTAATTTAACCCAACACACTATTACCATGTATGTTACACAACTATATCAGAAATTTTACATTTCCTCAATAAATCCTACACCTCTGATGTTTTAAAAGAACATTCATGGAGTACAGTAATTGAAGGCTGTGTTAATATTACTTGTGAACCATACCAGAAATATAATTGCTTTACATGAAAAAAGAAAAAGCAAATTTACTGTTGAAATAATTTTACTACAAAAGAATTAATGCAATGGCCAATTAAAAGGGGGATGTGAATGTAGTTATTACACTGTTTGTCATGCAGAGGTACATCAGCTAAGGTTAAAGGTGTTATTAAAACTTTAAATCCTTATAAGTAACACAGATAATTATAATAAAATATTACAGATGACAATGAGAAGCACTGTTAGGAAATCCTGGCATAATTAGAGAGAGTGTTGCTATAAAGTATTTCTATTAAAATGGCATACAATATATTTTCTTTTCATTATTTCATTATGGCATATTTTAATGGTTTATTTAGCCATTTACAGAAAGACATGTGGTACAATTTACAGTACTTGCCACATACAATATAATAAATTACATCAATGAATGAGAGAAACTGTTGAAAACAACCATCACTGAATTAGACACAATGGGCCATTGCAGGATCTCTGGAGGTGGGCTGCTTTTTGTTGTGGGGGCCATCTGTAACCTCTATATCCCACCTTTCTCACAATATAATAATAATAATAATAATAATAATAATAATAATAATAATAATAATAATTTATATCCCACCTCTCTGTATACCACAACCAAGGCGACTTACACAATAAAGCATATAGTCCCCTCTTCCAATAGCCCACCCCCCAAAAATACAATTAAACAATTATAATTTAAAACTTATAACAAATGACAAATAAATTAAAATAATATAGGGACTCAAGACAGAAATCAACAATTGCACTGCCACAAAGAAGTCTGAATGCCGTTTTATGGATAACAAAATATCCACTACTTCATTTATCTGTACAGGGTCTAAAACATTAACTTTACATCAAAAATTCTTAACTTGATTATAATTTTCTTCTTGATACATGTGTATGTGTGCATTCCATAACACCTGATGTAATCTTCATCTTAATCAATTCAAGCCATCAGGGATAAGTCACGCCTACCACAAAGCATATGTCAAGAAGGTTCTCACACAAATTGCTAAACACATAAACAAATCATTCCCCCATCCAAGTTTTGACATCATCACTAAAATTGATGATGTAATAAAATTTTAAGCTGATGATGTAAACCCTTCATCACTCTTAACTGGCCAAATATTGTAAATTCAGATATCCAATTATCCCCTGGGGGGGTCCCTGCCCACCACAGGAGGAGGCCAGCCTCACTTGGCATCCCCCCCCAAAGGACACATTTAATATGTGAGGCAATAGAATCCAGATATACATCACAGCCTACTGGGAAGAGATGAACCCCATCACCCCTGTACAGATGTGGCAAATCAATTCTGATCCTATCATGCATTATGCAGAATGTCCCCAAATCTTCCAAACTCCTTGAAACACTTCTATTCACCAAATGATGAGCTGCGTTAATAGCAGAGTCTTTCCTTGCTCCAGGCCAATTTCGTCGTGGCAAGAGCTTGGTCCATAGAATAACTGTCCCTGGTAACCACCATCATATTTCCTGTAGGTCCATCATGATCCTTTTGACCAACTATAATCCAGTAATCTTAACCAAGTCATTTTCACCTAGGTGAATAAGTAGAATCCGAGGATGTGGAAAGGTAGGGGCCAATTCAACGATGCGAGGAAGAAGGGCCCCTCATAGCATGCCTCTCCATCCAAACCATTGCATGAGTCGAATCCACCCCAAACCTAAGTTTGGATCTCTGCCCGTCTGAATAGCATGCCGTTCGGCCCAAAAGACCAAGCTGTGACTGACAATCCAGACATCACCCTGTTCTTGCCCTGCTCAACAAAAAACACCCTTTATTACATGAATACAGGATCGCATTAGGCGCTTGGTAACAAATCCACACCTAGCCTATACTAAGGGCGAATTTAAGATCTAAACACTCGAGAGCGCCATCACCCAATAAGCCAGATCGCAGCATCATTTAGGCCATGAGCTGCTGCAGCTGTCACAGCTCCAATCCGAAAATAATGAGAAGAGAATTGGGCCACTGGCAAACCTGCATGCTTCAGTGCCTCCCGTAACACTGCTCGAAATGGAAACTGTGTCAACGGAAGGCCTGAGACATGTAAAAACAAATAACCAGGGGATGGTGGGCGCAATCTCAGGTAATCTGATAAGGCCAATACTAGGCAAATCTGGCCATTGGGAACCTTGGACAAAACTATGGTTTGACTCCTAGCCAACTGATCAGTCTTTGAATGCCTAAAACACAAATGTAGGCCCTGTTCCGAAAATTGAACATCGGATAAGAAAAGTGCCCTGCCTGACCTATCAGAGTGATTGCTAGGGACCAGTTCACTAATTCTGGTAGCTGCGAAAAAGGCCAATGAATAAGCAGCCCGAAACAATGTAACTTCCTCAGTCGAGGAGCATATCATTTGGAGGGAATGCCATATCTGTGAAAGGATTGTATCTGTTACCGGCATGTGGCTGTCACATGCCACCAGGAGCTCCCTAGACCATCCCTCCAAAGCTTCC
>JAIPUX010001232.1:116656477-116667108 GCA_020142125.1 Phrynosoma platyrhinos
TTCGAGACATTCAGCACCTTTCTCCACTGGTGTGCAGTTAAGCGGACAGGCAATAGAGCCATAATGCATTGTTTGATCGCTGGGAATCCCAATTTTTCACAATGTAGGGATTGTTTAGCCCAATTTCAGGAATTAATGTATGAATTGGGTGTTCCCTTAGCTGAAGAAAAGACTGAGGGGCCAGATACACGGCTTACTTTTTTGGGTATCGAAATTGACACCATAGCTGGGATTTTTTGATTACCGAGCGATAAATTGGTGGCTATGAGGCAGCAGGTTAGTGTCATGTTGGGGAAGCAAAAAGCTACACTTCATGAATTTCAATCCCTTACAGGACTTTTGAATTTCATCTGTAGGGTTGTAGTACCGGGACGAGCATTCTGCACGAGATTGTATAGGGCTACCACTGGAATAGTGGCATATTACCAGCACATTAGTATCACAAGGGGCATTCGTGAGGATTTGGAGGTGTGGGACTCCTTCTTGTAACAATTAAACAGCACCTCTTTTTGGAAGTCTGAAATGCTGCTGAGGGCAGCTTTCAGGTCCACTCGGCTGCTGCTGGTGCCTATGGTTTTGGTGTTTACTGGAATGGCCAGTGGGCTGCAGAGGCATGGCCTTCTGCATGGGTTGAATGCGGTCTGACTAGAGATCTGACATTTTTGGAACTTTTTCCCATAGTAGTAGCTGTGCACTTGTGGGCAAACCAGTTTGCTAACAGGACCATCTGGTTTTGGTGTGACAACTAGGCGGTCATTCATGTGGTAAATTCTCAGTCTTCCAAGTCCTCTAGAGTTATGGGTTTGATGAGGGTGATGGTCATGCAATGTTTGAATTACAATGTGTTATTCAAAGGTCAACATGTTCCTGGTATGCTTAACCCTTTGGCGGATGCACTTTCTCATTTTCAGCTCTCCAGGTTCAAGCAGCTGGCTCCCGAGACATCGACACACCTGTTGGAGGTACCAGCCTTGCTTTGGAGCATTGGAGATTAGAAATTCACAGGGCAATCTTGAATTTCATCACCCCATCTACATGCAAGTCCTATCAAACAGCTTTAAATTCGTTTAATCAATTTTTATTGGAAATTGGGGAGGATCAAAGTTGGCCAATTAGGGTTGACCTGATCCTACGTTTTATAGTTTATCTTAGGCATGCAAGACTTTCACCTGTCACTATTAGGGGCAGGTTAGCCACCCTGGCATTTCACTCTAGGGCAAGGGGTTGTTTTGATCTGACCACAGACTTTAGGGTGAAAAGAGATGTGGAAGGTTGGTCCAGGGAATTCCCTATAATAAAGGACTCATGATGGCCAATAACAGGCCCAGTCCTGGCTAGGTTATGGGAACAATTAGCTGATACATGTTATTCACCTAGGGAAGCGGCGTTATTTAAGGTAGTATTTGCCATAGCCCTTTTTGCTACATTAAGAATCAGTGAGATTGTGCCCGGATCTCGCAATGATCAATCTGGCAGGGCACTTTTAATTTTGGATGTTACCTTAACAGAACAAGGGAATCAGACCTGTGTTAGGCACTCTAAGACTGACCAGTTAGCAAAGGAGCAGTCTATTTTCTTAGCTAAAGTGCCTAAGAGGCAAATTTGCCCAGTAGTAGCAATGGCCAATTATTTGAGGATTAGGCCCAATGTGGTGGGCTATCTTTTTATTCATTGGTCTGGCATGCCCTTAACTCAATTTCAATTTAGAGCAGTGTTGAAGGAGACGCTAAGGGCCTAAGCAGACTGCCAGAAATAGTACACATTAAATTGAGGCACTGCCCTGGCTCAGTGCTAGGGAATCATGGGAATTGTATTTTTTTCTGAGGCATTGAACCTCCTCTGTCAGAGAGCTCTGGTGCCACAATAAATTACAGTTCCCATGATTCCCTAGCACTGAGCCAGGGCAGTGCCTCAATTTAATGTGCACTATTTCTGGCAGTCTGCTTAAGCCCTAAGGCAGGCTAAGCTGCCTCAGGCTTGCTTTTCTTTACACACCTTTCATATTGGAGCAGCAACAGCTGCAGTCACGCATGGCTTGAGTGAAGCTGATATTTGCAGAATTGGCAGGTGATGTTCCTGAGCATTCAAGTCATATGTGACTCCTGATTAGCCATGCTAATTTGTTCTATTTCCTTGCAGCTGGCTTTTATCATGGCTCGATATTGATTGTGGGCCACAGTTTGGTCTTCTGGTTGGAACACCTCCTTCTGGAACATCGGCACAACTCCACTTTGGGCCTTTCACACATTGGAACCACTAAGTGGTTTGGACAAAGGGGAACGATGTGGGGAGTGCTCCTTCTGTGGATCATGCAAATGGCATGATCACATCCACAACCCTGGGTTTTGGTGATACACCTGGGGGGAAATGATTTAGCTAAAATTCCTTGTTTACAGGTAGCAAAGCAGATGGTGAGAGATCTGCAAGAAATTGAAAAGATCTTCCCGGATGCCATATTACTTTGGACTAAGTTCTTGCCACAGCGTAGTTGCCCTGGAGCTCAAAAAGATGCTGCAATTAACAATGCTTGTCGCTGGCTTAATTGCTATGTTGCCAATCAGCTTTCTAAAATGGGCATTTGTATGATTGAACATGGAACAAGACTTGATCGACTGCAGCTGTACAGGGGAGATGGGGTGCGCCTCTCTCCAGAAGGTTCAGAAATGTATGTTTCAGCACTCTCTAATCAAATTCAAAAGGCAGTCTGTGGTGGGGGGGAGAGGGGATGCCTAGCTAGGCTGGCCCCCTCTTGTGGCGGGTAATGGCCCCCACTCCACAGGAAAATTAATTGGGGTAAATTGGATAAAGACAAATTAAAGGAAATGACGACTGCAGTTAAGTGCATGACGTCATTAATTGAATGATGTCATATGACATAATATGATGTCATTTCTGGAAGGGAGGGGTTTGTAAATTTGTTGTTAATTATTTACGTATTTTGTCACGTGCAGTGAAGGACCACCCATCTGGGGGTTATACCTTCATTTACACATGTGACAAATTTGTTGAAGCTTATTACCTTGTAAATAGACCCTGTACAGCTAAATAAAAATTGTGGCCTGTTTAAACCCAACAAGAGGCATCTCGTGTTCTTTGTGCCAGTACAAAGACACCTCCTGACTCATCAGGAGGGTTTTCTTGTTGTGCTGGCCTTATAAGGACATGAGAAGCCTGATTGGCTAAGCGCGCAGGGGTATTAGAATACCTGCGCGCTTAAACCAAGCAAGTTGTTTCGTTATTATGCTAAAATCTCGTGGTGTTTCTAACCTCTTGGGATTTGGGATGAGAGTTTGTTCTTTATAGCCCTGTGCTGCCATGTGGAGGCAGCCATTTTAGAGTTTGAACTGAGTGACCCATCCCACCCACCCTTATCTAAGGAGCTATAAATTGGTTACTCTCAGGCTTAGGCTGGTTGCCTTCAGGGTGCAGGAGGGACTTTTTCCCCAGGGTACTTTCCTGGGTTTTTCACCCTCCCTGAGATTAATTATTTAATTTGATGTTAAAAAAAGGATATGGGTCATAGAGTAATAATTGATGTGTGGTTTCTTGTTATTATTTGCTTTGTTACAACTTAAGGGTTAAGGTCTATAACTGGAAAATTGCTTGTTTGTATTTGTTTGTATCCACCTCACAGGAAAATTAATCTGGCTAATTAAATTAATTGGGGTAAATTGGATAAACACAAATTAACGGAAATGATGAATGCAATTAAATGCATGACATCATTCATTGAATGACACCATATGACGTAATGTGATGTCATTTCTGGAGGGGAGGGGTTTGTAAATTTTTTGTTGTTAATTGTTCATGTACTTTGTCACGTGCAGTGAAGGATGAGCCATCTGGGGGTTACACCTTCACTTACACATGTGACATATTAATTGAATCTTATTGCCTTGTAAATAGACCCTGTACAGCTAAATAAAAGTTGTGGCCTGTTTGAACCCAAAAATAGGCGTCTCATGTCCTTTGTGCCAGTACAACACTGAATTGAAGCCAGGAACATTGGGTGGGAAGAATGCTTCATTCCCCTTTGCAAAAACAAGACCAGGGGCAAATTGTAGCACTGACAATTAACTGCTAATATCAAAAATTAAGAATATAAAGGGAAAATTAAACCAAGTGCAGCAATTCTATATGATCAACCAGGAACACACTATATGATCAAAGCAAAATAAAAAGACAATGGAAGAAAATCACTAAACAACAATATACAAGAAATGAAAAGATGACAGGTAATAAAAGATGACAGATTTGATAATAAACTCACAATTTAAAGTGAAGCAGAAACCACCCTCCAGTTGCTTGGGAGAAATAAATCACTAAGAACTAATGGCAAACCAATAGAACTGTTTCAAGCTCCAAAAGACAGAATCTACCCAGATTCTAAATAATGTTGGTCAAGAAATATGGAAAACAAAACAATGGCCCATGGATTGGACCCAGTCAGTATGTAATCCAGTACCCAAAAAAGGGAACACTAGGGACTGCAGCCATCTCCCACGTTAGCAAAGTGATGTTGAAAATTCTATAAAATAGAGTTTTACCATGAAAGAAAGGAGTAATGCTAGATATCCAAGCTAGATTCAGAAAAGGATAGGGCACTAGGGATTATATTACAAACATACATTGGATAATAGAGTGCACAGAAGAATTTCAAAATAATTAATAATTAATAATAATAATAATAATAATAATAATTATTATTATTGCCCCGCCCCTCTCTCGAACAATTGGGTTTCTTACAACAATTAAAATCCATACAAATCCAAAATAATGTTCCTGAGATGTTCCTGAGACCACTCTGGCTGCCATATTTTGTACTAACTGAAGTTTCTGAACCTAGCACGAGGGTAGCCCTATGTAGAGTGCAATACAGAAATCCAGACAGGAGGTTACCAATGTGTGCACCACAGTCTCAAGATCCCTTACTTCCAGGAAACAGCGCAGCTGGTGTATCAACCGAAGCTGATAACAGGCGCTGCTGACCATCACGTTTACCTGATTAGTCATCAAAAGTGATGAATCAAGGAGCACCCCCAGACTGCGAATACAGTCCTTCACGGAGAGTGTGACCCCATCCAGGACTGGAGGTTGCAACCCAATTCCTGGTTTTGGGGATGCTACGGTGAACACCTCCATTTTGTCTGGATTTAATCTCAATCTGTTTTTCCTCATCCAGCTCATTACTGCCTTAAGACAGTCATTGAGAGGAGAGATGCCATCGGGATTCGAGGCTGACGATCAAGACATGGAGAAATAGATCTGGGTGTCGACAGTGTACTGATAACACCCAGCCCCATGTCTCTGAATGATCTCACCCAGTGGCTTCATATAGATGTTAAACAGCATTGGGGGCAGAATGGCACCCTGAGGGACACCACACGTAAGATATTATTATTATTATTATTATTATTATTATTATTATTATTATTATTATTATTATTTTGCCAAACAACTTTCCCCGAGCAGCACCCTCTGGGACCTGCCTGAGAGGAAGGAGCAGAACCACTGCAATGCAGTGCCTCCAACTCCTAACCCACTCAGGCAGTCCAAGAGGCTGCTATGAGCTATCATATCAAAAGCTGCTGAGAGGTCTAAAAGCACCAGCAGGATGACACTACCCCTGTCGATACTCAGACGCAGGTCGTCAGTCAAGGCAACTATGGCAATCTCAACTCCAAATCCTGTCCTAAAGCCAATTTGAAATGGGTCTAGATAATCAGTTTCATCCAAGACTAATTGGAGATGAAGAGCAACCTCCCTCTTGATCATAACATAGACGAAGGCCTATAGTTGTTCATATCCAGGGGGTCCAGGGAAAGGTGTTTTCAGAAGAAGCCTAACCGTTGCTTCCGTTAACAAAATGGAATACACCCTTCCCTGAGGGATTCATTGATGATGTCCTTAAGGAACATCATCAAGGCACCCCCCCCATGACCAGCCATGAAGGGCAAGCAATGAGGGGACAAGTTGTCTTCAAAGCTCTACCAAGTAGCTTGTCCACATCCTCAGAACTCACAGATTGAAATTGATCCAGTAAATTTACATCAGTGGAGATGCTGGACACCTCATCACTTGGTTCTGTTACCAAACTAGCACACAAGTCGGCTCTTATCTGAGAGATTTTATCTGCAAAAAAGTTGTTAAACATGTCACAGCAGGCTGTTGTTGGGTTAAATAATGGGTTCTGTGCAGGTGGAACCTGCATCAGTTCCCTTACCACCCTAAACAGCTCTGCTAGACAGGACTCTGTAGATGCAATACATGTAGAGGATAAAGATTTCTGCACTGCACATACTGTCTCTTAATAGGATCAAAGAAAGTTCCTGTGGCAAGTCTTGTCAGATAAGAATAGAGTTTTCCGCCAGTTTTTTGCCCAACCTGCTTCATTCTCCTAAGCTTTTCTGTATAGCACAGCTTACGATTTGAAGCAGGTTGGAAAGGATGCTTAGGAGCAATTGTGTTGATAGCCATGGTGAGTATTCCAGGTATTAACCAAAGCTTCGACAGAATCACCAGCGTTGCCAATCTTTAAACTCTCTAAGGCTTTCTGGAATCCAATTGGTTCCAATCGCCTTCAAGGGCGGACCATTCTAATAGGTCCACCACCCCCAGTGGGGCGGACAGTGGCTCTTAGTTTGGCTTGACCAGGAAATGATCCATCCATGACAGTGCAGAGGTTATTACCTCCACCCATGGATATTCCTGTTCCATGCTAAAGACCGCATTAAGGGTATGACCCGCACAATGTGTGGGCCTGATGACCAATTGGGATAGGCCCATATTTGTCATGGTTTCCATGAACTCTCAAGTCGCACTTGTCAGATTTGTCAAACTGGTCTCGAGTGGAATGTTGAAGTCACCCCAAACTGAAAGTCTAGGCAACTCCAACAGCAACTCTAAGATCAGTTGTGTCAGCTTGGTTAGGGAGTCTGCTAGACAATGGGCCAGATCAACATCCTCATCTAAGAGAAGATCGTAAATAATGTGAGTCTTGTTTTTCACCGACCTGACATTGCAGAGGTGCAAGGTAAAGTTCTGTGGAATGGCTGGTGTGCTCTCCAATCCATTCCAGGCAACAGGGGAAACTGAAGGCAGGATAGCTTTCAAACAGCAATCCCACCTTCTTTTGGAACATCTATTTACTTTGTTCCCACCATATCTCCCATTACCCTGCACAACTCCGATTTTCACCCCCAAATCGTTCCTGGCCTTTGTTTAATGAAGGAGTCAATAGACCCACAAAATTCTCCTGACCATGCTGCTGCTGTGGCTGCTACAGATGTAAAATCCTGCCTGGCTCTGCTCTCCATCTCACTGCCACTGTTGCTGCAACTGGGAAAAGGAGAGTGTCCCAGGTGGTAATGAGAGAGGGTAGGGCTGGCTACATGTAAAGTTCCACATGACCCAGCTCTCCACTCGTAATGCTATTGCTATCACCCTGCCAGGGCCCAAAGAAGAAGATGGTAATGGGGGCGGGCAAAGCCTCCGCCCAAGTCCTTCTCCTGGTGTGGAGCCAGCCATTCCTGGCCACACCCCCTCTCACTGATGCCTTGCTCCTTGAGTTCCTCCTGCAGCCTTATGGCCCTGGTGGAGTGGGGTAAAAAAGAGGCTGCTGCAGGCTTGGAGTCCTCCTGGCTGGCAAACTGGTTAAAAGAAAAATCAGCATGTGATTTACATATTATTACAAACTCTTTGATAGTTTAGATAATGAAAAACTATTGGTGGCTCTTAAAGAAATGGGTGTACCTCAATATTGTGATTATCCTAATGTGTAGCCTGTATTCAGGACAAGGAGCCACTGTCAGGACAGAATATGAAAAAATAGAATGGATTTCAATTGGCAAGGGAGTCAGGCATATTCCCGACTATTTAACTTGTATGCCAAACATATAATACATAAATCCAGATTAATTTCAGAGAAAGGAGGTGTGATAATTGGAGAAAGAAACATCAACAAGATATGGAGAGGATACTATACTGCAAGCAGAAATGAAGAAAGACTTGGAATGACTATTGAAAAAAGCCAAGAAAGGAGATTGAAAGGCAGTCTAATATATGAACATTAAGAAAACTAAAGACTACAGATGATTTATATAACTTTAAAGTAGACAATAAAAACTGAGATAGTAAACAATGTCTTATACCTTGACTCAGTCATCAATCAGAATGAAGAATGCAGTCAAGAAATCAGAAGACTAGGATTTTGAAGAACAACTATGAAGGGACCAGACAAGAACCTCAAGTATAAAGATATATCACTGAGAACCAAAGTCAAGATTATCATCATTGTATTTCTGATTTCTATGTGTGGTTGCAAAAGTTGGACAATTTAAAAAATGGCAGTTAGTGAATAATCCATTTGAAATGTGGTTCTGTGAATACCCTAGGCTGCCAAAAAGACAAATAAATGTGTTGTAGATCAAATCAAACATGAAGTCTCTCTAGATGCCAGGATGACTAACCTGAAACTGTCATACTTTGGACATATCAAGCAGAGACATGACTCACTAGAAAATATAATAATGCCTGGCAAGGTAGAAGCCACTAAGAATAGAGGAAGATTATACTGCAGGTGGATAGATGCTATCAAGGATGCCACAGCCCTGAGTTTTCAAGATATTAGTAGGGTTGTTGATGATAGTTTGATTTGGAAATCTCCATTTTATTGGGTCACCATGAGTCAAAATCAATTTGATAACATTTAACAATGACAACAACTATTGAAGAATTATATATCCACAATAATATTTAATGAAGTAGTCATATCCAAATTCGTTTTCCACATGTGGATTATTTATTCTCTCTTAACTGCATCAAAGGACTAGATCCAGAAGAGTTTTTTTTCCCATTGAGAGACACTAATTTCTCAGTTGTTTGAAGACTTTCCTTGGTGGAAATGCTTCTGTGAAACTAGAAACTCCCCTCTATTGAGTCCATATTTGCTAAACTATGTCTGTCAGATTTTAACATTTGGATCAATACTATCCATGTGTCCCCTGAGATAAGCAGAGCTTATTCACTGGCATGTATTATCGGATTGCAGTCTTAAGGAAATATTTTGCATTTGGTACTGGTACATAATAACATTAGCCCTGTCTGCACTGGAGCTGCCAATCCCTTGCATTCTGAAGTTGGGCAGCTGACTGCCCACACATCCCCCTGAGCCACCCAAAATGCCCACTACTGCAGTAGGTCACTTTTCTCTGAAGTCAGAACAAGGTGCTCAGCACCTCATTTTGACTTTAGAGTGAGTGACTGGTAGCAGTGGCAGATGCTCTGGGTGGCTCGGTGAAATAAATTGCAAACAACCACCTGACATCAGAATGGAAGGCTCTGGATCTTTCCAAAAGATCTGGAGCAAACAGGGACTTAAAAAAATCTATAGTAAAGAAAAGAAGAGGGAATGTTGCCTGATCTGCTTGCACCAGAATGGGATTTGGCCATGCACTGTCCACTCTCCTTACCATGGGAATGAGAGAAGGCTGTTGTGTTTAGCCCAAGAAGATAGGACAATTATTGAATGGTACATTTTCCATACTGAATATACCTCTGTCATCCTCATCAGCTTTGAACTAATCAGTAAAGCTATAGTGAAGGAACCTACTTGTCAATGCCAATGAGGCCTCTCTTATGTTTCTGAGTCACACTGTCAATGCCACAGGAAAGTCAATTATGTTCTTACTTGAGCAAAATGTCTTGATGTTGAGAACCTAGTCAATGATCACCCATGGTCACATTCAAAGGTGACTGACATAATGAAACAAAGTGTATACCATCAAGCAGCACACACTGTCATCCCTAGGGTTGGTGTCAGCCAGTGCTGTAACTCATGGTGACACCCTCCCCACTATAATTATGGTGTCACCCCATTTCACACCATTATTATGTAACTCATAAATTATAATTCCCACATACCACTGAGTGTAATGCTAATAGTTGTGACATAAACAACTAGCAAAATTAAAATTATACCTTCAAATTACAATATCATATCCACAACCTAAATGTATTGAGATATGCATAGTGAAGATTTGGTTTAAATGTGATATTTTTAAAGAAAATTTTAAAATTATTTATAACAATTAATATTTTTTTACAAAATTAAAATTTTGAATTTTGAATTTTAAAAAATTCTGGAGCCTCTCCTTTCTCCTCCCACTGAGCTTCACCCCTCTCCTAACATATTTTAAAGCATTTTAAAAGGAAGCAAATGAATGCTACAGCCCATTTCTGCCAAAAAGTAGGTGTTTGAGGAGCAATGGTGTCTCCCCCCTTAGGGTGTCACCTGGTGTGGTCCACACACCCCACACTCCCCTAGTGATGCCAGTGGCAGCAGGGTATAAATTCTATGGCCAAAAACTTAGGAAGTACAAAAGCAGAGCAGTGGCTGGAGCAGTGGTAGAGAACCCAATGCCTCCTTGGCTTTTCCAAAGCATTTTCACAAATATATTACAAATACATTTTAGTTTATTTGGCTTTTGAGAAGGTAATGAATGAATTGTGGATAGAGCAATGAGATAATATGTTAGAATATGGGGCATAATGCAGAATACCACAAGCAATGGTCAACACTTTAAAGCTTCATAGTATATGTATGGGTGGAGATTGCCATTACATGTTGAAAT
>JAIPUX010001232.1:116667208-116686943 GCA_020142125.1 Phrynosoma platyrhinos
ACTTTCGTTGACTTTTCTGCCGCAGCGCATGGGAAGGCTGCGGTGGGAGGTCCTCCTTGGAGCTCCGGCTGTGCGGAGGGCCAGCTGCTCTGAGGATGACCTCAGGAGGGGGTTGGGGCACCAAGCGTGTGGCTGCCCCTCCCCTCCCTGTGCTGAAGACGGCCTTTTAAGCCATCTGTTTAGGCCCATAATGTGCTTAGACAAGGATGTGTGCTCTGAATGTTCATTCCTCTCATGTAATACAGCAGCTAATTCTCCATCTGTAACAGTAAACCTATCTGTCATCACTAATCATGAGCAGTTTTTTAAATTAAAGATTCAGCCCTTAACATGTATTAGCTTAAAAAAGTAACTCACTTTGGTTGAAATTTTGATTACTGCAAATGCAGTTTTGCAAATTGAATGTTAGAGTTATAGAAATTCACAAAAATAATTCTTCAAAATGAATTATATCTCTCCTAACAACAACAAAGAGCAAAGTGTTGCTGTAAAAAGAATTCCCCATTGCCATTTCCTATTTAACACATTAGGACACACCAAATCAGAATTTATATCGCTAATCAGAACAAAGGGATAAGTGCCCAGACTTGCTGCTCTTGTATTTTAAGCTTACAGAGAATCTTGGTAATTAATGCTTTTTTAAAAATTAAAAATAAAATAAAAACTCTCCAGTTACCGCCCAAATACTCTCTTGCATCTTCATTCATGTGGTTAAACAAATCATCACAATGCAGTCATTAATAATACATACATAAAAGTTTTCTAGCTGAAATCCCAATATTCTCAGCTTCAGAATGTAGCTGGCACATTTGCAGACAATATAATATGAGCATTTACCCTACATTTCACATACAAGAATTATATTTGTGAACAGTATCCTCAATACGCAATTAGCGAGAGACAGAACTTTTTCCCCTCTATAATTATATTTGAAACATATAATTTACTTTTGGATGGAAAGGAAATGGGATCCTGATGTCTGTGTTAAGAATTGCAGCTGTTAGATGTTACAGCTAGATAAACTGTGCAACCTGTTACATGATATATAATTAACTTAGCAGTTTGACCCTATCTGGAGCCCCAGAAAGCAATTTTCCAGAGAAAGGCAGGAAAAAAATCCATATTGATCAGTGCTAAGTAGTAAAAAATTATTGCAATGTTGTCAGATGCCTTATTCTAAATCAATATAAACCTCACCCAAAGCTTTTTAAATGCAATAAGAGTCTGACAAGGCATTTTGGTCACAGATTAGTGTTAAAACAATGAAAGGGCCCTGAGGGGAATGACCCATCTGACCAGAATGTTCTTTGCATTTCTGCTCCATGATGCCCTCAGTTTGGAACAGAACAGATTTGGCAATTTGGAATTGGGAAGAATAGCTGAGAATTGGTCTGTGTTTTAATGCAAATGCCCCCTGACTTAACTACACCGGATAAATATTTTTTTTTTCAAGCCAGGAGGCATAAACAAAGGAAAGAGGAAAATGCCCATTAGCAATCAAGGGAGAAGATATGAGAAACACATATATTCATTTTTCAGCCAGATGTGCTAATGAATAAAAATATGATCATGCATCAAAACAAATACCCTTGTGAATATAATTCAAGCAACAGAATCTTCCTCTATAACAAATTCTGTGTATTTGCTTCACACCAGAATGAGAAAATAATTGTCCTCTTTCTTGAGGCTTGGTGAATAGGTTTCAGTAGGCTGACTGTGCTGTGTGCTGCATTCAGAATGATTTCAACCCAGCCTCAATCTAAATGTAGATTGTACAACTTGAAGCAGATATCTAAAGTAGTGGAATCTAATTTGAAGCTACAACAGGAACAAAACAGAAGCCCTTAGACCTTTGAGAGAAGTGATGTTCCATGAATCCTGATCCTGCCAGAATTTAATAAACTTGGCAGCTCTGACATGCTAGTTGGCATAAAAGGGTCCATAGAGGCTTCCTGTTCCAATGGTCATTGTAATAGCTTTTTAATTATTAAGGCAGCAAATGGAACACATATGTCTTTACAAAAATCATAAAAATGGAGGGAAGGAAAAAATACTAGAGAAGCTCATATTTTTCCACCAAGCAACAACCAAATAGATAAGTGTAGAAATTATTTAATCATTATTATAACATCAATGAGACTTTTAAGAAGTACAGAACTATTGTTATGCCAATTTTATGTAACATTATAGACATACATTAAGAGAGGATGCAGATGGGTGGCCCTGGGCCGCCCCAGAAAATGGAGGATCAAGGCTGAGGCTTCCAGACACATCGGCCCTGATCCTCCCTTTCACCACCTGAGAAAGGAGCACCAAAACACTGCTCCTTTCCCAGGCAGCAAAAAAGGCACCCGAAGAGCTGCCACATGGCTCTTTTGTGCCTATTCTGGCACAGCATGTAAAAATGCTGAAATGGGAGGCTGTCCTGACAGCGTGCACCATGCATAGCGGCGTGCACTGTGATGACATTCTCGGGAAGGGGTTGGGGCACCCTGAGTGTGGCTGCCTCTCCCTTTCCCTGCTTCCAAGACGGTGCATTGCACAATCCGTAGAGGCCCTATGTAATCTTTCTCCTAGAATGACTGGCTAGGTACTTTTTTAAAAGGTGGCTTAAATAATTCAGGATGGGAACCATGATTGCCTGGTGAGTGCAAAAGACTATTCATTTTGAAAAACAATGCCATCCATGAAAGCTTTTGATGACAGAAAGGGATTCTTTCTATTTCTTGTACAAAATTCTAAACACCAAGTTAGATTCATTTCAATAGTAGAGTTAACATTTTGGAAACATTACACACCATACAGAATTCTATCATGAGATAATTTGATAGGTATCTGCTTATATTTAGCTTATAACTTCAAACAAGAGTGCCCAATCATGTTATCCTAAATATTGTTCTTGTTTTATCAAACTAGTCAGGTTTTTCAATAAAATCTGATATACTCCTCATGTTCAGTACCTATATCAAAGGTGTATACATGATGCAACACCAAAAGGCAATGTCAAGTGCAAGAGTCCTACTCAGAGTCAAACGAGAGATTGCATTAATTGTATTGTTAGCAACTATGATTGGTATTCAGTATAGCAGTGACAGATTCATAACATAGAGTTACAGATCTATAATTTATTGGTATTCAGTAAGACTATGTAGTCTTACTGGAAACATATGTAAATGACACCCCAGTCTACCTTAAGAGCCAGTAACTGAACTGAGTGAATGAAATCTTTTCATCTCCTCATCAAAAAATAAAGATAATAAGGTTTTCATCCCCCTCCCACCAATGAGCAAACCTGTAACAATCAGAAGTAGGGCTATTGGTTCCTTATTCATTGGTGAGAGGGTGTAGACACATCCTCCTCACACCCAATTCATAGCTGAATGAATCTCCTTTGCCCAGTCTGGCTGCTGGATTTTAAGATAGACTGTGGTTAACAAAAATATCCCTCCCTCTCTGCATGGCAATCAGCCTTATCTAAAAAGTATCATCTTCCTCTAAGCCTAATAGCTACACCAGGGGTCCACAAACTTTTTGATCTGGGGCCCAGTTCACTGGGCACAATTTTGTATTCCAAAATGGTGCTCAGAGTTGTGTGCATGCGCACACAATCCCAGGTGCATGTGCATGACTTTGGGCGCCATTTTGGAATACAAAATGGCACCTCGTGTTGCACATGCATGTGCACTACTCTGGCGCCATTTTGCATGCGTACGACTCCAGGTGCCATTTTGGAAGACAAAATGGTGTCCAGCAGCATGTGCATGTGTGTGCAACACCAGGCACATGCACATGACTCCGGGTGACATTTTAGAATACAAAAAGGCACCCAGAGGTGTGCACAAGTGGTGGTGGCGGCGGCAGGACCCGCCACGGTCTGGTAAGAAGGTCTCAACAGGCCAGGTCCAGCCCACAGGCTGTAGTTTGGGGACCCCTGAACTACACTATCTGTAAAATTTTGTTGGGATAACAGAATTGCTAGCTGCTTTATTTGCAACCTGTTGTATCACCAGGCCATGGATTCCATGTCAGTGGGAAGGTGAATCCTCCTAGGATTTTATGGACTGAATAATTAAGACAGAGCCTAAATCTTAGTTCCTTAAACATAAGAGTAGCTGCCTGGTGTGTCTTTTCCTTTTAGTTCATGCAAGTATTCATGTTGGCACAAGAGGAATTCTTGCTTATTTAAAAAGATGTTAAGATAAAGCTGGCTGTCCAAGCCTAGTTGTGAATGGATGATTGTGCCACAAAAAGCTTCTGATAGTGCTAATGCACTAGTTTTTGAAATGTTCAAAATCTATTTTCCTTTGTGTGGTGTTTCTTCATGAAGTAAAATGAAGGGGAGAAAAAACACCAGACTGGTGCAGGGTTTTGTTGTGAGACATTTATAAGCCCTTGCCATCTCTTTAGAGAGCTTAGTTACCTTACACATCTGATTATAGAAATATCCTTATGTTCTGTGAGGAATAAAAGGGAGATTTGCAGCCTTGGACAAAAAAAGACATGGAGTCCAATACTAAGCAACAGCTGCTGTTTACTTTAATGCTACTTGTACACTATAAAATACATCTCAGGGATCCATTAGAAAGAAAAGAGATATCAAGGTCCAGAATGTAAGAGCAGATGACAGATGTTCTGGTCAGATGGTTAAGTTAAAATATGTGCTTAGTTAGGAAGTGTATAAAAGATTTACAAGAAACATATACTACTTGATTTAGGATGAGATCCTGGAGTGGATGTAGGAAATTCACAATTATCTCTTCTGCCAAGAATACTATTTGATTAAGATATAAATTGGTATTGCTCAAACTAAGGGGGGAAGCAGACAGCGCAAAGCGTTGTCTTCAGGGCAAGGAAGGGGAGGGACATCTGCATGCTGGGCACCCCAACTCCATCCTGAAGATGCCGGCGGAGCACTGGACCCTCCGCACATCCAGTGCTCCGAGGATGCCTATCTGCTGCAGCATCCACACACGCTGCAGTGGAAAAGGCGCTGAAGGTGCGTTGGCAGCCTTTTGCGGTGCACCTTCGGCGATTTGCAGAAGGAGCACTATTTTAGCGCTCCTTCCTGGGGTGGTGAAGCCGCACCACAGGGCCGAGGAATGTGGATACCTCTGCCCCAATCCGCAGCTTCCCAGGGCAGCCCCGTACCGCCCGTCTGCTTAGGCCCTAAATTTAATAATCCAATGAATGCATTTTAAGTTAAATAAATGTCTGGGCTCTTTTTGAATAACAATACTTTTAAAGCTAGATTGCAAATAAATAAATGAAGAACATAAATCATATGCATGTATTTGATTACATGATCCAGTTTGGTCAATGTCAACTGCTACTACTGTTGCTGCTCCTATTAGGCAATAGCAGAAACCACAGAGGCAATGTTTTTTATGCATATTTTCTCACATGCAAAACCTATTAAGATTCATGGGATAGAACTTCTTTTAATGCTTAGCATCTACTCTACCCCTGTCATGGTTTCAGGGCTTAGGAGCAAATGTACTCATTGTGGTCTAGTTCTAGAGATCAGCCAGGGCTTTGACAGGATCACCTGCCAAGGCAACTACCTAAGGAAACATGAATCTATATTCATTTTCCTTCTGGAGTGGACCATTCCAATAGACCCAATGCCTCTGCAGAGACTACAAGTTTACATGACTTTAAACTCCACCAGATTGTGATTTGTCCATGACAATGGGACTATAGAAAGTTCCTTCACACCCAGATCACAATCATCTCATCAAGCACAGAAAGCTAGCTCCAGAGTGTGTCCTGCAGCATGGATTGCATCAGATCTTACTTGAGAGAGACAGGGTCATTATGGAGAATATAAAGTTCTGAGACAGTCCTGACAGAGCAGTTTTAACACTGATGTTGGAAGACTTCCAGTACAACAAACTGCAGGGAGGTCAACACCATTGTCAACTCAACTAGCTCAGGAAGGAAGATTGTTAAGCAGCAGGATAGGCAATACACCAACAGAACCCCTATACCTCCTTTCTTCAAATGCACACAAAACCATCAGATTGTGGGATGGTACATCTAGAACCCAAGAGAACAATGGTGGGAGAGATCACCCCTGCACTTCATTCACACAGGGCTGCATTGAGAGTCTACAGCAACCATTCTGAAGAATCCATAAGCAGCAGATACCATCAACTGTTTTTTTAAAAAATATTTTCAAAACCCCACTCTTATCCTACAATTCTTTCCTCATTCCTTAACCCAAAGAAGCAGGGACAGGCCCTGAAATTTGAGAACCCTAGTCTAATATATTCTCTCTTTTTCTGCCTTTCAAATCTAACTTGTTTATTTAATATAAATCCAATTTCTCCATCCTTACTCCCTTCTTTCTTTTTACTGATGATGTCTATACAAAGATAATTCTATTAATTTGGAATAAAATTCAGATTTGATAAGATGAAATGTGGTACAGATGCAGCCATACATAGATCAATTGGGATCAGTGGGTCTATTTAAGGTATGTTCTAAACCCAGGCTGATGAAAACAATGGATATATAAATTTTGTTTAACAATTATTTGAAAGTGTTTTTGAATATATTTAATAAACTCAAGAACCATTTTTATGATTAAAGGATAGAATTCTGTACATTTTAAAGAAAGAGCTATATGTATATGTATGTATACACACACACACACACATACACACACACACACACACCATGTTCTCATAACAAACAACACTACTTTTTCACCTGGTGACAATGCACTAACTCTATATCAATTATAATGCTAACATCACCAACAACCTTTCTCATATAGATGAAGTCTCCTTCCTTTATTAGCTTTCTGATCTCACAGACAGTGAAAGCATCATTCTTGTTCTTAAGAAAGAAGTAGATTAGTCCATTTCCTCATGGGGGTTTGCAAAGTCCTTCAGTAGACGTGACTAGAAGGGGAAGAGGCTGAAGATGGTGGCCTAAGGGAATAAACTGCTGACTTGATAAATCTTTAGGTCTTAAGAGGTCATCTCTTGATGTCTGGAAAAAAGATTGACTTACTAGCAAATACGAACAACAGCTTCTACTACTATGTGCATTTAAAGTAGAGAGGATGGGGAGCACGTGAGGATGGATGGATAGATATTTGTCTATAAGGCTAATAGCAAAAAATGAAAGAGGGAAATCTAATATCACAATTTATTTCAAAAAGTAGCATTATTTTCTAATCACTGTTAAGTAGCAATATTCAGTGTAAGTTTTCCTGAATCATTCATTGCATTAAAAAATATCTTTTGGACTATATCTGGACAGTTTCCATTTTACACTTTCTCAGCATCAGGTCAGTTAGCAGAGAAAGAAAATCTAAATAGTTCTTCTTTGAACCTGTGTCTTGACACAGATGCATAGTTAGATCATAGCTTTCATCTCTTCACAATACTATTAAGCCACAATTTTCTCTTAGTAAACATATATGATGCTCATCATATCTTAAATTGGATTAGTTTTACATTTCATTGTGGATTAAATCTTGTTATATTAGGGATGGAATGGAAATTCATCAATTTCTTGATGGGGTCAAATTTGAAGTGCCCAACTTCTCAAGAAAGGTATGCAGGAAGGGGGGGGGGAGCAGCATATTGAAAGGCCCTGCAAATTGAAGGATTTTTTGTTTTGTTCCTAGCAAAACATAAATTGTATATGTTTAAATGTTTCAAGAGCTGAGCAAGAGTTAGAGAAACTGTGCAGCTTTTCACAATCTTACACTTGCAGTCTTTTCACTATGCACAGAAAACTGCAATTTTCTGAGGAAAACAAAACACCTCAACCCACTTACAACAACCCACTTGTTTTTTGCTATGTACTTGGCAACAACCCACCCCACCCCCACCCCCCAAAGAAACCTGCTAAGAAAACCCTGAGATAAATTCTCCTTTGGGTCACCATAAGTCAGAAATTACCTGAATGCACATAGCAACAACTTGAGAAAAGTGCACAAACTTAAAAACTAAATTGCATGCCGTAACCCATATAAAGAATGTGATGATGAATTTGACATCATGGCTGCACCCTTTGCTGGTTTGAATGTTGTTATATCCAGAAATGTTTTTGACTTTCATACACATTTTTATTTCATTTTCAAATTTTCAAAATGATGTTTCTGGTGAGTAGATTTTAAAAAAATCACACAGTGGAACTACTTATATTTATATGTAGTAACTTTTTCCAGAAAGAATTATCACTGAAATTGATAAGCCTATGTAGAGTAGCAGCACTACTTTTATGTCTAATTACTTACATTAAAAAATACAAAAAGATCCCAAACCACCTATTTCTAGTGGTTTCTTTTTTAAAGCAAGAAGTTTGAATACAGGAACAGCAGTATAAAAGTAGAAACCCTTGTACCTTCAGGCAATGTTCTAGTTGGAGATCCCTGGTCTATGATTCTGTGATTCTATAAGACATATATGTTTCACTACAAATGATCCTGGATGCAGTGTTGAATGAAATACTCTATCTGAATATAAATTATAAATCTGTGCACACATTCACATAGATTGTACCTGTGCTGAAAGCAACACAGATCTATAGAGACTTTTTATGTACAGAAGAGGTTTTCAGCTGTGGGACTATTGCCTTTCCATGATCAAAGTCTTCTCTCTTCCTATTCTCCATTTTAGGCTGGCTGGCTGGCTGGCTGGACAAACTGAGCATGGGTGTGTATGCTCAAAGACATTTCCTTCTCCCTAAAAGATTCTGGCCCTACTCAAAGATATTTGGCATGAAGGCACAACATGGCAGCCAGGGCAGAGCAGCTGATACTAAAATTTTCCTGGAAAAGTTATAAATGTGTTATATGGGTGTTGAACTTCTCCTGTCCAATCAGAAGACTTTCAGAATTAATTTTTACCTATTAGTGAAAACGCCTTGCATGCTTTTCAAAGCTAATCAGTTATGGACTTTTTAAAATAAAAGCCACTATCCAGTTATGTAGTGCAGCCTGGTGGACTAGATAATCAATGGACTGGATGAAGCTAAGCAAATTAAAGCTTAATCCAGACAAAACAGGGGTGCTTTTGGTCAGACAGATCTGGCAATAGAAATTAAACCTGTATTAGATGAGGGTACCTGCCCTGAAAATGTAGGCTTACAATTTAGGGGCACCAGTAGCATCACTGGTGGGGGTGCAAGGTGTGTGGACTACACTGGGTGACACCCCAGAGGAGGGGTGACACCTGGTCACCCCTTCCCCCATCCCTCCTTGCTGCAGCTCAGTTTTCCTTGTTGCAACAGCGCTTGGCCTAGCTCTTTGTCTCGGCTTGTTTTGCCTTAGAAGAACTGGACCGAGGCAAGGAGCTGGGCTGAGCGAATGAGCACACCTCACCCCTCCTTGCCATGGTCTGGTTCTCCCCCAAGGAAAACTGAAAAGAAGAAAGGAGGGGGCATGCCATGTCAAAAAGCTGGACTGAGTGTGCAAACGCCCACTGCCCCTCCTTGCCATGGCTTGGTTTTCCTCAAGGGAGGACTGGTCTATGGCAAGGTGAAGCAGGAAGGTGTGCACAGCCTGCCTGACTTTTTGCCATGGCCCAGTTCTTTCATGGAAAACTGAACTGCAAGAAGGAGAGTTGGGGGCATACCTCCTTATGGAAGCTCTTCCCCTTCTGGTCAGAACCCCCACCCCCCGGTGACACCATAGTCTGGTATGCCACTGAGGGACACTCCTGAATTCAGCACTGAATCTAGAGGCCCAAGTTTCAACAGTGACGAGGATTACATTTGTGCAACTGAGCCAACTAAAACCATTCCTGGAGAAGCTGGATCTGGCCATGATAGCCCATGTCTTTATTGTAGCCTGTTTGTATTACTGTAATGTGCTTTATGTCAGGCTGCGTTTGAAATTTGCTCAAAAGCTTCAATTGACTCAAAGAGCTGCAGCCAGATTGTTAACTTTGGCTGGGTACAGGGAAAGCACAATTGCCTTGTTGCAATAGTTCCACTGGCTGCCAGTCCATTTCCAGAGACAATTCAAATTGCTGGTGATGACCTATAAACCCCTATATGGTTTTGACTCCAGTTATTTGAAGGACCAGGCTATCTGAACCAGCATGATGTAGTGGTTTGACTATTGAACTAGGATTCTGGAGACCAGGGTTCAAATACCAGCTCAGCTATGTAAACCCACTGGGTGTCCTTGGGCAAGTCACACTCTCTCAGTCTCAGAGGATAGTAATGGCACCCACCTCTGAACATATCATGCCAAGAAAACAACCTTAGGATTGTCATAAGTTGGAAATGACTTGAAGGTATATAACAACAACAACAAATATTTGAAAGTATCTCCCTTTATAAATCTATTAGACTTCTAAGATTTTTTGGAGTGATTCTTCTCTCTGTCTTACCACATTTCAGGCTCAGATAACAAGGAGGAAACCTTTTTGGCTGCACTACTACAACAAATACTTACATGCTCATATATACATATACTCATGTTTCAGCATGTTATTTCCCCTTCATTGTATAACACCTTATACCACGTATCTTTATCTTCTTATTTAATCTTATATCTTACTTATTTTCTCAAACTTTCATCATTTTACATGCTTTTTTTGCTTCACTTACTTCATTACCTTGCACAACGTTATCTTTCCTTATCTTTTCTTTGTTTGAATTCTAATATACTCCTGTAAGTGGTGGAAATTCCTCAGTCCTAACAAAATGGTAACTCTGTTTTTCTCAATGTGCTCAAGGCTTGTCTTCCTGAGGTGAAATTATCCTATACATATTATTGAAATATTCTCTGCAATATGACATCTTGAAGACATCACTCTCCAGAGATGGACTTTTATCATTTTTGCTGTCAAATTATTTAACATGAAATTTAATGCTAAGCCTTAGACCTTTTCTAAATGCTGATTTACATCACTAGCTACAAGTTGTCAATAAACACAAATATGTAATTTGAGTGATAGAGAAAGAACACTTCACTGAAAATCTTTAGAGAATCTCTATAATTGGAATGGGAACTCTCTGAGCTATCAGGATGAACATATATGTGTTTTAAATTTATCAGGAACAAAGGTGTAATGTAATCAATAAGAACAGGAAGTTAGAAGAATGCATTCTTGAGATGCTACAGAGAAGCACATAAAATAAAAGCATATAGAAATTTTCTGTCAAAAAACAACCTGAATGGAATTCTCTCATTGGTCTATTAGGTACACCTATTCTTAAAATGAAGGGGATCATACCTTGTCTTATAACAATTTAAGACAATTGGCCTGTCAGAAGAAAGATGTGGCAACCAAAATTCAGCATCAAAAATGTACGTAGATGAATAGAGTGTGACTCAAATTCAGATTTTTAAGATTCTAGTACTCAGAGGCAGGATCTATTCAAGCAGGGGTAGGCAACCTTTCCCCTTTAAGGACTGAGGGACTTCAGCTCCCAGAAGCCTCAGCCGTGTTGGCCAATAGTCCCATGTTGGCCAATAGCTCCTGGGATTGTGGGAGCTGAAGTCCCTTGGCCCTAAAGGGGAAAGGTTGCCTACCCCTACATTAGAGTCCTATTCATTATATGTGGCAGAGAACCACACCTACCTGTCCCCCATCACAAATTCCCAACCCAACTACAAAATAGGTTTAATTTGTTTACTCCTATATGCTGCATATGCACACATGAGTATATATACACACAAACTTCATCTATTAGTCTCAACCAGCAAAATGTTTTTGCACAATGTGTGAAGTTTTATACATATCAATTTCTTTTTCATCATCTTCGAATTCAATTACAGTGCAGAAACACAGGAACAAACAACTTATCATAAGGCAGAACACTGGAGATATTACCAGATGTCTTAAGTGGGCATCATCATCATTATCATCACCACCACCACCCATTTATAGCCCTCCTTTCTCCCAACAGGGACACCCAAGGTAGCTTGCACATTTAAAACAAATGCAGATTAATCTACATCCAAAATGTAAGAATAACATTTAAAAATATTTTAAAAATGCAATTAAAATGTATAGAATTAAATTCATTTAAAAATCCAGTAAGGATGGAAAAACCAACAAGATAGCATAACATTTAAAAAAAACAAAACCTATTGCAATCTATTCCTGAATGTCTGTTGGAACAGAAATGTTTTCACTTGGCACTAGATAGCTAACGAAGAGGGAGCCATCCTAGCTTCAGTAGGGAGGGAGTTCAAAACCATGGGATCAGCAACTGAGAATGCCCTCTCCCTTGTCCTCACCAAATACATGGCCATGAGGGAAATGATGGGATGAAGGATGTGAAGCATTGTCCAGAACTTTCTGAGGGGAAAGGTCTATGCAGGGGTTCCCTTAGTGTCCTTCAGAGGACATAGGGGATGATGTCAGTATAGTGCATCTAGCTGTAGCAACATAGCTGGACATTTTCCCACCATCCACCCCTCTCTACATTGGACATTAAATGGCTATGAGGGGTAGGCTGCAGTAGACCAATGGAGCTTGATCATTGTGTAAAGGATTCCAACTTCTGCAACAACAAGACTTATACAGATGTTAGTTGAACTTACACCTGTGTAAGCCACTATCAGGATGTCACCCAATGGAAATTTATTAACATTTTAGCTTTCCTATGAAAGTTAGGCTAACTTTGGTCACAGTGTGCAACATTGGTGGAGGATAAATTGTGTGACTTCAGGTACAGTCGGCCTCCTATATTTATAAATTCCAAAAGCAAGCTTCAGTTTTGCCATTTAATATAAGGACACTATTTTATTACCGCATTGTATTTAACAGGATTGAGCATCTACAGATTTTGGTATCCTTGGGGGGTCTGGATACCATAGCCCACTGTAGTAGCATATTTAGTTGGTTGCACAATAAGGAAGTAGAAATTCAATTCTGGGCAACTTATATTCTCTGATGCAAACTACTATAGATTGGAAGGAGCAAGTGCTGATCTTTCCACACTGCATCACAACTGTTGGATGTGAAATGGAAAATATAATGAATTTCTCTTTCACTATTGTTTCTGAAGCACAATACAAATATTTACATTACCAATAAAACAGGGACAGAAAAAGTAAGTATATATGCAAGAATGGAAGATAATGAAGGGGAAGCATTACATTTACATCCTAACCAGGAAAATGTATGAATGTTAAAGTGTATAAATGAATTCAGGCCTACCACAAATAGTCAAGGTCTTGTTTTGTTTACAAGTTTCGTTGTCCAGTATCCATCAGAGATCTTGCTAATTTAAAGTTAGCTTACATTTTATTTGCTAATAATCACAAAAAATCAGAAAAATAAACATGTAAGGTGGCATCTGCACAGCGAATTGTAGAGATAACAGCTGTAAAGCCTGCAGCCAGTGAGCAGAAATCTGGCAACTAATCAATATGCACTTTTATAACCAAAATGAGTCCTGGAATAAAACAGACAAAGCCATGGAAATCCATGGTTCTTATCAAAATGTATTAATTTCATCATGTCTTCAGAATGAAATCTTATTGCTCTTAATTTAATGTATTGATCTATTCTGTGCCTGAATATAAACCATGCAAACACGTCATTTAAAGGATCTGGAATGTGCCACAATAGTTGCTAAAAGCTACACATTACAGATATTCCTGCATTTGATAACAGAGAATATAGAAGAGTCTAGCTCACAGCTTAGATATTTATTTATTTATCATCTCTTCCCCAACCTGATCACTTACAAAACTTACAAAGATCACTCACAAAACTTAAAACATATGCATAATAAAGCACATATAGATAAAACATTTAGAAATTATTAAGATATAATTAAACTATAAGGATAAAATATTTAAAAACATAACCATCAAAATGCAACAGAGAAAGGTATGTCAATAAATTTATCCCACTTTAGTGCTTCACCATCACCAACAGTCCTTTAGATGTTTTGCAAAGTTATAATCTTTAAAATTAATGTTTTCATAAGCATTCACTTCTTCTGTCTGTGACCTTCAACAGCCTTTCCAGATTTGGTGGATTATACCCTTACATTACAGCCAAAGATCAGAAATAATGGGTGTCAAGGAATGGATCCTGGGAAAATATTCAAATGTCAGATAAGAGGTAACAGAGTTACCTTGAGCAATGGAAAAGCCATGAAGTGCCAGCATGATGTGCTGAGTCACTGGGGGCTGATGCAACACTAAGCAGAGGATTGAATCAGACACATGCAATCCTGCTGTGTTGCATTAGCCTGATGAGTGCGCTGGACTAGATATCTCTGCAGGGGATAATGCATATAAGGGAGGAACGTTATTGTACAGTGTGGGATTGTTGGTGTGTGGGGTAAAGTGAGTAGCATTGTCAGTCATGACAAGCTTCTACACAGAGGAACAAGATTAGAGAGCCTCCTTGAGAGATATCTGCCTGTTATCATATTTGCCAGGTTCTGGAGGGAGAGAGAGAGTTCTCCAGTCTGCACAAAGCTCCATGTCACTTCTTTGGTGGCCATCCAGGTACACAGCTTCAACGTAGTTCAATGTTGTTCACGTAATCATGCTGACAATGGGATTCCAAATACACCTGGAAGGCACCAAGATCTATCCATCTATCTATCTATCTATCTATCTATCTATCTATCTATCTATCTATCTATTTGTTTATTTCACTTTATTTAGATATTGCTTTTTTTCAAAAGCTGAGACTAGAGGTGAGTTACAAGATAAAAAGAAATGAAACACATGTAGTTAAAATGTTCAAAAACTCAAGATTAAAATAATGTTAAAGTAAAAGTCGAAGTCTGGAATATCAGTATGCGAAGGGATCTTGTAGCACCTTTGAGATGGTGCAAACAAATGAGTACCATAAGCTTTCGTAGACTTGGCCTACTTCCTCAGATTGTTAGCCTTTTCTATGGTTTTCTATGATTGTTAGCCTTTTCTATGGTTACTTTCAAAGGTGTTCAAGATCCCTTTGCATACTGAAGCAGACATAGTACAACATACAAAGAAAAGCCCATTACAGACAGATTTTTAATGAAGTGTATATTGCAGAATATGTGCATATGTGAAAAAGATAATATAAATTGATATATAGCAGGTAGAGTGCAAACAGCTCAGTAGAATGTGTTCTGGTAGGTGGAACAGAGCTGTTTCCAATTCTATTATTATTTTAAGGATGACATTTGGATACTCTAAGTAATGCATTATGACTTAAATGACTGAGCATCTTCACTTATAAAATTGCTTCACAAAGCAAGAAACTCGGACCATTCAGGAAAATGGAAATAAGACAGTAGCATTTCACTGAATGCCTCCCTAGCTCTAAGAATGATATCTCCTTACCACCGCCATCATGATTAGTTTAGATTACAGGCTCCCCCATAATAACAGCAAAGTATGAGGGAGTATCATGCTTCATTTCAATTATACCCTACAGTAAGTTTATCATATATTGGATTCACTACTGTGAGACCATGACAGAAGTAGAATGCATTTCTACTAAAAAAAATTTCCACTATCGATGGAAAAGAAAGTGGTTCAATTTTATTCTTGTAGTCATCTCTGTAAGAAAGAAATAATTCCTGCACCAGGAAAGGTACTGGCCCATCGAACTGAGACCATTGCTTTAGAGAAACCTCTTTTATAAAATGCTATTTTCCTCTTTGGTGCTCTAGTACTTACATATGTCTGAATAGAGAACACTGACAAGGATCAGCTGCATCTTAATGAAAATATGACATGAAATAATGTTAAGTAACTCTGGATTATTCAGCTCAAATGATTGGTAATGCAAATTATATCCTCATTCTTCTCATATTAGTATGATAATGGAGATAGAGAGGCTACAGGATATTAAAAAATCAGTTAGAGAAAGGTGTCCATCACTAGTTATCAAATGGCAAAAACACCTTTATCCTTCAAACTCTACTCTTAGTTTTTAGATTAATGTATCTGATAACTATCATTCCTTGGCCCTACAGATGCAGATCAAAACACTCAAAATAATTCTGGTCTTAAAAGTATAAGACATATTTTCTTCTTGTTCTTTAACCACCACTTGATTATGAGCAAGATGTTGTTAAAGTATGTTGAAGGAATAGATTTTTCTTGGCAGTATGCAAAAATGTGAACATATGACATTATCTTGGGAATGCACAAGCAAGAGGAAGAAATGTATATTTTTTTCTCTAGCTGTATATTTAAATGTCACAGACTCACTATGAGTTTTATGAAGACCTTGAAAGTAACCATTTACAAATAACTGGTCACTTGTAATTAATTCTTTCCCCCCAATTATAAAAACACAACTCATGCTTATTACACTTTTTTTGAGAACTGGTAACTAATTAGTTACATTTATAGTTATGGGATGTGGTTTTACTAAATGATGGAGAAGTAATGCCACATGGTTCAAGTGCTGGCATGTGTTGTGTATTGAGCTGCTGAGTCTTGCTCTGCTGGGGATGCTGGGATAACAGTGAAGGGGTTTGGAAGACAGTGCTTTTTCTACCACAGTTGAATGGCTTATAGCTTTCTGTTTAATGACTGATTTCTTGTTTTTTTAAAAAAATATTTATTTACTTTTGAGAAAACAAAAGCCAAGAGATTAGTTCTTTTTAATTTTACTATACAGCAACTTTTTTTCATTGGTATGATAATTATAATTAGTTACTTTTTGAAAGTAACTTCAAAGCTCTGGTTCTGCACTGCACATCTGGTCATTACAGATATATAATAAAGTGACAGATTTGATCAGCACATGAGATAAACTGGGGAAAAAGACAATGCTTACACTTAGGGCCTCTACAGATGGGCCCTTTGGGGCATCCTGGAGGAAGGGATGGGGAGGGGCAGCCACATGCCAGCTGCCTCAACCCCTCCCTGAAGACGTCCTGACACCACATGCCATTACACACAGTTTGTGGCATCAGGATGTCCTTATGGTGCAGCCTTTGGATGCGCTGTGCCGGAAGGGGCACCAAAGAGCTGCGTAACGGCTCTTAGGGCACCCTTTTGCTGGCTCTGAAAGGAGTGGCATTTTGCTGCTCTTTTCTGGGCTGGCAAAAGGGAGGATTGATGCTGATGCATCCAGCAGCCTCAGCCCTGATCCCCTATTTCCCGGGGCGGCTCAGGGCCACCTATCTGCATCCCCCCCATAGTCTCTTTCCTTCATCTCCGTTCCTTCTCAAGACAGATTTTGGGTTGGAAAATGCTGATTACTTGTACACTAGGGTGTGCATGGATGGTGTAACACAAATAGTCTCCAACTACTGGGTGACTTTTTTTTTCATTCACTGGCACCCTTCTACAAGTATGTAAGAGATAAAGAAAAGATAAAGAAAAGATAAAGATAAAGATCTTTATTCAACAACTAGTTTCACATTCGCCCAAGTGAAATAGATCTGTGAACATATTTTCAACACAATGAACTTATTGTGCTAGACAAAGGGGATGGAAAATATATTACAAGCATAACAAGGTATACAAAATCATACTCTGAATATATTCCATCTCTGAATATCTAACACATAATAGCTCAGTAAGGTGTCTGATAAGTTTCTACACCAATAACTTCTTCCCAGAGATTGAGAAAGCAATTGTTCGAAACTATGCACCTATCTGTTATCTTCTGGCTTGCAACTTATTGTTAGCCCAACTTAAGAAAACTAATTGAATCAGTGGTACTTACATAAGTGCTGACTTACCAAGTACCTATTTGTTTTATCTATGTCTTCTAGAAGGATTGATAACTATATTTAGACTTGCACTCACATTTTAACTATTTGATAAATATATTGCATTTTCATTGAAACAGGTTTTTTTTACTGTTTTTTCTGCATACAATGAAAATTGTAGTCATATATACAGTGCATAGCTCTAGAAGTGTTCTTCCTAATGCTTTCTGATAAAAATTTGTTGTTAGCATAGTCCATGGAAGTTGGGTAATATATGTGTGAACATTTCATGGGGATTAAAAATATAAGCTATTTTGAAAGGATTCATGCAGATAGAAAAAACAAACAAAAAGCATAGTCCTTTTCAGCTTCAATAGTGGAAACATACCTGTCATACAGATTTAACTTCCTGCAACTTGTTGTATGTCACAGATACATTTATGTACTGTGTTGCCACTGTTTACATTCTTTACTAAAGTCTGAAATTTATTAAATTGGTTGTATAAAACCAGAAACTTTAACAGCATTATTCTCTATAATATTTTAATATGTTAAATATAAGTGTACTTATGTACTTATATGAGGATTGTGAAACCATTTTTAAATCTCTTTTTCAACTTAAATGGTCCTGTATTATTTTCACAAACTGGAGACCTGAATCCCACACAATTATTAGGGACTTTCAAGCCCCTAAGACTGTTGTCAATTTATTTTAATGTTTTCAAAAAATTATACACCATGAAATTATAGAGATGGCTTTCCAGGGAGATAATTTCTATTCCCTTTTTGGAGCAAGTTATAGTCCTTGAAAGAATAATTCAAAATTTTTGTGAAGAATGTATTGTACAACAAAGACCAGAACTGAAATTATCTGAATTGCATTTATTTCACTTTGGGATTGAATGAATTTGACATTTATCAAGACTTTAGGGGATGTGGCAATAAACCATGGGAACTTGTTCATGAGTAGCTTTGTTTTTTAGAACATTTTTGTTAGCTGGTCTGATATTCTTCTCCACTGTTTTTTCATTCATCATCATTTCCCACACACCATTGACAGCATAGTGTGAAGTTAACATTTCTCTTTCTTTAATATCAGTCATCCATACTGCCCATGAACACTTACTTTCTCCTGACTATAACTGTCAAAACTTTTCTTTCTCAAATTCATCGTTGACTTTATAGACCAAAAGCCCATGCTGAGATAAATACTTCATAAGGTGCAGATGATATGAGCATTTAAACATCTTGCAGCAGGGGGACAGCATTTCCATTATAATAAACTCTGCTGAAACTTGTTTCAGCTTGTATTCCTCATCTTCCTTGTCACAGAGGCACTTTTAATATTCCTTGTCACAGAGGCACTATATAAAAATACAACTTTTATATAGTACTAAATGTAAATTGTCTACTTAATCTGGCTATAGTTTGTAACCATTTACTAAATGGAAGCCTATGTAATGCATAATTTTTTTTTTTTGCATTCACATTTGTTTAATTTAAATTATTATATATGACCTTTCTGTAGTTTGCAAAAATAAAGAAACAAAACATAAAAATGTATTTAAAAAACTAAAATGTATAGTATAGATAACAGTGTTGGCATCAGTTAGCTTCATGTGGAGAATGTTCCACAGATGAAGCACTGTACTGGGAGAAACCAAGAGGATTCTCTCTGGCTCTCTCTAGTCACCATTTGTCTTATCACCAAGAGCAGGACACCTGGAAGATAGACATTAAAGATGGCCTCAGTTTATAGGTTGCTTGATTCAAAAAGCAGATGTTTCTTAAGAGAACTTGTTCCTGATATTTATAGGGCTTGAAAGACAACCATTATGCTTGGCAAGGGAATGGAAACCAATAAAGTTCAATATGTGTGGGATACGGTTCCTTTCAAGGGCTTGGTAGCTGTATTTTGAACTATGAAAAACTTCTGTTATATCCATTTACTACCACTGAGTTGCCACATCCTGGCACAACCACCTGCACTATAAAACTTTATGCTATGTCATCCTTACTCTAACACAACAGCTGCTACCTTGTGCTAGTGCAATGACATCATTAGCTATACACATTTGTCTTAATCCAGATGAGATGGGTTCCTTATCTGGTAAGAAGGAAGCCTCCC
>JAIPUX010001232.1:116692344-116703397 GCA_020142125.1 Phrynosoma platyrhinos
CAGATTGAAGCTGATCCAGTAAAATGCCATCAATGGAGTTGCTGGACAACTCACTCATAGGTTCTGACAAAACACTGGCATCCAGGTCGGCTCTTATTCAAGAGATTTTATCTGCAAAGTAGATGTTGAGCTCATCACAGCAGGCCACTGTAGAGTTAAATAGAGGGTTCTGCACAGGAGGTACATGTGTGAGTTCCCCCACCACTCTAAACAGCTTTGCTGGACGAGACTCTGCAGATGCAATGCGTGCAGAGAAGAGCCTCTGCGTTGCATGCAATGCTTCCCGATAGGAATCAAGATGTTTCCTATGGCGAGTTCTGTCAGATAAGAGCTGAGTCTTCCACTATTCATGCTCTAGTTGTTGTCCAGCTTGCTTCATCCTCCTAAGCTCCTCTGTATACCAAGGCCTATGATTAGGAGTGGGCTGGAAAGGATGCTTGGGAGCGATTGTGTCGATAGCCCTGGTGAGATCGGTGTTCCAGGTGTTAACCAAGGCTTCAACAGAATCACTGGCATTACCAACCATTGAACCCTCTAAGGCTTTCTGGAAGCCAATTGGTTCCATTAGCCTCTGAGGGTAGACCATTCTAATGGGTCCACCTCCCCCAGAGGGGCAGGCAGTGGCCCTTAGTTCCATCTTGACCAGGAAATGATAATGCATGACAATGCAGAGGTTTTAACAACCTCCGCCCACAGATATTCCTGTTCTGTACTAAAAACTATATCGAGGGTATGACCCACACGATGTGTGGGACTGATGACCAATTGAGATAGGCCCATGTTTGTCATGGTTTCCATGAACTCCCGAACTGCTCCAGTTAAATTTGACAAACTGGTCTCGAGTGGAATGTTGAAGTCACCCAAAATCAAAAGTCTGGGCAACTCCAACAGCAACTCAGAGACCAGGTAAATCAGCTTGGTTAGGGAGTCTGTTAAGCAATGGGGTGGCAGGTATACCAACAGAATCCCCAAGCTATCCCTGGTTTTCAGGCTTAGGTACATACATTCGATGCAGGTTGTTTTCTGGATAGGCTTCCTGGTCAAGGTTAGGTTATTTCTATGAACCAAGGCCACACCGCCCACTTTCCCTTATCTGCTCGCTGATGGAGTACTCAACTGGGAGAGCCTGTGCCCATGTCATGGCACTGGCATCTCCCAGCCAGGTCTCTGTAAAACATGTCAGGTCGGCTGCCTCATCCAATAAGAGGTCATGGATGATGTGGGTTTTGTTTTTTACCGACCTGGCATTGCAAAACAGCAGAATAAGGGTCTGTGGAATGGATGGTATGCTCTCCAAGTTATTCTGGGAAACAGAGTGAACTGATGGAGGGATAGATATTAAACATCAACCCCTTCTTCTTATGTAACATTTGTTCACATTGTTGCCACCATACCTTCCCTTCCCCCACACAACCTCAATCCCTGTCCCCAGACTATGCTCGGCTCCATTACGTGGTGGCAATAACAAATGATCCAGCTACACTCCCGTCCCAAGTGGGTGCGAGGGCAGTATCCCTTAAAACAAATAGGGGTGATCAGGGCTGGCTCTGACAGGGCTCTGTCTTCCAGCGGCCCAGGACATTGCCACTGCCACCGCTTGTTGCTATGGGAAGATGGTCCTGGGTGGGATTTTATACCCGCCAGCATTCTCCATGTTGCGCTGATGCCGCAACTGCAGCCAGGCCGCCCCAGGTGGTGGTGATCAGGGCTGGCTCTGACAGGGCTTTGTCCTCCAGCAGCCCAGGATGCAGCCACCGCCACCGTGTGTTGCCAGGGGAAGATGGTCCTTGGCGGGGTTTTATATGCACTGGCGTTCTCCCCAGTTACGCTGACACTGTGACTGCAGCCAGGCCATCCCAGGTGGTGGTGATCAGGGCTGGTTCTGACAGGGCTCTGTCTTCCAGTGACCCAGGATGCTGCCGCCACCGCTGCATGTAGGAGATGAAGGGAAAAGAGGACTATATAATCTTCCCTGTGCACTCTGGTCCTCTGGGAGGAATTTGCTTCAGCCACAAAAATCTAGGCTGTCTGCAACGTCCCAGAGGGCATTTTTGGTAATCGCCCCCAGATTATGGAACAGCCTGCCAGACGAGATCCGTCAGATTATGTGCCTGAGTAGTTTCAAAAAGGCGGTAAAGACGACTCTCTTTCGGCAGGCCTTTCCTGATTAATCTCAGCCTTAGGAGTTTCCGCTGTCTGATTTCTCTCTATTTTTACTTATTATTGTATGTTAGTTGATTTACTTGGTTTTAATGTATATTGGTTTAATATGCTTTTATGGGGGAGGATAGGGGGTAGATTTTTTAGATTTTACTGATGTATTTTAATTGTTGTAAGCTGCCCCGGGAGAAAGTATTCTCCTTGATTAATAACACTTAACTTCTGATCTTTCCATGACAATGACATATAATGACTGGTGGGAAGAAATAGGAGAGTAAGGATTGCCATTAGGGCAGTAATCTTCATTCAGATCTTCTTCTCCCTCAACAAGGCTATTAAGTGGGCCATTTGAGGTGCTGATGAAAATGCTATCCAAGAGTCTAAGAGCAAGGATCATTGCTGGTGGCACCAATCTTTATTCATATGTGGGAAGCTGAATTATAATCATTGTTCATGGCAGCCAGCCTTCTTTTGTTTCCATCCTTCCACCTCCCCTGAGGTAGCCATGTAATGGCTGATGGGAGAAAAGGTGAAGTCAAGTGATAGCCATTGCCAGTAACCCTTGCTCAACTGCTCCCTGTCCCTCCCCCCAGCATGTAGTAACTAATGGGAAGATATGAACAGATTCTGAGCAAGGATTGTCACATAATGATGTCTGCATCCTTGGATACCACTTGAGGTCCTTTGACAGTCCCAGAGGATGATATCATCATTGTGTGACTGCTACTGGAATGGCAATGATTCTTGGATGCCCTCCCCCACTGCATGGGCAGAGCACAGCTATGGGAAGGGAGGAAAAAGGTAGGTCTGGACTGGAGGTGGGTGGGTGGATGGGAAAAGTTGAATCTGGTCTGGGGTGGCAGGAATAGTTTTTGCAACTATTTGAAGACTTGGGGCCTAAGCAGACTGCCAGAAATAGTGCACATTAAATTGAGGCACTGCCCTGGCTCAGTGCTAGGGAATCATGGGAATTGTATTTTTTTCTGAGACATTGAGCCTTCTCTGTCAGAGAGTTCTGGTGCCACAATAAATTACAGTTCCCATGATTCCTTAGCACTGAGCCAGGGCAGTGCCTCAATTTAATGTGCACTATTTCTGGCAGTCTGCTTAGGCCCTTGGTATGTGTGTGTGAAGAAGAGGCTTTTGGAGGTTTATCCTTCTTGGAGTAGCCTGATACCCAAGAAGCTCCTTTTCATTGTTGCCAAGACTTTTAATATTGTTTCCACCTCTACTATAATCAGCACCTTGCAAGTGTGTGGCAGCTGAAAATAATGATTATGGAACTGATCATCCAGCAACACAGCAGCTATGTGTTCACATGTACTGATTGTGGAACTTTACAGTGGCATTATCACAAGGTAACACTTTTTAAGTCCCCTTGTTGTTGTATTTTCATGTTGTTGTAAGCAGTGACCAATTACCAAATAAATAAACAGACTGGCTGTCATTGTGCCATTCTTAAAGGCCGGGGTATCTATCCAGGAAAGGCCTGCCATCATATCACCAACTTAACCAACTTTAAAAAGGCTGTTAAGACAGATCTCATCTGGCAGGCCTTTCCTGGATCAATACCCCGGCCTTTAGGAGTCAGCTCATCTTCTCCCTTAATTTTTCACTGCAGTTATTGTTATTTGTTTTTCTGTTTGTGTGTTTAATGATCTATTTAAGTATGTTTAATTGTTTAATATTATTTTAAGGGGTGGGTGGGTTTTTGGGATATGTTTTGCATTTTTACTGTATTTTAATGCTGTAAGCCACCCCAGTTGCATATGCAGAGGGGCAGGATGATGATGATGATGATGATGATGATGATGATAATATATTTACTGTCGAGATATGAATCAATAAAATGTGGTAGACCTGCAATCACAGGCCTATAAACTGTGGATATAAAGTAGAATATTAAGGTTGCTCCGTATTAAGTAGTGTATTTAATATGATATCTGTCTTTGTCAGACAGATCATCATTGTCATTATCATCATCATTTTTACTTCTACGTTTTCCTTTTCCACAAGACTGGGACTCAAAGAAGCTTATAAATTAAAATGGTTACAGTATAGTTAAAACATGACAAAGTAATCATTGAAATAGAATAACAGAACTGTTTACAATATTTAATGTAAAACATTCACTTAAAGAGGATAAAAAGCAGATTAAAAGAGTACCAAAGAAACAGCACATTTTTAAAAACCCTTTCCTTAATAACCCTCAGTTTGAAAAACTGGTCAGATTTTTTTTTAAGTTCCCTTCTCTCTGTCCTTCTATTGGCCAGGAATCATTCTAGCTTCCCCAAACTTAGGTGCAGCCACTGAGAATTTGTCCCCACTAACCATATTTCTGTGGGTGGTGGGACTAAAAGAAGGACCGCTCCTGAAGATTTTGAGATCTAGGCAGGCTTTTACTTGGATATACTGATTGTTGGGTAGCTTGGACCTAATCCACATAGGGGTTCCTGGGTCATAACTCAGACTTTTGAATCATGGTCAGAAACAGACAGTGGAAATTCTCCCTTTGTCTGAATAAACTGCCATACCTTTTTCATATGATGAGACCCTTAGATGAAGTTCAATATCAAGACCATGAAATAAAATTTAGCATAAAATAGTCTCCATTATTTTTTCTGATTAATCCTTCCCCAGAAATTTCACATTGAGAGTAATAAAACACAGAACCAGAATCTATTTAAGTTTTGAAGTGAGATTTTTATAATAAATGCTAAATTGTATTGTCATTATGGAAAGGTTACCATCTTTCATTACATAAAGTTAAGAACTTAAATTTTACTAACAGAGCAATTTTCTCTCTAATTAATCTTCAGCTTAATAGTACATAATTGTTTAAATAATGTTTCAGTCCTTATAAAAAGAAGGCATTGTTAGTACAGAAAACCATTGTGGTAGATGATGTAGAAGATGTTGGTGATTCCTGAGGCAAAGTGGCCCCTCCTCTAATGCCACCAGAAATGAAACTATATGTCGGAGGAAGCTTATTCATAGCTTCAGAAAAGAAAAGTAGTATATTTTAGGTTTTGTTTCCATGAAAACAGCCAGAATGTAGGACAGCAGAGAGGAAAGGAGCTAAATTGAATAACTCATTGATTTATTTCCCAGTCTATGGATATTTTATGAAGGGCTATCCACTCACTGAGTTTTGGGATACATCGAGAATCAGGAAGCAATATGGCTATTCTTCCAACATGGTTCATGGATTTAAAATCCTTAAATTAATATTAAAGCATCACTCTCTGTAGTCCTAGCAGTTATCTTTCTGAAGCTTTCCATATATATATTTTTGTGGGGTTTTTTGGGCTGTGTGGCCATGTTCTGGAAGAGTTTCTTTCTGATGTTTCTCCAGCATCACTGGCTGGCATCTTCAGAGATGCCATATATATTTTCCATATATTTATTGTTGTTACTAACTGTCTTTGGGTCAAACTTGACTCATGGTCGAGTTGAGAAGGGCCTTCTTGGTGGCTGCCCCTAGACAGTGGAATTTTCTTCCCAGGGAGACCAGAATAGCTCCTTCCTTGTTGGGCTTCCACCAGCAGGCTAAGACCTACCTGTTCAGACAAGCTTTTAGAATCTTTATCTTTTTAAAATGTATTTTATTATTTTAATAGCAATCTATTTTAATATTGTAATAACTTAATTCCTTTTCAATGCACTTCTTTTCTATGTTTTTAACTGTATTGTTCTTTTGATATTGTTGAGCTACTCTGAGTCCCAGTTCTGGGAAAGAGTGAGATACAAATAAATATAATATCTTCTACATTTTCCCTCTAATTCATCTTCAGTTTAATAGTACATAATATTACTGTGTTGACTTTGATTCTTGTTGCCTCCCTTGATTTGACTGCTTGACCATGACCTTTCTCATCATAGTCTCCCATGATCAAGGACACTGGCAATATGCTGCCTCTGCCTGCAATATCTTTAATATCATCATCATCTGGAGGGAGAGCAGGCAGGACATCTTATCAGGCCTAGCCTGAAGAAGAAGAAGGGCCCTCCCTCCAGTCCATCTGCTTTGGTCCAGGCTTTTGAGGGAGAGAAGATCTGATGGACTTATTCCCCTTCCCCACCACCATCCCCTTCTCCTTTTGTGTCTTGTCTTTTTAGACTGTAAGCCTGAGGGTAAGGAACCATCATTAATCCACTTGTAAGCCGCTCTGATAACCTTTGGCTGAAGAGAAGTGTATAAATACTTTAATAATAATAATAATAATAATAATAATAATAATAATAATAATAATTAATAATATCAGTTGATGGTTCCCTCCCAGTCAGCCTCTGCAGGTGTTTGGTGAATAAGGACAGTTCAGGCCTGTGACCTCCCTGATTGAGTCTAACCATCTGGCATGTGATGTTTCTCTCTTTCTACTGCCTTCTATCTTTCTTAGTATTATTATCTTTTCTAAAGAGTCATGTCTTCTCGTGATTTGGTCAAAGTATAACAGCCTCAATTTAATCATCTTGGTGTCCAGGGAGTTACAGTAGGATCACTTAGGTCCAAAACACATTGCAGAAATAGTCAATTTTGAGACCACTTTAACTGCCCTGACTCAATGCTAGGAAATTCATTTAGCTTTCTGTCAAGGAAGCTCTGGTGCCACAATTCCCTGGATTCCTTAGCCACTGAGCTAGGGCTGTTAAAGTGGTTTCAAACTGGATTATTTCTGCAGTGTGTTTTGGACCCTAGATAACTTGATATTCTCCATTTTAAGTGTATTAGGGGTGAAACAGACTGCCCAAAGGTGTTTTATGCCACCTCTGAAAAAGCCAGGTGAGTGCAGCAGCAACCGCACACCATGGCCCCACTCCAGCTTTCTTCTGGTACAAAAAGAAGCAGCAAAATGCCGCTCCTTTTTGTGCCTGAAAAAAGACAGCTTTTCTGGCACCACTGCAGCTTTGTATAAACGCTGCACCACCAGAGTGTTGCAAAGCTGCCCACCATATGGTTGGATGGGTGGTGTGATGCTGGCTTGGGGGCAGCATCAGAGCATGTAGCATCTAAACGTTGCATGCAGATGCTGCCCCCAAGCCAGCACAAAGGGGCAGTCTGCTTCATCCCTTAGTTTCACTCAAGACAATTTGAATCACTCCATTGGGCTGCAGGAGGGAAGCTGAAGAGGGAATTCCATCTTTCCTTGTTAGACACTGAAAGCGGAATCATTCTTCAGGAATTTGTCAAGAATAGTTCACTTCTCTTGCTCTCCACAGAAGAGCAAAGAGTAATGAAATTCCCCACGTCACTTCAGGGATGAGCAAAATAAAGAGTGAAATTTGAATCACTATTCTCTTCTCCTCTACAATCTGCTGTGTAAACATGCACAAATAAAAACATGTGATATTGAGATGAAGTGAGGTTAGAGTAATTTACAATTAGAATTACAACCCAAATGTTACTAACAGCCTCGGCAGATGACTAATAAAGTCATCTTGGAGGCAAGGAAGAGGAGGGGCAGCCGCACGTGTGGCGCCCCTTCCTCCTCCCAAGGTTGCCCTTGGAGCTGCCGGCCCTCCGCACGACTGGTGCTCAGGGGGCAACCTCCCGCCGCAGTGTCCACACACGCTGCGGCAGAAAAGTCGGGGAAAGTGCGCCCTACGTGTTTAGGGTGCACTTTCCCTGACTTTTGAAAGGAGTGCCAATTTAGTGCTCCTTTCAGGGATGCTGCCGGTGCGCCGTGATGCGGAGGCTGCGGTCCCGCAGCGCACCGTCCCAGGGCATCTTGGACGCCCTGGTCTGCTTCCCCCCTAAGACAAATTGTCAGATATTCACCTATCAGCACTTAGGTAAAGGAGCTCATGATGGGGGGAGGGTCCCAGTGTGAAATGCAGGAAGCAACAGATATTAAAGTGATAAAGAGGGAGACTGCGGTTCTCTGAGATATGGTGGATTCAGGTAAAAGAAGAATGGAGCGTAATAGTTTGGGGGACTTCAGGATTAGAGTTTTATTATATTTTATTGTTATTCAACTAGCCCTCTGTATCCACAAATTTCTTATCCATGTATTCAACCATCCACAGTTTGAATATATATATATATATATATATATATATATATATATATATATATATATATATATATATATATATTCCCAAATGCAAACTTTAATTTTAACATTTTATATAAGGGATACAATTTTACTATTCCATTGTATTTAATAGGATTTGAGCATCCACAGATCTTGGTATGAATGGGGGGTGGGTCCTGGAACCAAACATCAGCAGATAACAAGGGCCCACTCTATTTTGTATATTTTAAAATACACTGTTTCTTGTCATTGCTGTAGTTCTTAAAGTAGGGCATTGACACTTGGTTACCTCATATATTGGATTGTTCAGCATCCATAACCAAGTTGCACTAGAAATATGACATAACATCCTCTTTTTTGATTAATCAATGGCATAAATGTTCTGTAAGCTTGACCAAGAAAGAGGCTTGAGTGAAAAGGAAGGCGGAGAAGGCAGTGAGATGAATGAGAGACTTTTTGACCTCACCTACATGGCTCAGGAATTCTTCCAGTATCCTTCATTTCAAAAGTATCATAACATTTTGCAGAAGCATTTAACTCTCTGTGATCACTTGAATGACAATCAATTCCATTTACTTCCACGGGAACTCATTTTTTTTTTTGTCCAAACATTGGAAATCTGCTACTAAACAGGGTCTCCAGAATCTTTAATTCACATCTCTATTGCACTTGAATTACATAGAGCTGAAGAGAACATTTTGAGCTTCTGCCAGTTTTTCTAGCTGATAATTACACAAATATACACACTAAGCAGACGGCTTAAAGGGCCATCTTGGGGGCAGGGAAGGGGAGGGGCAGCTGCACGATTGGAGCCCCAACCCCTTCCCCAGGTTGTCCTCAGAGCAGCCGGCCCTCCGCACGGCTGGCTCTCCGAGGAGGACCTCCCATCGCAGCATTTGCACGCACTGCGGTGGAAGAGTCAACGAAAGTGCACCGCAGCCTTTTGTGGCACACCTTCATCAACTTGTGAAAGGAGCTCCAATTTAGCACTCCTTTCAGGGGCGGTGAAGCTGCATTGCAGGACCGAGGCGTGGGAATGCCTTGGTCCCGTGGCACAGCTTCCTGGGGCAGCCCATGGCCGCCCGTCTGCTTCCCCCCATAGTTACATATCATATTGTCTTAACCTGCTGCTTGATCCACTCAGGGCCTCATCAAACAGATGTGGGGTTGAGTATAGCCCAAGCCACTTGTGTGAAATAATTATGGTTTTATTTATTCATTATTTCATTTTTAAGAAGTAAAATGTTTTCCTGGAAGAAAACTGCTTTTCCTCTAGAGTGGGACCCAAGGAGGTTGATGATGATGAATTGATGTGAAAAGTGACTTAAAGCAAAGAGGAAGTCACAACTACATTCCTTCTGTTGTAAGATCTTCCAAATTAATACAAATATACTTTGAAGACTGGAATTTGATTAGGTGCAGAAAAAGAAGGTGTAGAGCTATGCAAGATTTTAAATACTTTTTTATGTTTATAGAATAAGCTCTAATAGCACTTCTGTCATTGTAAAACTGTCAAAGCTGCTTCTTGAAGATCATCTTGGAATGAAACCTGATGGGAGTTCTGCGGGACTTCTAATTTTGGGGTTGTGGGAAGCACTGCAAGTCTGTGTGACCATTCAGGGTCTTCTTTTCTCATTTGCATACAAAGAGGACCAGACTGTGAAAAGGCAGGCAGAAGTGTGTGGGTTTTTTTCTCTTTGGGGGATGGTTATCTGGTGTGGTATGGGAGGTTTTCATGGGACCCTGCATTTCTCAGGCAGCTACATCTCATGTTTTTTCATTACCCTTTCCAACCAAAAATGTCTACCATTTTTGTTCCTTCACTCTATTCCAGGTTGTTTGGAGAGTTGCCCATAATTTTTATTTTGGGGACAGTTTGGCCCTTCTGGGATGGTTTTTCAGCTTTTCAGTCTCTTCTCTTGCTTCTGTTTGTTTGTCTTTTCCTTTCAGGTTTGTTAGTTGACAGTTGTTGGGAGTTTTTTTTTTATTACATGATGGATTTACTGATGAAGTTTATCAGTGATACTAGAGCTTTAAGGGAATTCAATACTGGGCTGCAATTCCTTTTCCATACTTTTTTAATAATGTATATTCTGCCTCTCTACCCACGGGTACCCAGGAAGCCACACAAATGCATAGATATATAAAAAAAGGAGCATCCTTATTTTCTTGCAAGAAAACAACAAGAATTCATGTAGCATTTTAAATACTAACAAATTTGATTATATTACAAGCTTGTGTGGAATAGAATCCAGCTTTATAAATGCATTACAACAGCTACATAATGCTATGAAAACAATGTTCACTATCAAAACAAAGAAACATTAACTTCATTCTATGGAGGTTTACTGACCACAGAACACAGGTACTCCATGTTCCTCATCACTTCTGCTTTCATATTTGCTTGTGATCTTGGCATTCAATCACTCTGACTGATGCAACCCAGTCTGATGTTTCACTAGTTCCACTGAGCTGTGTTGCATTTTGAGACTGTGTGTTGATAAAGCAATCTTTTTAGACAATACCGAGGTTGTCAGGTGAAATCAATGAGGCTTGTGGTGGATGAATACCCTGAGGCTTGGGTTGCTAAGTCTTAATGGACTTTCTTAAATCTACATAGTATTTTGAAGAATAGGTATTGTACAGAGGTAGAAAGGTTGTCTGTATTGTACAGAGGTAGAAAGTTTTAAAATGTTTGCTCTTTTTGTGAGTGCTGGATTGTCTAAGAATGATACAATTCTATTGTCTATGAAAACAGAAACATAGAATGCTGCCTTATAGGACTCAGACCAATGTTCCTTTTAAATAAGGTTATCATTAGTTTTTTTGTGGGTTTTTTCGGGCTGTGTGGCCATGTT
>JAIPUX010001232.1:116722879-116734558 GCA_020142125.1 Phrynosoma platyrhinos
ATGGCACTTCTGTGGCATGGGGTTTAGACACTGCACACCACAGGAATGGAGAAAAGCTGCTGCTGTGGTGGAAAGGGCACCTTTTTTGCACCCCAAAAAGGAGTGGCATTTTGCTGCTTCTTTTTGGTCCAAAGAAACACCAGACTGGGGGCACAGCATGTGATTGCTGTGGCCCTGATCAAGGGGCAGCATCAAGCCACCGCTTCAGGGCAGTCTGTTTTACCCCTTATTCCAGCAGCTACAAATTCAACCTACACCTCTTCATTAAAGTGAGAATAGGAATGTTGTACTCCTTCCCAATACAATCTATATGACACAGCAAATGCATAGCAGTCAAGCTGGTGAAGTTTAGAAAGGCAACTACAAGACTGACCAAAAGGCTGAAATGGGGGTCTTAATCCCAACACACAAAACCAACATTTTACTCCATCAGTACATCAATTTCACAGTAAGTAAAATCTCTATATCATAGAAAGGAACCTCTTTCACCCAGGGAGAGATTCTGCCTGTTAGTGTTTGAGATAGCAACCTTCCATGCCTGAGCTCTCTATTATTGAAACTGCACGTGTACTCTAGGAGTTTAGGAAAAGCTTGTTTTGGTTGCTAGCTATTTATTTGTTTAAACATTCTTTCACTTCCAGAGTTAAGTAGACATATTTTGCTTATGTTTCCTCTGCATGCAAAGCAAAAGCAAAGTAGCTTCATTTATATACCGCTTCATATTGTGCTATGGGATGTCTAAGCGGTTTACAACTATAAGCTCATTGCCCCCCAACAGTTGGGTACTCATTTTAGCAACCTTGGAAGGATGCAGGCCTGAGTCTAGCCTGAGCCCTGGCTAGTATTGAACTCACAACCTTGTGGTCTATGAGTGAGTGGCTGCAGTATAGGCATTTAACCACTGTGCCACCAGGGCTCCTGAATTCCTGAAATTATGTAGAACTCTATTTTTATTCACCTTTCTCAAGAAGCTGAAGCTGTGTATTTGATTATGCATAAGCATGAGTAAAACTCTTTTTATACCTTTTGCAGAAGACTGAGTTTTAAACTGTTTTCTGCTAGACACATATGTGTGGGTATGTGACAGGCTGGTTACTATTCTACTAACATACTACTCTATTCTCCTTCTCTCTTTTTCCACATAAGGTATGAAACTAAGGGGGGTTGCAGACTGCCAGAAATAGTGCAAATTGAGTCCACTTTTAGGGTTAGGGTTAGTGCTAGGGAATCATGGGAATTGTTTTTTCTCTGAGACATTGAGTCTTCTCTGTCAGAGAGTTCTGGTGCCACAATAAAATACAGTTCCCATGATTCCCTTAGCCTAACCCTAACCCTAAAAGTGGACTCAATTTGCACTATTTCTGGCAGTCTGCAACCCCCCTAATTCACATTGCAATTCACACTCCATAAATGTATACTCTCTCAGCCTGATTTAGCGCTCCTTCCAGGGACGCCGCCGGTGCGCCGAGGTATGGAGGCTGCGGCCCCGCGGCGCGCCGGCCCAGGGCATCCTGGACGCCCTCATCTGCTTCCCCCCTTAGTCATATAGATTGACAATATCCATTTTTAATCCCCACTTTCCCTCTTATGAGCTCTGGCTCATTATAGTACTTCTAGCAGTTCTGCTTCTTTTAGAGCATCAGAGATATAAGGATTTTAAAAAATACTTGAAACACAAAGGCCTATAGTATTTTTTTTTCCTCTGTGGAAGCTTTTAAGATATATCATCTTTTTTCACTGTGGCTTCAATTTTCCCCCTTTCTATATACAATTTGCAGCAATGACATTTGGTCTTGATTCAGTTTAAATTAAAAAAAATGCAATAAATGCCATGTCAATTGGTAGAATATTAGCTGTTGTCACTGAAGAGTCACATGTACTGCACACAGGAGTTTGGTGTTGTTCATTCAGAAGAGCTTTTGAATGTCACTGATATTCGTTATCTACACAGCATGCTGCTGTTTTGCAATTCAGTTTGAAATTGTCTGTCAGCACTTTAAAAAGCTGAAAAGGGATGTGTGGAAGTAGTGCACTGACAAGCCCTATTTAGCCTTATTAATACTTTTCTGAAATGAACCTGCAAAAATATCACAGTGATTTCAGTGATGTATCGGCATCCTCTCCTTTAAGATAGAAAAGCCCAATGTAGCAGCATATTCCACACATAACCAATGTGTATTGTATGTCTAGAACTTTGACAAAGACACTAGAATGAAAATCTATTTTCTATCACTATACCTATCAGTACAGTCTGATAAAGTACAATAGGTTCAATTGAAGTGACTCCAATCTTGCAAGCAAATGTGTTTGGAATGAAGGTGTAAAGAAGAGAACTTGTTCAATTTCTAGTCATCTTCTTGGATCTCACACCTTCTTTGGTGTTATATAGTGAAACCTCCAAATCTATTTTCATCAAAACCACTTCATTATCTTGTCACACCTAACTTTCCAAACTTTCCAAAAAGGAAAAACGAAAGAGACATACACATCTGTGTTTTCTATTTTACTAGTTGTTTTTCTCAATTCACATTCTATTGTTCCACAAGAAAGACAACTTTCCTCTGTGCCAAGAAGCCTTGGATTTCATAAAAAATGTAGATTTAATTTATTACATAGTCAGAGTTGCTGCAATCTTGCTGCCAATTTCTTTATAAAATAAGATAATGTCTGTTTGGATTGAAACCCTTTGAATTGGTCTCAGATGTTGCAATAATTGTTGACCCCTGAGGGTAGTAACATCTTCCTGCTTCACATTTATTGTGATTCCCATCACAGCATTCTATCAGTGTCTATATTGACCAGCTAGTTATATCCCCTAAGGTGTGGAACTCCTAGCCTACTAACCAATAGTGCGTGGTCTCCATAACATTCTTAATTAGGCCTCAGAATCTCATTGCCCTAAACAAAATTTAAACAAGATAATTTAAACACACCTCATAACCCTATGTAAGTGTAGATTGCTATTGGATACACTTGACATGAAAACATCATTGTAACAAGAGAGGTCATTTTGTATCTGTGTGGTTTACAATGACATTAGTCCATTCCTTTCTTATTAAACTTGTTACAGGCCTTTTGATGAAATTATGTAATTTGCATCATAAATCTTCAAAATTAGAGATTGTGTGCAAACCATAAAAATCCAAGGAAGTCTAAATTATTTTACAATTTGACCATATTTATTTCATTGGCTATAAAGTAGACATGCTGCATTGTTCTACACTTTCATGGCATAAGGGAAAAAAATAACACAGACTGTTAACACATTACTTGATTTTTGTCTCATCACTGCACATGAATCTTGGTTTTAGATTTACAATGATGGATAACATGCTGATTACATGGGATTTATTTATTTATTACTTATATTTCATAAAAGTATAGAAGTGTGCAATCTCTAAATTTATTTTTAAAAGTAATCTCAGATACTTAAAGATAGATATATCAGTTCTCAATTTTCTCATCTCCAAGCTAGACCTAAGCCATTCCTTATGGGTTTTGGGCCTAAGCAGACTGCCAGAAATAGTGCACATTAAATTGAGGCACTGCCCTGGCTCAGTGCTAGGGAATCATGGGAATTGAAATTTATTGTGGCACCAGAGCTCTCTCACAGAGAAGGCTCAATGTCCCAGGAAAAAAAAATACAGTTCCCATGATTCCCTAGCACTGAGCCAGGGCAGTGCCTCAATTTAATGTGCACTATTTCTGGCAGTCTGCTTAGGCCTTCAGTTTCAAGATCTTTTACCATCTTGGGCTGCATTTGTGCTGCAGAAATAATTTGGTTTGACACCATTTTAACTGCCATGACTGAGTGCTATGGAATTCTGGGAATTGTAGTTTGTTGTGGCATGAGAGCAAAGCTATCAAAGGACTGGTGCTAACACCAGTAACTTTTTGCCTTCTTACAAGTGCACCATATATGAAAAAAGAAGCCCTCCTTATCATTTCATCCACAGCATTGATTTGAAACATTCTAGATGATTTTTACAGTTTATTTGAGGTTTAGATGCCATCTGTGCATCATTTTATACTGGTTTTCTTTTAAATTACTGCACAAAATAAACCATCTCAATGTTTTAACCTATTATTTCCTTAAAAAGACTTCCTGTGATGAGGTAGCTAATATTGGACGTTATCACACGTGGGCCACAAAGCGATAATAAACTGGAAATGACAAATTCCGAAAATAAACTGAAAATAAACCTTGATTCCGCAAATGGTTTTCACACGTCATTACCTTAATTGCGCAATTAAGGGAAGCTCTTGCTGAAACCGCATTTAACGTTCACACACAAGTGAGAAAATCCCGTACATGTACTATAAATGATCTTCTAGCACATGCGCACTATGCTCGCCATGGCTGTCACTTGCCGCAGCTGTCACTCACCGCAGCTGTCACCCTTCCCCAGGTCATCCTCAGAGCAGCCGGCCCTCCGCACAGCTGGTGCTCTGAGGAGGACCTCCCTCCGCAGCATTCTCCGTGCGGCTGCCCCTCCCCTTCCCTGCCCCCAAGATGGCTCAATTAGCTGTCTGCTGAGGGGGAAGGAGACGCTTACGCTGCATCCAGGACCCCACGGAATCATGGGAAAATGCGGGGAAATGCTTCCAAATGCACATTTGCTTTCCACATTACAGCGAATTTACCTTAATTGCGAATTTACCTTAATTGCTCATTTGCATTTCCTCCAAACAACCGAATTTCAAAAGATCTCGTTAACACCAGTTTCTGTCCACTTTCTGTCCAGTTTCTGTGCGACGTTGTGTGAAAACACGGGGCACTAATCCAATTTCTGTTTGGGTTTTGTGTGGATTAACCAGCAGATTTACCCCTGTGTGATAACGTCCATTGTTCTGAAACAATCAGCCCCAAAGAGCTGCCATTGGGGCTCAGATAGCTCAGAAGCCACACACATGCCCTCAGATAGCTCAGAAGCCACACAGAGGCTGTGCTGGGACCGCCAAATGTGGCACAAAACCCGCTGCAAAAAGAGTGGTTTCTTACCAATCCTTTTAATGGCCTATTTAGGACCGCAGCAGGGGCCATGCTTGGGACCATGACATCTGGTTGCCACTGTCTCACAGCAATTGGCCATGTATACTCCACCCATTATCTTACAGATAGTCTCTTTTTATTCTTATGTCAAACTTGTAGGAGCACCTTTCTAATACAATAATTTAAAAATTTTAGCATGTACCTTAACTTTACCATATCATGCCAACCAAATCTTAAATTATGACCTTCAAGTTCCAAACATCTCACATCTCTAAGCAATATCAATTCCTTCAACCAAACAAAACATCAGGCCTCATAATACAATTTAACATTAGAGACTTCCCAGCCAGCCTTTCCTTAGCACTGCAGTCTTTAAAATTTTATTCTGGGTGTCTGCCAAACAAATCTAAAAATCCTTTCTGCCATCGCACAGAAGGTATTCCATTTCTTATAATAGGTATCGTTTGAAATAGTAATAAAATCTTGGCAAAACATTTACATTTATTACTGCAAATCCACTCAAAATGGACAGCCGGCGCTCCCAAGGCAATCTCCCGCTGCAGCGTCCTCACACGCTGCGGCGGGAAAGTCAGGGAAAGTGTGCCCTACGTGTTTAGGGTGCACTTTCCCTGACTTCTGAAAGGAGCGCTATTTTTGCGCTCCTTTCAGGGATGCCGCCTTTGCGCCGTGGTGTGGATGCTGCGGTCCCGCAGCGCACCGTCCCAGGGCGTCCTGGACGCCCTGGTCTGCATCCCCCCAACAGTGTACATTTTACCCCTGGGATTCTATCCTAACAGTATTGTGTTATTGTGTGCCTTCAAGTCATTTCTGACTTAGGGTAACCCTAATGCAAACCTATCATGGGCTTTTCCTGGCAAGATTTTTTTTTCAGAGGGGTTTACCTTTGCCTTATTGTAATCCATAGTATTTATCTGCATATTACAGGTGTAGTTGTTACAGAATATTGCCTCCTGACATTACCACAGTAGTTATATCCACTTGTCTCTACTTTTTCTTCATGCATCAGCATGTAAAAGATGGTCATAAATTGTGATTAAAATTCACAAGAGGGTCATATGAATAAAATTAATGGTAGCATATGGTCCTAAGTGAATATTTGGACAGGATATATAGCTGAGATTCCCTGGGCTATAGCTTCAGAGTTTAATAACATGAATGCTAATTCAAGGTTGATTCAGTTCAAGACACGGTGATGTTTCTGGATTGACATGGATAAAGAAATACATTATGACAGAGATGTTATTTTAAAGTCCTGTTTGAGTTTCTATGCAGTTTTTTTTTATCTGAGACTTTGTTCATGCAAAGCTTGTTTCAAAGGGAAAGAATTAGCAAATGTTGCTTCATGATGTGATATGAAGCTGTCTTTCAGTTTAACCTTTAGTAAAATTTGAAAAGAACTTTTAGGATCCTTCTCAGCAAATCCACTCATAGGAATGTAATGAAATATACTGTATGCCAGTGAGACATGCAGAAAAAGGACACAATCTCCCTCATACCATCAAACACCTTGCCTGTTCCTTTTTGTCTTTAAAAAAAACTCTAGTCACATGCACAGGTTGATTATCCACCTCTGCATAAGGTCTAAGGGCCTGAACAGACTGCCTAAATAATCCAGCTTGAGGCCACTTTAACTGCCTTGGCTCAGTGCTAGGGAGTCATGGGAACTGTAGTTTATTGTAGCACCAGAGCTCTCTGACAGAGAAGGCTCAGTGTCTCAGAAAAACTACAAATTTTTAGTAGTAAAAAATATTTCAAGACTGGCATAAAGATATTAGGGAGTTTATCTGGAATAATAAAAAACCACAAATTGATTTGAAAACACTGACAAGGAAAAAAGAAGATGGGGGTAGAAATTTACCAGATTTAGAACTTTATCACAAGGCAAATGCATTAGAATGATTACCGGATTGGATTAAATTAAAAAAAAAGGAGATGTTGATAATCGAAGGATTTAATAATAGATTTGGATGGCATGGTTATCTTGGTTATGGAAAACTGAAAGTACATGATGAATTTAACCATCATGTAATTAGAAGAGCACTTTTGGAAATTTGGTTAGAAGTTTAAAAAGAGATGTATACAAAATTGCCACTTTGGATATCACCACATGAAGCCTTTTGTGGGAGATGGACAGTGGTAAAAAAACATGGTTAAGATATAAAGAAATATTTAAAAAATCACAAAGCGAGAATTGGAACTTAAAACAATTAGCGAATTACAACAATTGGATGCAAAAATGCATTGGTTGCTCTATATATATAACTTACAGAAAGCTTTAAAATAGATATAAAACAACAAGGATTTGAAAAAGACTTGACAGATTTGGATATTATATTTCAAGAGGAATCAAGGAAGAAAAGAGTGAGCAGACTTTATAAAATATTAATGGATAGGAAACAAGAAACAGAGAAAATATCAGAAAATGTGATAAAATGGGGGAATGATATTGGCAGGACAATAAACAGAATATTGGGAAAAAATAAGGAAAAAAACAGATAAATTTACAAGATCTAAAGATCTGAAAGAAAATTATTGGGAAATTATTGGAAAATGGAACAGAGATGGTATTTGACCCCATCAAGAATAGCCAAAATAAATAAAACAAATGAAAATATGTGTTGGAAATGCAAACAAAATATAGGATCTTGGATTCACGTGTGGTGGCGATGTTCTAAAGTAATGAAGTATTGGGGGAAAATACACAACACAATACAAAAAATATTTAATATCCAATTTGAGCAAAATCCAGAACTATATTTGTTAAATATGACAAATAAAATAGACCCGAATGTTGAGGGGAAATATGGGAGGATCATTCTTTATATGGTGACAACTGCAAGAATACAACTGGCGCAAAAATGGAAAAAGGAAGAATTGCTGACTTTAGATGAATGGCTTTTGAAATTAACTGAGATGAAGGAAATGGACCGTTTGACGAGGATACTGAATAATAAAGATTCTGAGGAATTGGATGAAGAAAGGGCTCTCTTAGAAAAATATTTAGAAGAATTATGGAATTAAAAGGCAAAGCAATACAAAGCAGAACTAAAACAGAGGTTATTAAGTTGTTTATTGAAGAATTATGGGTGTATTTAGAGAATTTATGGCTAAAAGTTTTATTTTAATTAGTATGTGATGATTTTGGAGGGGAAAAGTAGGAAAGATGGTAACAAAAGAATGGTTAAATAGAGATAAGTAAAAGTAATAATAATGGAGACATGCTTACTTTCGAAGAACTGTGGAAGTATTATTTTCATATAAATGTATCTTAATGATAAGTTGTAATATTTATTTTTGTGTAAATTAATAAAATATTTAAAAAGGAAAAACTACAATTCCCATAATTCCCTAGTATTGAGCCAGGACAATTAAAGTGATCTCAACCTGGATTATTTCTGCCAGTCTGTTCAGGCCCTAACTCAGGGGCAAAGCAGTCCGGCTGCATATGCCATCTTGGGGGTGGCGTGGGGGGGGCATGACATTTTGATGAAGCACATTTCAACACTGTCCTCAAGTTGGCGTTATGCTGCCCACCTGAACAGACAGCAAGCAGCTTTTGGTGCTCTGGCAGCATGATGTTTAGATGCCACACTTGGAGTACCTTGGAGTATTGGCTGAGTTTGACTTTCAGCAAATATCAGGATAGTTGAAGTCACCCATCACTACTACATCTCTCCTTTCTGAGTCTGTGGCTATCTGTTCTAGAAAGGCATCATCCAATTCCTCGGTCTGACTTGGGGGTCTGTAGTAGACTCCTACTAAACATCCCTGTTATTTTTTTCCCCTTTAATTTTTATCCAGATGCTTTCCACCTGATTTGCAGGATTTAAGTCCTGGATTTCTTCACAGGTGTAAACATCCCTGACATATAATGCTATTCCTCCTCCTTTCCTGTTTGACCTATTTCTCTTAAAAATGGTATACCCCTCTATTCCTACATTCCAATAATGAGACTCCTCCCACCAGATTTCAGTGATGCCTATTATATCATATTTGCTTTGTTGTGCTAGGAGTTCAAGTTCCTCTTGTTTATTTCCCATGCTCTGTACATTAGTGTAGAGACATCTAAGAGCATTTGTCCTTCCCACTTGCTGCCTGTGTGAGTTTTTTTTCTTTCCACTGTTGTGCCCTTGCATCATTTGCCTTGTTCCCTCTGTAACACTTTTAATATTATCTCCAGCCCATGATGCATTCCTGCCTCCCAGATACCTTCCAAGATACTGTCTCCCTCCCCAACATGACTCAGTTTAAAGCTCTCCTGATCAAATGTTTGAGACTATTGGCAAAAACGCTTCTGTCAACTGGTGTGAGATGCAGCCCATCTCTTGCTAGAAGGCCACCCTCATGGAACCGCAGCCCATGGTCCAAGAATCCAAACAGTTCTTGGTGGCACCATCTACAGAGCCAGTTATTCACATCTGCTATCTTCTTCTCCCTTCCTGGACCATGCCCTTCAACATAAAGAAGAGAAGAGATGAGACAACATAACTAAAGGAGAATAAACTTTTCAACCCCATGGCCATGTGTGATGTCATATATGATACACATGGGCATATAACATGCACACAATCCACAATTTTTTCCTCAGGAGTCCATGTTCCACTCCTCTCCCAGCAACCATTTTAAAGGTTGTCCTTTCATAGGAAGTTTTTAAACAGAGGTTAAATGGCTACTTCCCAGGAGTGTTTTAGCAGTGGATTCCTCACAGTTAGGGGCTCAGACTAGATGGTCATTGCAATAAGATTCTATTATTTTTAACTATTGGCAGCAGCAGGGAAAGAACAATACAGTTGGCCCTTGTTATCTGTGGGGGATCCATCCCAGATTTCCCCCCCCCCCCGCAAAATGTGTGGATGCTCAGGTTTCATTGTCCCCAATGGTGGTGTGTGCATACGGTTGCACTGTCATTATAGACAACAGGACTTCAATAGTGATGCATGCATGTGACCTTGGCACCATTAGGAACAGCTCCTGTTGTCTCCAGTAGTGGTGTGTGCATGCAGCAGCACTGTCATTAGGGATGATGAAACTTCAGGTGAAGCCCCATTGTCCCTAATGGCAGTGCGGCCACATGCATGTGCTGCCACTGGGGCTAACGGGGGTCCCCAGTGTGGCCACATGCTTGTGTCACCAATGAGGACAATGCGGGCTTGCAGTCTGCAGATACTCAAATCCATGGGTGGCAAGTCTGCAGATGCTGTGGGCCAACTGTAAGTATGAAAATGGAAGAAAATCTGCAGGGGAGATATAAGATGTTATCAGTTATAGTGAGAACATCCATAAGGGACATAATGAATGAACTGGGAGACCAACTGTATCTCCCAGGCCACAGGTTGTTCACACTTGCTCTGGGTAGAATGCTTGCTCACCAGCTATCCTATGCCAATAATGGAATAACTATGGGGTTGCTAAAATATTAGCTAAACTATATCAGAAGTATTCTTAATTACTTACTGAGGGGCTCTAAAGAACACCCGAAAGGGCAGCTCTGCGCTGTTCCTTTCCTTGCAGGATCAGGGCAACAGCAGCCACACACCACACCCCCAATCTGGCAGTTTGCTGCTCTACAATGAAGCCCAAAAATGCTGCTTCTTTTTAGAGTGGCAAAAAGCCACGGTGGCAGTAGCTTTTCTATCTTTTTTTGGTGCAACATGTCTAATTGCTGCACCAAAGAAATGGCGTGATGCTGCCCACTGTACGGTCAGATGAGCAGCATGACACAGGCATTGGGGCAGTGTTTGGGTGGGAGGTGGGCAGTTGCCACACCCCCACTTCACCCTGAGGCCAGCACCTGAAGGTGATGCCCAGTAATCCAAGTTGGGGAAGAAGTAACAATTGTGGCAAATCATGAGAAAGTAGCAACTGTGAATGCATAACAGTTGCCTAGATTTATTCATCTGTAACTGTTCTGTATTCATGATTACTATTTCAACATGATTGTGAACTGATTGCCATAATTGTAACTCTCCTTCCAACCACTCACCAGAAATAACTGCATGAGTAGAAGGAGATTGCCTTCTTCAATTTTCCTATTATGTGATGAATTATCCTCTGCATTTATTTGCCATTAAAACTGTAACAAGTGAGGAGCAGGTGTGTATAGCTTTAGATTTTTGTTTAGTTTGCATACTTACCACACAGTTCCTTGAAGTACAATGTATTTACTCAGTGAAGACAGGCTCAGAGTAAAAAAAAGTTTGATGTCTTTCCTGAATGTGCTAGGGCTGTAAAATGCAAGAGTTTCTTTCTTATTAGTTCAAGATGTTATTATGGAGTCAGACACTCATTGTTCTCCATTTCTCACTGTCCCTGCAAAAGATAGATGGAAGACTTATAGTAATAATTATGCCTTCTTGCAGGCCTAATGTCAAGAATTAGAGAAAGTGTACACAAGAGCTGAAGCAAAGGAGGATCTATAATTGGTAACTATTAATCTAATGGTGAAAAGGAGAGATGGGTTGGATGATTAACATATGCAACACATGGTGATCATTTGTAATAAAAATAATGGAGGTTATATTACTTAGCTTGTCTCACAGACAACAAGAATATGCAATAACACACATCAATTAATTAAAATTGAATATTTCTTGTAGCAGCTAAGAACCTACCTGAGGAAAATGTTTAAAATGTTTGGATTTTTTTCCAGCATAGATGGGCAGAGC
>JAIPUX010001232.1:116734858-116750722 GCA_020142125.1 Phrynosoma platyrhinos
TCAACATTATCACTACACCAAGATATACTAACCCCATCCTGGAACATTCTTAAAAATTTTCCTTTCTATTTCCCTTCTAATGGACAGGGGGAGAAAGATCTAATGAAAATACAGCAAAATACTCTGGGTAAATGCAGAAATACATTACAGGAATTTCACCAAAACACTGAAGGAAATAGCTTTGCATTCCTGCCCTTTCTTAAAGTTAAGTTCTCCCCCATATATATGTGTGTGTGTGTATATATTTAAGTTTTTATCCCAGTACTAACCACTTGTTTTCACCTAGCTTGATGAATTAAAATATTATAGTATTTATTTATTAATTTCCAACATTCATATACTAGTTTTCATTTTAAAAAAACTAAAAGCAGGTACATTAAAACAATGGTTAAAGTATAGCATGATAAAGTAATAAAAGCAGTAAAAATTACAAATACATTCATTAAAAAATGGAGGCTGCACATAAGGAGTAGTTCTTCCATAAGATTATGTTATGATGCTAGGTGGCTGTTCGATCCTGCATTTCACTGTGCCACCTGGCCCAGCTGCTGCCAGTGTGCATCACTCCCTTTGAGGGAAGAATTAAGTACCCAGTATTGACCATGAAGTACCCTGTATTTGATCCATGGGTCCCCTGTTCTGACCTCAGAGCAAACAGCTCAGTGTGGCAATGGTTTCTTTAGGTAGCACAATGGGAGACATTGTAAACAGTTGCCTGGTGACACAGAAAAGGGTTCTGGATTTTCCAGGATGATTCAGAGCAAAAGATGAGTTTAAAAAAGTCATTAGTGGGGCAGGGGTACCCCAGGATTGTTGCTGAATGAGCCAGACATTGTCTGGACTATTCATACCAGAACTCAGTTTGGGCCATGAATACCCTTCAATAGGACAGGGGGGTGGATGTTTTATTTGGCCCATGCAGACAGAGCCTAGTTCTCATTGACATCTGAGTAGATATTATTTTATTTCCATTTCTCTGGCACCTTTTTAAAAATTACTCTAGATGTCTAAAATATAAAATATGAAAAAATAACAAGAAAACACAATAAAACAATACAAAATAGCATCTTATCTCACTAACAAATTAAAGAATGATTCAGTTGGCCTAAGCAACTGAACAAGTGACTTGCACAGGATCATATTACACATTTCAATCCATAGGTGTTATTATGTTCTCAACAGGATTGGTTTAGGTATTATTTTCTCATTGGTTCTTACTTCTTCTTCTGTCAGATTACTTCTTCAGGGTTTATGTCACCATGAACACTCACTTAGGCTCTTCAGTGTGCAAATATACATTGCCATCACAGTATCTTTCATATGTTACATGTAAACATTTCAAGAATGGAAGATGCCTTCTATACAGTTTCCAGAGTAATTCCTTTAAGACTGGAGAGAAAGAGAAGTGCTATTCTACAGGGTCCAGCAGAATTCCTCTGCACATTTGATATGATAGTACTCTACATAGGCCATGGGTTCCCAACCTGACGTGCCTCTGCAATTTCAGAGGGTGCAAAAAAGAGGGGCTTTTGTCTTTGAGTGATATGTCATGAATAATCACTCAATTTTTTTTGAATAGGTTAAAATCTAATTGCTCAGTTTAAATTGCATTTTAATTAAAGCTTATTTTTAAGTTGAGTTTGTTCACCTGCAGTTTTGTTTGTGGTTGGTTCAAAAATTAGAAATTAGATTTCTTCATCTTCAAATGTGATATTATCTTTTTAGGGGTGCAAACATTAATCAAACATTTCTTAAGGGTGTGAGGCATAGCAAAGGTTGGGACCACTGAAATAGACCGAGAAGATAGATAAACACAATCCCACAGTCATTTTTGCTTTTCTCTCCTAATAGATTTTTTCTTTTCGTACAGAAAGTTTGGTTTTTAAAACCCATAAAATGTCAACATTCATAAACTGCAGGTCTGATGTAGAAAATGCTACAAAATTGAAAAATAGCTCCACAATAAACAAACAAACAAACAGTTAAGTCTGGTGTGAGCCCAAGACATCAGGTACTAAGTCTATTCTGTAATAATAATGTTAATAATGATGCAAATACTTTAATACAATGCTATAATTTACAGGATAGCTCCTGCTATGTAACACGAATAATGATGAATTCAAATATTCAGGTAATAATTTAATCTATTTGGCTTGTTTACAAGTTTGCTCATGGATTTGAAACAAGGCCATGCAGAGACTGAAATGAATTTTAACAGCTTGTAAATCTGCTCTTTTGCCTGTTCTATTCAGAGCTGGTTGTTATTTTTAATTCTCTTTCCCTCCCCACTTAAATGGACTTTTCCAGTGCAGGTCAAATAATTCTTCTTGTGTTCTTCAGCTTTCATTTTCCTGGAAACTAAGCATTGCATGAAAGAAAATAAAAAAGAGAAACCTCTATTTAAACATAAAGCAGATTATAAAGTTAAGATCATTTTTATCATTTACTTATTTCAGTCTCAAAGGTGCTACATGATCTCTCTACATACCGATTGATTCTACAGACTAACATGGCTATATCTTTGAATTTGCACTTAAAAGTGATCTTTATTCCTTGTGATTCTAACTTCCATGTTCATTAGGGGAAATAATAATATATATGTATTGTGTTCCTGGGAAATGTAATCTGAAATAGTTTTTTTTTTCCCCTGATGAGATTCTCTCTATCTCCCTTTCTCTCTTCCCTATCCCCTTCTCTCTGTATCTTTGTCTTTCTCTCATAATTATTTTATATTTTGATTTTGATGTGTATATCATATACACATTGTAGTCTATTCATAATGTTGGTTTCATGTCTAAGGAAGCATCCATATGATAGTTCGTCATGAATGAATCTCATCACTTTAGGAGATGACTGATATCATGATACTTCCAACTGACAGGAGCCTTATTCATTGATATTGAGGACTAATAAGTGGAGAGCAGAATGGAAACATGCCACCTGGCTTTACCACAGCATTGTGGCCTATGCTGCCCAGCCACTTGGTTCACTTGTAGCCAGTCCACATGACTGAGTCTCAGACTGTCCACATTGGGACTACATGTGCATAGAGTGCCTATTGATAAGCCACCTCTCATGGGCAGCTACATGTTTACAAACATCCATGCTCATGTTGAGAACATTATGGTTGGGGCTGGTGCAGACTTATGCAGGCCAGAAGAAACAAATCTTCTCCATATTTTGGGCATGCACATAGAAAACATTTCACTTGAGCTGCACGTATGATTCCACATTCACTGCTTATGATTCAGAGATACATCACCATGATTTGGAATGCACACGGGCCTTTGCAGACTGCCAGAAATAGTGCAAATTGAGTCCACTTTAAGGGTTAGGGTCAGTGCTAGGGAGTCTTGGGAATTGTTGTTTTTTCTGAGACATTGAGCCTTCTCTGTCAGAGAGCTCTGGTGCCACAATAAAATACAGTTCCCATGATTCCTTAACCCTAACCCTAACTCTTAAAATGGACTCAATTTGCACTATTTCTAGCAGTCTGCAAAGGCCTGCAGTAGTCTGAAAAACTGAAAGACTATTCTTCTCTGCAAATTGTTAGTTATGCTTCTAGTCTTTTAATTTTGAGTTAGAGAGAGGGTTCTCATTTTTAAATAACTCTTCTTGAGCTACTACCACCAACCACTTTTAGAGGGCCCCAATATTCAATGACATATTCGGATATTGGTGAGTGGATCTACCTTGCTCATTTTTTATTTCTGGCTTTTTCAGAGACTTTCTCTCCCTTTCCTAATGAAATTCCATGCAGACAAAGCATTTTTATTCAAATACAGCTAGCCAGGTGTTGGGAAACAAGTCTAATTTTGGGGAAATTATAATTAGCTCAAATGTGCGAAAGTGAAGCACCCAACTTCGCTTCCAGGACCTCTCCAGCTGTATAGCAGAGATATAAGAATTCTGGCAAGGAATGACACTGAAACGGACCAAACTCCAATTAAAGTCTAAAATATTTATTAATGCAATGAGCAAGCAACCAATAAAGCATGCACACACACACTAGAAGGATGAGCAGGAGAGAGTGGGGAAAGCAGAGAAGGAAACCAGGATAGAGCTACTACACCCGAGAGACTCCTCAGGACTTCTGGCAGTGAATGCTGATGAGTTCCGTGGAGGGGGGCATGACCGGCAAGAGAGGGGGTCGTGGGAACTATCTCAGAGCACAGACTGACAGAGATTCAGCATGCACTTCCAAGGTAGCACAAGGTCTGCCAAAATCCAGGGTTTTTTAAGGGCGATTTCTGCCTTCTAGCCATGAGTCAAACAATAGGTGGACAAAGGCTTGATGGGTTTATCATTGTTTACCTAAGCATGGGCATAGTCTAAACAATGCATTTGGTTTCAAAACTATCAAGGAAGGGAAGCTAGAGAAAGGGGTGCAATCTGATCACTGTCCCATTAAGTGTGAGACAGACAAACAAACACCATTGTGTATCTTTTCCAGTATAATGGGATATTCCCAAGGGCAACTCCTGTCCAGGAAATCTTTAGTGGTCTTGAGCAACTTCAACAGTGCCTACCTGACCTTACATTTAGGGGATTATGGCTGCCATCGCCCAAGGGTCAGGCTGGGGTCATAGGGAACTCCACATGACTAAAATATCAAGAAAAAAAATGGAGCACATACACTAACACAGGGCTAGCCCAAGACATGTTGTTACTTAAAGTGAAACAGCAAAAGGAACATTTACACTGCAAAGTCCTCAGACATAGTATGCAAACAACATCTCCCTGGTAGCAAAACTATGATAATGAATGAATGGATGAATAACAATTTGCTCCCTCAATATCTGCTGTCTGGGTCTCAAACATGCTGCAAGTCAGCATGGCTCAGCTTAGCATACTACTGTAGGCTGAACCATATACTGCCATTATCATGGACTTACCATGCAACCTCAGAATCCCTCCTGCACATTCATTCTGAGCCTCATGGGAAGGAGGCAGGATCAGAGGGATATCTGGCTATGTGCTCATTTCAAGAAGATGATAATAGGAAGAATAAGTTTGAAGTCTCTAGCAGAGAAAAGTTGCTGCTGGGAATATATCATGGAGAATGTGCCCTGCCTGATTTGTAAGAGTGCCCTTGTAAAAGATCTCTGCCTCCATTTCTGGTATGCTGATATATTTGTAAAAGCAAAATATTACAAAGACACCGTAAGTATCCAGTACTCTGTTATCCCAAGGAAATCAGGCTATGCAGTGTCATCTGAGAAACTTATCATCATGTAGAGAAGTGGAGAATGTCCAACAACATGAAGTCAAACATTTTGTTTGACAACTGGGACTTGCCATCTCTTTCTAGCATGCTTTCAATCTGGGCAACACTGTTCAGTTTCAAATCATTAGCTGAGTTTTGTTTGTTTGTTTAATTTATAACCCTTCTAGCTCTCTGAACAGGATTCAAGGTGACCTACCACTATTTAAAACAAAGTATGGCTAAAAAATATTAATACAAAAATTAAATGATAATTAACCACAATTCTATTTAAAAATACCAGTTAAAAACAGTTTAAAGTCACATTTAAAACAACGATGCTTCTCCCCCAATTCAGTGATTGGGGGAGGAGCCTTTGCTGGCCTCTCAGTGGAGACCAGAAAGCTGAAGATAAATGGCACACTTTGTGAGCCGTTATGAGACAGTCTAGGTGGGGCTCAGCCTATTCTGAATCCTGCCTGCCCATCTCTCTCAGTTCTCCAAAATGCTGGAGCCAATGCTGGAGCGAATACTGCCTTGCTCCAGTGTGTTTGTTTGGCCAGCTGAGAGCTTGGGCCAAAGGGAGGAGGGAGCTGCATCCACTTCCCTGGGGAAGATCAGATGGAGCTGGCGCAGATCTCCCAGCTGCAGCAGACGGCAATGAGGAGAGCAGCTAGAGGCTGGTCCAGCCGGGAAATAGCGGCCAGCAAGAAACATTGGCATCTTCTCCCTTCCTTCCTGTGAGGCCTCTGCTACCCAGCAGTGGGGAAGAGCTGGCAAATAGACACCCTTGGCAACAGGAAACAAATTTCATTAGGAAAGGCTATAGCCCTCTGCCACCAAGCCTGTTGGGGTGAAGAAGGCTAAGTCATTTGGCAGGAGGGGCTTAGACCCCTTGTGGCTATTCATCTCTTTGGACGGCCATGAAGGGGAGGTCTTTAGGGGACAGCAGGGCAGCTCACCATTAGCAGGGACAGCGACAGCTATCTTTCCTATTTATAAACCCTAAGGATGTTACATATATTAGGCCTGGTGGCCATTTTTATTTCAGCTGCATGTGCAGCCACTTGTAGGCCTGCAGCCTATTGGGGGACTACTTTTTATGTAAAAGGCCCTAGTATAGGACAGGCATCATAAACTTACGTTTTATCATCAATGCTAAGTGGTGGCCCTGGTGGCGCAGTGGTTAAATGCCTGTACTGCAGCCACTCACTCACAGACCACAAGGTTGCGAGTTCAATACCAGCCAGGGCTGAGGCTCGACTCAGGCCTGCATCCTTCCGAGGTCGCTAAAATGAGTACCCAGATTGTTGGGGGGCAATCAGCTCACAGTTGTAAACCGCTTAGACATCCCATGCGCGATATGAAGCGGTATATAAATGAAGCTGCTTTGCTTTGCTAAGTGGGATTGGCTTGGTCGGTATTTGGATTGGAGTCTGCCAATACATATAAGGGCTTGGGCCTCCAAATTTTATACTGGCTATACACCGGCCTCCCTGTTGTGGTTTTTGATTCAATAGGATCCTATATTAATCATAATTTCAGTCTGGCCATCAGTACCTTTTTTTGATGGAACATAGCCCAGTGTGGGGGGTTTTGTAGAAAATCCTCATTGAAGAAAATTCTCAATGACTCCAGAAAGGGTAAGGGGAGCTGTAAAGACAAGGGCCTTGCCCTCAAAGCCCTATCAAAATGTGTTCATGAAGTGAAATATTTAGAGGAGGATAATGATGAAGAGATCCCATGGGAAATAGTAGTACCCAGGTTGCAGGCTCTCAAATCTGAGAGGGCTGATTATGTTCCAACTGCACCTGCAGGGCATAAGTCGGCTAAAATCTCTTCACAGACCAAGGATTTTTAATGAGGTTTGTTTTCTTCTTACTACCCTAGAACAGTTGCATGCCCAAGGAGAGAGTTCTTTTCATCTGCTGAGACAGGAGCCACTTGTGCTGGAGCCTTTTGAAGGGCAGCAGGCTACTGCAGATGAGCAGGTTCCAGCCAGTGCACCAAGTGAGACTTGTTTACTTCTCCACTTGGTTTCTCCATGGGGCCCAGGATAATTGCGGGTGGCCTCACAACCTAGCCCTACAGCTGGGGCTCCCACAGAGGTGCCCATATTTCCATTTGGGCAGGTTTGGGGTTGGCTCACCCCACAGACACCACTGTCTTTCAGTGCATTACCACAGGTGATCCCTTGGCAAGGGATGTGTTCTCAACAGATGATTTATCCTACAGGATCAAGTTATGAGTTAGCTTCACCATCAGCGATACCTACAGGTGATACCTTCCCCTAGGTGATCACCTATCCCAGGCCACATGGGATAATATATTAAGGGAAGAGTATGTTGATGTGTTTTTACTAATGTATAGGGAGTTGGAGAAGAAAGAGAAAAAGAAGATGAATGATAAGGGGGAAAAATTGAGAAAGAGGTGGATTGAGAGGATTGGTCGAATTGGCTCTCATGCTTCCTGATTCATGCAGGTTTTTATAGCTCAAGTACAGCCTATCTGGGCAGCACCTCTATTTCAGTATATAGACATCATACATAGAGTTCATGTTAACTATTCAAGCCCAGCATGGCTGGTATTTACCCAACCTTATGTTGGGACATGATGCATTCCCAGCTGTGGATACAGCTCATGACTCCTGCTAGGCCTACACAGGGAGAGTGATCACACAGTGGACATCTGGTACAGAAGGCACTTATTTCACCTTCCTTTCATGATTCAGGGTCACCAGGGCAACAACAAAAGATATTATGCTAGGAGTTTGGCTTGTGCACTTGGAAACCCTGCAAGTTTAAGCATGGGTGTCATTGTGTGGAGGGAGTCATTCTTTTAAGAATTGTAACCGAGGATGAGGACAAGCAGGGCTGAAAGATCAGGGTTCAAAAAAGGGACCCAGCTCCACCTCCTTTCCTTCAAAAGAGATCTAATCCTATAGACATTGACTCTCTCACCATCTGGCTAGGGCAATATCCCAATAGACAGGCTAAACTATTTTTGTTAGAAGGGCTTAGGTTAGAAGCTCTTAGGATAGAAGGGCTAGAGCAGGGGTAGGCAACCTTTTTGAGCCAGGGGCCGGGTTGCTGTCCCTCAGACAATTGGGGGGCCGAAGCACCAAAAATAAATAAATAAATAAATAAATAAATAAATAAATAAAAATTAAAATTAAAAATTAAAAAATTAAAAATTAAAAAAATATGCGTGCACACTCTCTCAGCCCTAGAAAAGCCATGACAAAACCCCTGTGGAGATTTTGCCAAGAAAACCCCAAGAACAAGTAATAACAACAATAATCAATATTATCATGGCAGGCGGCGGGGGGCGGCGGCGGCAACGGCAGCAGGACTGGCCTGGGGCCAGTCCAAAGGCCTCAGGGGGGCACATCCAGCCCCTGGGCCTTAGGTTGCCTACCCCTGGGCTAGAGGTTTTAGGATTCATTTTTGTGGTACACGGCACCCCTTTTGGGTTGCTAACTTAAAATCTATTAGTATGGATGAGCTGGTCAGGCACAAGATAGCAAAGGAGGTTTCTGAAGGCAGGGTGATTGGCCTCTTCCAGGAACCTCCAGTTCCAGATTTGAGAGTTTTCCCATTGGGAATAGTGCCTAAGAAGACCCCTGGTGAGTTCCGATTGATACATCACCTTTCTTATCCCAAGGGCAAATCTGTTAATAATGGCATTCCACACAAGTTGGCCACAGTTAAGTATACATCATTTGACACTGCAATGCTGGAATTAGAAGACATGGAAAAGGTGTGGAATTGATAAAGTGTGACATTAAATTTGCTTTTTGTCTATTTTTGAGTTGTTGGGTTTCAATTTTGATGGTGCATTTTACATGGATCCGGCACTTCCTATGGGGTACTCAGTCTCTTGTTCAGTTTTTGAAACTTTTAGCACATTTTTAGAATGGGCAGTTAAGACCAAATCAGGTTTGAGGAGTGTGATCCATTATTTAGATGACTTCCTATTTATAGATGCGATTAGCTCAGGCCAATGTCTCTTATTGCTGCAATGTTTGAGACCCTAGCAGGGGAGTTAGGCACCAGAAAAGATGAAAGGCCTGTGTCAGCAGCTTACCTTTCTAGGTATCTGCGAGCTGGCTCTTAGGGCAACCTTTTTGCCATCTCTGAAAGGAGCGGCATTTTGTCTCAATCCTTTGATTATTATTATTATTATTATTATTATTATTATTATTATTATTATTATTATTATTATTATTATTATTATTATACCCGATCCTCTGCATAGCCCAGGGCCACCCATCTGCATCCCCCCACCATCAGTCAATGTTGTAGGCTTCCTGAAGATAAATTGGTAGACCTAAGACGAAGGGTCAACAATTTTTCTTCCCTTAGAAAGGCAACACTAAGGGACTTCCAGGAGCTTATCAGCCACTTGAACTTTGCTTGTAAAGTAGTAGCCACAGGCAAGGCTTTCCTCAGGTGTCTCTGCAATGCCATTGGTGATATTTCACATGCTCATCATAGGATCAGGTTGACACAGGATATCCACCAGTATATACAGACATGTTCTTCCTTCCTCAAGGAATTTAATGAAATTTCATTTTGGAGAGAGGAGAAGAAGCTAGATGACTCTTCAGATGCAGCAGGTTCAGTAGGCTTTGGTGTTTATTTCCGTGGCAGGTGGTATGCCCAGAGGTGGCTGCTAGAATGGGTAGATTCAGGCATTACATCAGACTCAACATTTCTAGAAATGTTTCTATGGGGTTGAGAAATGTTTAGGCCAACAAGCTTCCTGTGCCAGTAGCACACTTCCTGCAGTTCTGTGTGTCCCCACATGATAAAGGTTTACAGTCTCATCTATACAAGGCAAGCTATCAGCCATAGCCTTTTAGTTGAGGGTACAAGGCTTAGATGACAATTTTGGGGATTTTAGGATACGTAAGGTTTTAGAGGATTGGTACAGAGAAGGTATCAGAGGTAAGGATCCACACAAGCCACTGTCACTCAATATTTTGAGAGGTCTCAGTTTAATTTGGCCTGCTATTTGAACATGTCCTTTCATGCATCTTCATTGATTGCATTTTTGGAATGCTGAGAATAAGCAAGCTGGTAGTTGCTTCAAAGAGTGATTCATCCAACAAGGACTTTTTGCAGGATATAACAGTATCAACTCATTCACTCCTGCTTTTGATATGTTCTTCCAAAACAGATCAGTGGGGAATGGGTAGGGAACTGCAGCTGATATCCTATAGTGATAAATCTCTTTGTCCAGTGAGGGCTTTACACCAATTCCTAGCAGTGACAGGAATTGCCCCTGGCCCTTTATTTTGTCAGGTTTGCCACACATCCCTTCCACGTTGGTGCTGCCTCCATGGAAGCTGCACTTGGCATGGGCTGCCAGGATATCTAAAGGATTGGCCAATGGAAGTCTCAAGCCTATTGATCATACTTGTGTCCTTTGACTTATTAACAAATGTTTTTGTTTTATATGTTTCATAAGTGGAAAGTCCCAAGATGAGACACTGTGTTTGGATCTGTGGACACAGCATAGTGTTCTGAACACCCCTCTTAGACAGGAGGAGCCATTTGGAAGCCAGCTGTCAGATCAGGCCAACGATGGCTGTCAGATCTGGCCATCATTGATTGAAAAGTAAAATGTGGCCTATGGTGGCATGGGCTCCTGCCTATGTTGTTTGGTGAAGGCCACATTCTCCTTTCCCCCCTTCCCCATGTGTTGGCCGTACACCTGGGAGGCAATGGTTTGGTTTGTTAAAGGGCAAGGCCCTTGTTTTACAGGCCATCCATTACATGCAATACATTTGTGAAAAGTGGCCTTTTGTTACCCTGTTGTGGTCGATGATGTTGTCATACCAAATCTGCAGCTGTGGTGGGGATCCATGCCTGCTCAACAGAGCCCACAGGAGGGCTAACAATGAGATCTGGGATGCTATGGTGGAAGAATTGGATTTGTTCCTACTGCACAATTATATGGTACTGCTAAAGCCTGAGCTCTACAGGGCTGATGGTATCCAACTTTCAGAAGTGGGGAACTAGCTATTTCTTTGAGACCTGCAGGCAGAGGTTTTGGCCTATTTTGCCAATTTGGAGGGGGATAGGGGCTAAGCAGACACTTGTCCCATATCTGTGGCATAGGTGGGGGGAGATAGAGGTCTTTAAACAGAGATTGAACACTTCAGCACCCTCCCTAAAGGATAAAGGTAAAGTCTCTGGAACTGACTTTCAGGTTTTGTGACTAAACAGGAGGGGAAAGAGACTTACCTTGGGGCTGACCTGGGATTTAAACTTTCACTTAAGTCAAGTGGGGAGTCTTGGGTTGGCCTTTCAGATATGGGCCAGCCAGGGAGCAACACACTTCTGGATTGCCCTTGAGGCTCAGGTTTTTCGCCCAGGGGAGGCTGGGAATTTGGCCTGGGAGCAAACCATCAACCAGCTTTTCCTGCAAAAGGTCCCCCCCTCGGTTTGTTGCAGATCTCAAAGAAATTAAGTAAAATAAGTTGAGTTAAACAAAGTTGCCCATTTTATAACTCATTTCTCCGTGTCTATTCTCATGATTCACTGTGTTGTTCAGCAAAATGCAGACACAATATGTCACATAAAATGTTCCATCTGCTTCAATAAGTAAAAAACTAAAGTCCTATCTAAATTAAAACATCTTTGTTCACTTGTAGAAAGACAATGGGGAGGATTCCAACTCAAGGTCCCATGGAAGAGAATTATACAGCTTGGCAGTAGCCACCAAGAAGACAATATATCTTTCAGAGAACCACAGTGTGACCACAAAATAATATTTAGAATAGCTCTAGTTATACTTATGAGTGTTTCTTGCAGAGGGAAATTTATGTTTTGTTTTGTTTTAAAAAAAAATCATTATTATTGAATGATTCTCCTTCCCATTTAATCATTGTTCAATTATAAACATGTTGTGTGCTTGATATCAAGAACCTAGATCAGGGGTAGACAACCTTTTTGAGCCAGGGGCCGGGTTTCTGTCCCTCAGACAATTGGGGGGCCGAAGCACCATAAATAAATAAATTAATTAATTAAAAATTAAAATATTTTTAATTAAAAAATTTAAAAAAATATGTATGCACACTCTCTCAGCCCCAGAAAAGCCATGGCAAAAACCCTGTGGAGATTTTGCCAAGAAAAATCCAAGAACAAGTAATAACAACAATAATCAATATCATTATGGCAGCGACGGCAGCAGGACCAGCCTGGGGCCGGTCCAAAGGCCTCGGGGGGCCGCATCCGGCCCCCGGGCCTTAGGTTGCCTACCCCTGACCTAGAACTATTGTTTGTGTTTAAATTATCCAAATAGCATTATGCCTCAGCATGTTCAGGTTTCTTTCTCTATTGTTTCTACTGTCATGTCTGTGACTAATGCTGAGAATCACATAATCCTTTGAAGCTAGCCTTTTATTCAAAGCCACTCTTTTTTCCCGGGGGGGGGGAAGCATCATAAAATTAATGCTCTGCTTAAAGGTGGCAATAACCTCTCCTATGGAAAGTCTCATCTGCATATCTTAACATATAATATACCACCCTGATTGGCATTCCCATTAATCTTGACATTATAAAAGACAGCCTGTTAAACAATGTAAACAGTGTGTAATGTAACTGCTATTGATACTCAGGCTTTAACAGACAGAATATTTAATGGCTGCTGCTCACTAGAGATGAATTCAGAAAATGAAGAGTATTTATTGGAGATGAATTCTTAACATGGAATAGCATGAAAACAACATTGTTAGGGACTCATTGTTAAACTGTGAGAAAATACAAAAGATGATTCAAACTGAGATCTGTTCAGAAAATGTAATGCATTCAATTTAGATATCATACACAGATTCAAAATAATACTTTGATTAGTAGTGCTTCTAAAATTCTCTTTCTCTGAATTTCTCTCAGATTTTGGACTATGGAAAATACCTGGCCCTGTTTCAAAAGCAGAACCAATATACTAGAAATTCTCCATTGTTTTCTTTTTACTTTCAGATTTTTCACACACTACTGCAGCTTTTGGTTTCTTCTGCTTGCTCGCATCTTTTTACCATTGAGTGTTACCATTGCACATGTATGCACTGACAGAACACTGTAAACAAAAACAATCTTGATTTTATTTTATCAAGATTCTTTTTACCAATGCACAGAGACATGTTGTACATGGGTACAATTTGATGCAAGAAAGATCTTAATATAATCATAGCAGAAGGACACACAAAGTCTGGGGAATGCATGTGGCCCCACAAAGCTGCTTTCCAGCCCCTGTACCTTCCATCTCAAATAATAATAATATGATTTATTTATATACCGCCCCTGTGGTTAGCCAATCTAGGCGGTGTACAGCAAAAATAAAATACAAACAAGTTAACAATATCATTCCCTCCCCCTTAAAAGTATATTAAATCAAATACAATTTAAAACAGCTACAATAAGCAAAGATTATTCAATAACAATTTTAAAATACAATACATAGCAACAAAACTAACAGACACTCAGTGCTAATTTCTATATTACAAAGTGCCAGAGCATTGCGCCGCTGATGAGGAGGCTCAAGGGGCCTGTTTTTATAGGCCCAGCTGGTCCCGCCTCTCTGCTGAAATTCAGTAGCAATTCAGTTTAATGTCACTGAATTTAATTAGGATGTCAGGAAAACCCAATGCAAGACAAACAATTTTGCCTTACAGTTGTTTGATACCATATTTTGGTGGGAAATGTATTAAACTCATTTTAAAAAAGTTATCTAAAATGAGCAAGTATGCTTTTTGCCCAGCTCACTTTATCACCATATTTTATAATGATAACCTCCATGAAGAGAGGTCTAGTCAAATGGATAATTACAGTTGGAACCACCAAAAATTCCCACTTGGGATAAGTATCAGCTTGGGTTATAGCAAAATATATGCATCATCTCAGTATGATTTGGGGTATGATTTATTTTCCCATAATGCCTGTATCCATACTAATAAGACCAGGGGTAGGCAACCTTTCCCCTTTAAGGGCTGAGGGACTTCAGCTCCCAGAAGCCTCAGCCATGTTGGCCAATAGTCCCATATTAGCCAATAGCTCCTAGGATTCTGGGAGCTGAAGTCCCTCGGCCCTTAAAAGGGAAAGGTTGCCTACCCCTGAATAAGACAATTCCTGGGGAAATTGTGGAGGTGATTACTTGAAGTTGCTTCCTGCCAGAAAAAATAAAAAGCAATAAACAACAGCTTTTGAGATCTTGAGAAGAGAATAGCAATAGCAATAGCAAGTACATTTCTATGCCACTTATCAGTGAACTAGCACTCCCTAAGTGGTTTACAATGTCTAAGCTAATTGCCCCTAACAAGCTGGGTATTCATTTTACTGACCTACAAAAGAATGGAAGGCTGAGTGGACCTTGGAGCCCTCCTCTAGGATCAAACTTACAACGTTGTAGCTACAGTACTAGGATTTAACCACTGTTCCATCAGGGCTCCCAAGAAGAGAAGGGAAGAGAAGAGGAAGGGGAAGGGGAAGGGGAAGGGAAGGAGCAGGGCGGGGGTTCTAGAAGAATATTAAAAGCTGGAATGTGTCCAGAAAGGAATGATTAAGGTCTGGAAACCACACCTTGTTTGGGGATTAGTATGTTTAACTTGGAGAAGTGAAGACTTGAGAGGTGATATTATAACCATCTTTAAATTTTCCATTATATGGAAAGAATTTCCTGATGTTAAGAGCCATGTAACAGGTAAAGTTGGCTGCCTTAGTAGGTGGTGCACTCTCTTCTTCTGAGGTCTTTAAACAGAGACTGCATATTAATTTTCAAGAGCACTTTAGGTTTTGTATTTCTGCATGACATGGGGTTGGACTGTATACCTTTTATAGTCCCAAATCTATAATTCTACAAAAATGTACTAATCACCAGCACTTTCTATTTTCAAAACATTGTGGTGGTGGTGGTGGTGTGCCTTCAAGTCATTTTTGATTTATGATGACCCTAAGGCAACCCTATCATGGGGTTTTCTTGGCAAGATTTGTTTAGAGGAGATTTGCTGTTGCCTTCCTCTAAGGCTGGGAGAGTTTAACTTACCAAAGATCCATTTGATTTCATGGCCAAGTGAGGCATTGAGTCCTGGTTTCCAGATTTGTAGTCTAGCAATCAAACCACTAAGCCTCACTAGCTCTCTTATGGCTCTAGATATAGGAGATTACTACATGCAGCTTTTAAACTGTGATTACACCTGGAAAAAAGAGGCTTTGGTGATAATTATTGCATGCCACTGGCTCTGAACTGTGGTTGCACTGTCCATACCCATCACTTTTCATTGTCAGGGAAAACACATCAAAGACCTCCCAAATGCGCAAGTTCCCAGATACATAACATCACTGCTGAGACAGTTGCATTACTGACAGTCATATGGTGTCAGTGTTCCCTCCTCTCCCACTATCAATCCTCCCTCTTGCAATCCACAAGCAGCTTGATTCCCTGTCCTTTTCTTTTCTTTTTAAACTTAACTCATGGAAAGGCATGCTAGGTAGGGCATAAGGCAGGGGTTAAGGGAGAGTCACAAAGAGAGTGTGATGGCAGCAACAGCCCTAGATGAATTATTCTGAAGACATGTGATATTGGCTGCTCTGTTCCTCCTCCTTTTTTTTAGTTTCCATCTTCTCCAGGGGCAGGGCAGCCTAGGAGGACAAGCGGAG
>JAIPUX010001232.1:116750822-116761603 GCA_020142125.1 Phrynosoma platyrhinos
CCTCGATTGGCTCGCCAGAGGGGCGGTATATAAATAAACTGTATTATTATTATTATTATTAAAAAAAAACAACTGATGCAATTGCTGTGTGATAAAGCCCATACTCTCAAAACAATCACAAACAGTTATCTTAAAAAATCACTGTGCAAATAGGGTAGTGAGACTGAGAGATCCATTCACTTAAAGTATACAGTTGATCACATCAAGACTGCTGCCCACACCCAGAATTTTAATCAATGCACATAAACACATTGGTAATATAGAATTAGCTTCAACATCATGTTTCAGGAAAAGTGAAAGATAAGGCAAAAAGAAGAGAAATAATAAAAGAATGGAAAGGGAAAACAATACCATACCTAAACTCAACACTGCTTTTCTCTTACCATAAAGGGCAGAAATATTTTAACAAGTATTGGGATGTACTGTACGTAGCAGGTAAATATGTGTTTCTTTTTTCATAAGAATGTCTTTTAAATATGAAACAAATCCAGGTTCTAGTTCCAACTAGACTAGAATATTGAATCAATTACTGAAAAGTAAGTCAACATCTGTGTAGGATATATTGGTTCAGTAGTTGAGACTAGCAAATGGATTATATTAAAAGTGGGAAGAAACAGGAGGCTTCATTACTTCCCCCAAAAAAGAAGTCATACAGCTCCATACAGGTCCTGCATAGCCATTGCAATCACAAACTAGTTATTTTCCTGAACTTACTAATAAAAGTGAAAGTATAATGAATAATGTTTGCAGCAACTGGGCACTATCCCTCTCTGAGTTTGTCTGGATGTGATCTCTGTCAACTTTATAGTTCTATGGTTCCTGATCTCATGTATACACAGTTCCCTTTCCAACTGTGGATAAGGGGCAGTAACACCCTTACAGCACAACAGACACAAATCAGTTGATAGCTCTCCTTCCAGATACTGTCTTCTAAAACCCAGAGAGATGGGGAACTGTAGATTTTCCTTATATTTATCTTTCATTTCTGTATCTAGAGCTGAATGAAAGATTCACATTTATATCCTTTTTCAGATAGATGGTCCTACTTATATGCATCCAAATTTTATTAGAAACAGTTTTGCAATGTGAAGTCAGATTCAAGTCATATGATTACATACTGAAGAAGGAATAAAACTAAAATAATAAAGTCAAGGCTCTGAAGATGTCTCTGAAGATGCTAGCCACAGATGCTGGCGAAACGTCAGAAAGAAACTCTTCTAAAACATGGCCACACAGCCCGAAAAAAACCCGCAAAAAAACTATGGATGCTGGCCATGAAAGCCTACGACTTCAAGGCTTGACTGTTTAAACTGAATATGATAGTCTAGTGGTTAAGAATGGTTCTTAAATATTTATTTTATATTTGGATGGACAAGTTTGACAGTTGCCAGATTTTCATCCCAACAACTGCTTTGGGTATACCAGGGCTAGGAATAATGAAATATAAAAATAAAAATGAGAAGTGGCTGGACACTCATTTCTGTGTTTGATTTTTGGAATTGTGGGTTCAGGGAAAGTCATATTAATATGTTGAAGTATAGTATTTATATGTTTAAAAGCAAACCACACAAAATGTGACCCTGGAAACACATGTCATCCATATGATGGGGTATTGTAAAGTAATAATTATCATGCAGACGTTATTATGATATATTGATGAAATTTTGTCAGTTTCATTGTCAGCAAGTGATAGTTTCTTTTCCCAAAAATGAAAAATCCATTGTGGGTTCAGCAATTTGACAACACAGATGATATCATTCATGAAATGGAAGAATGGTTTAATGTGCAATCTGCATACTTCTACAATAAAGATATTCAGAGGGTCAAGAAATGCTATGGAAAATGTGTAAATCTGGATGGCGACTACATGGAGATAAGTTAACAACTACAAATCAAAACAAACTTCCTGTCTATTTTTTTAAAGGTGATATTTAAAACATTATGATACCCTCAGTAGACTATGCTTTCTCTTACTCTGTTTTAGAATCATAGAATCATAGGGTTGGAAGAGACCACAAGGGCCATCCAGTACAACCCCCTGCCATGCAGGAAATCACAGTCAAAGCATCCCCAACAGATGGCCATCCAGCCTCTGTTTAAAGACCTCCAAGGAAAGAGATCCACCACAGTCTGAGGGAGTGTGTTCCACTGTCAAACAGCTCTTACTGTCAGGAAGCTCCTCCTAATGTAGAGGTGGAATCTCTTTTCCTGCAGCTTGTCTCCATTGTTCCATGTTTTAGTCTCTGGAGCAGCAGAAAAGAAGCTTGCTCCATCCTCAATGTGACACCCCTTCAAGTATTTAAAAAGGGCTATCATATCACCCAGTAACCGTCTCTTCTCCAGGCTAAACATACCTCGGTACCTAAGTCTTTCCTCATAAGGCATAGTTTCCAGACCCTTCATCATTTTGGTCATCCTCCTCTGGACTCGCTCCAATATGTGAACATCCTTTTTGAATTGTGGTGCCCAGAATGCAGAATACAGTGGCACTATTATTTCCCTTGATCTAGACATTATACTTTTATTGATGCAGCCTAAAATAGCTTTGGCCTTTTTTGCTGGGCATCACACTCTTGACCTGTGGTCTACTAGGACTCCTAGATCCCTTTCACAAGTAGTCTTGTTAAGCCAAGTGTCCCTCATCCTATATCTATGCATTTCATTATTATTATTATTATTATTATTATTATTATTATTATTATTATTATTATTATTATTATTATTATTATTTTGCCCTAAGTGCAGTACCTCACATTTCTCTGTGTTGAAATTGATTTTGTTAGCTTTGGCCCAGCTTTCTAATCTATTAAGGTCACTGTGAATGTTCATCCTGTCTCCTGGGTTATTAGCTAATTCTCCTAATTTGGTGTCATCTGAAAATGTGATAACCCCTCTATTCTTTCATCTAAGTTATTGATAAAGATTTTGAATAGTACTGGGCCCAGGAGAGAACCTTTTGGCACCGCACTGGTCACTTCTCTCTGGGATGAAAAGGAGCCATTATTGGGTTCAAATGATCAACCAATTACAAATCCATGTAACAGTTGCCTTGACTAGCCCACATTTTACAAGCTTGTTTGCAAGAATGTTATGGAGAACTCTGTTAAAGGCCTCACTGGAATTGAGATATGCTATATCTACAGCATTCCCTCTGTCTGCCAAGCTGGATCAAAAAAGGAGATCAGATTACTCTGGCATGACTTGTTTCTCAGAAACCCATGTTGACTTTTGTGATAATGACAATCCTTTCTAGATGTTCACAAACTCTGTTTAATCATCTTCTCTAGAATCATTCTTGATATTGATGTCAGACTAACTGGATGATAATTCTTGGGATCCTCTTTTTCCCCCTTGGGCCCAACATAACTCAAACTGATCTATTTCTCTTCATTAGTCCATAAAATCAACCAAAAATGCTCTGCTTACTGTTATCATTTAGTGTATCATTTCAGCAGGTAGGGTACAGGCATAAATGCCAGTGGTTGTTGTTCTGTTACTGTGCAACTCTGTGTGTTTCCTAAAATCAGAACTTGGATAATTTAGCTTCCAACCATTCTGGGGTTAAGCAGGGAAGGCATTTAATCTTATTTTTATGTAACTGGCATATTAACTGTAGGTCTGTTTTTCTTTTAAGTCTATGCACCATTGGGAAAGGATAGGAAAGATGCCATATGAAGCTGAAGCCAACAGTAAAGTAAGGATATTATTTATTTTTGTTTTGTTTTATTTTATTCATTTATATCCCACCTTTTTTCTAAATAATGGGACTCAAGGTCGCTAACAATATTTTAAAACAATACAGATTAAAAACACTACAAAAGTTAAATGAAAGTATATACAATTAAACAATATTTATTAAAGCATTTAAAATATTAAAATGTATTAAAACACTTTAAAAACCCACTATATACAGAACTTTAAAAACTTCCAAACCAATATCAGCACCACACAGCATTAAAAGCTTAACCTCAAGAGTTTGTAAAAGCCTAGTGGTACCAAAAAGTTTTAACCTGCCACTGGAAGGTAAGTAATGATGGGGCCAGCCTGGTCTTTCTTGTGAGAGAGTTCCAAAGTCTGGGAGTACAAAGTTACTTGAGTACAAAGTTTATGGTGCTTGCTAGTTGTTCTACAGGCTCTTTGAAAAGTGGCAAATCCAATGTGAAAGGAATGTGAAATCAGTAAAGTAAAATGGAAATTAAGACAATAATGCTTTCCCCCATAAAAAAATAATTACTCCAATATTTCTTCTTTCTTTTAGAATGATTTTTTTCAGGAAAAAATCTTATGGCACCACTTCCTGCTTTTTACAAAAGGCCTCTTCAGAGTCTAACATGGTCCATGAGAACAAAAATACTATAAAATTGTCACCCATGCTTCATTTTGAAAAAATTTTGAAAATTTTTACCCTTTTGCTTTGCCCATCCCTGCTATATCAGAAATATGAAGAAAATGCAGTTTGATAATCCAAACAAAGTTCTGATATATAAACAGGCTACATTTGTGTTAGATTCAGGACTGTGTATTTGTCTTGTTTTCTACCACAAAGTTGTTGTGACAGTAAAGCGAACTTATCTCAGGGTTTTTTGGTAAGATTTGATCAGAAGGGTTTTGCTTTTGCCTTCTTCTGAGCTGAGAGAGTGTGACTTGCTCATATGTTGCCAGGTGACTTGATGGCACATACTTCTACATCTTTTGCAGTATTGGCAGAAGAATGTCTTTAATTAATGTTTTATGCCTAAGTTTGAGATGTGTGCTATTATAAATGTAAAATAATGGGCAAGCAGCCATGCAAAGGGAATGCTGGGAAGTGGGTCTCTAAGGAAGATGCTTGAAGGCTTAAACTCAAAAAAATGCTAAAGGGTTATTTAGGCAGGCTGACCCCAGACCTGGTAACCTGATGCATTAAAAGACCTTCATTAGGAGCCAGTGTGGGCCAGAGAGCCATAATAAATCATTGGCAACTACTCTTGTTTGTGCAAAAGGGCCTTCTGCCTGATACACACCAGTTTGCTTACTGATAAGGGATTTTGGTATGTGGTTGGCATGGCAACATGGTAACTTAAGCATATTATAATGTATTCTGAAATCTGTATTCTCATTGCTCAGGATTCTGTGTGTTTAAAGTTTAGAGCAACCAATAGAATGTCAGCTTTGAATTTCTTTGTCTGTGAGTGCATAAAACTATGGCCATCTTGGCTTGTTCTTGGCCCAATGATCTGAAATGCTAATTCTGTTGGGACTTGCCGGCAATAAACCTATGCTTTCAAACTATTTTTGGTCCCCTGTTCTGCATCAAGCTCTGCAAAGAACCATGGATGCTGGGAGTTAATTTCAAACAGTTGATTTTTTCACTACATATTTTGGTGCCGTGGCTCGGATTCTTTTGAGCAAGCTGAGGCAGACCAGAGGTGGGGATATTTTTCCCTCTTTGCTGGACCTGTTTTCTGCTTTGGTAGAGGGAGCCCACTGAAGCTCGTGCATGCATTTCCAACATTTTTGGAAAGAGCAGACCTGGAATTTCTTTCTGCCTGAAGCAGAAAGCAGACCCCAGCTAGGACCATGCGAGAGATACCAGTAGTTTGAAAACATAGACAGGGGAAACAAGAGGAAGGCCTCTTCTGGATCAGGTGAGTAGTAAAGTTAGAGACTGGGAAATAGGTAGGTAGAATTGGGAATAGGCAGTCAGGTATCAGGTAGGCAGGGTAGTGGACCTTGGGAAATGCCCAACATTTTGGGTAGTGAAGGGGCCAGGCGAAGGGCCCTTTTTTTGTTTCTGGATTACTAGCAATCTCCTGGCTGGGGGAGACTCTGTGAAAACCCAGAAACTAAGGTCCACTTCAGGTAGAAATTGAAAACCAGGAGCTGAGAGGTAGCTCATTGTGTATGAATGTTGGTGTGTCTAGGTAAGAGGCAAACACTCTGTTGGTGCATCTGTGTGAGAGGCAGACCACTTCAGATCTTGCCACAGGGCAAGACCAGGCATGTGAATGATTGTGGGTTTGTGTGGCAGACAAGCCCATCTGGTGTGATTGTTGTTTACCATTTGGTGAGTGAATGGTGCTGGGGTTCCTGTTACATGCCATCAGGTATCTACCTGGGTAGCTCTTGGCTACTAAACGTCCGGGTGTACAGGCCAGCAACTTTGAAACTTTGTGTGATTGGTGTTTTAAAAAAATCAATTTCCCTTTTCCTTTGTGTCTGTTTTTTTTTTCTTTTTAGAAAGGGGAGGAGTATGGGAGGTAACCAGTCTTCAAAAACTATGTTTGAGCCCTCTCCAAGATCTACTTTTGAGGAAATTGTAGAGAAAATTGTGCAGAGACCTGAGAGAAATTCACTGCCCCAACAGAGATCTGCTGGAACAAGATGCCTTTTCCTTTCAGTGTAGAAGAGTGCCTAGTCTCCCAGGGAGGGGTGGAGCAAGAGAAAACCATGGTGAATTTGTCTAAGATTATAGAAATAAAGCAAAGGTCAGAAGAATCCCCAAGAGCTTTCCTGGAGAGACTGTGGTGTAAATCAGTGCTCCTTCCTCAAGACAGCGAAAGTGTGCCCTAAACACGTAGGGTGCACTTTCGCTGTCTTTTCTGCCGCAGCGCATGTGGTTGCTGCGGCGGGAGGTTGCCCTGGAAGCGCCGGCTGTGCAGAGGGCCTGCAGCTTCCAGGGCGACCTCAGGAAGAGGAAGGAGCGCCGCTCGTGCGGTGGCTCCTCCTCTTCCGGGCCTCGAGGATGACCTTTTTAGTTGTCTGCTGAGGCCCTGAGTGAAGCTTTCAGGGAGTTTACACCTTTTGATCCAGAACAGAATAAGACCATGATACAAATGTTTTTTTTGTGAGCCAAAGTTCCCCAGAAATCAAACAAGAACTGTTAAAACAAGGGGATTTTACTACTTTAAACATAGCTCAGTTATTAAAGAAAGCTGGAGAAATTTATGATGTGGAGATGCAGAAGGTAAAATACCTGAGATTCCATGTGTCTCAAGGCAAGAGAGATATTAGAGAGTGTGGAAACAACAGCCCGAATCCCCCACCAACATCACTTACTAAATCCCAGAGAGAATTCAATGGATTGGCAGAGGGAGAGGTTCTTCAGAAACTAAGGACTGGATTTAAAGGGCAAGAAATTTCATTTGTGGTGGATACAGGAACAGAAAAGTCTATAGTTATGGATGAGAGTGCCCCACAGATGACAGCCCAAAAAGTTCAAATTGTGGGTGTCACTGGAGATTAATTAGGGCCTCGGCAGACGGCTAATTGAGCCGTCTTGGAGGCCCGGAAGAGGAGGGGCAGCCGCACGAGCGGCGCCCCTTCCTCTTCCTGAGGTCACCCTCAGAGTCGCCGGCCCTCCGCACAGCCGGCGCTCCGGGGATGACCTCATGCCGCGGCGACCGGACGCGCCGTAGCGGAAGAGTCAGGGAAAGTGCGCCCGCCGCTTTTAGGGTGCACTTTCCCTGACATCTAAAAGGAGCGCCAATTTGGTGCTCCTTGTAGAGTCGCCGGAGGTGCGCCGCGGTGCGGAGGCTGAGCTCCGCCGGCGCTCCGACCCGTGGCGACCCAGAAGCAGTCGTCTGCTTCCCCCCTTACTTAAGCCAATTTTACAGCAGAAAGTTTTTAATGCTGCAAATCAACAAGTAAAGCATGGGTTTTTGACCATCTCTGAAAGTCCTGTGTCCATAATGGGAAAAGACTTACTTTTAAAATTGGGAGTCCAGATTTCTTATAAGAATGTTGGGACAGCAAGTATAAATTTTGGAAGTGCTGTAGTAGATTTGCCTGAGATTTTTCCCTGCTCATTTTTAGATCATTTTTTCCATCCTGAACTTTAAAAGTTTTTTTTTCCCTTTGTTTGAGGCTTGCTCTGAGAGTCATCTGATTTTTTGTCAGCAGATCTGTGCCTTCGAATGAGAAGAGAGTAAAACTGGAAGGGAAAAATCAATATTGCTAATGTGACTTGCCTCAGCCAATATACTACAATTCCCATCAGCCCTTTGGAAAATACTGTACTTTTAATGTAAGCAGCCTTGATAGCTTCGGCTAAAGATGGGGTATAAATAAAATTTATTATTATTATTATTATTATTATTATTATTATTATTATTATTATTATTAAAAGAGGGGTTTTTTGGATTTTTTTATTTTATTTTATTTTATTTTATTTTATTTTATTTTTTGCAACAGTTGGTTTTTCCACTACAGTATCTTTTAAGTTGCCTTTAGTCCCAGCTTAGGAAGAAGGCAGGGTATTGATAAAATGATTGATTGATTACTGTATCTGCACTGCAAGACACCGACGTTGCAGGTGGGGGGAAGATGAGGTGAAATGTTTGGGACTCTATCAATGATAGAGTCTGTTCATTCAGACTAAGAAAACGCAAATTAAAACAATTCAGTGTTTCCAAAGCATGGGTATTTGGAATATCTCCTTTTAATCTTGAACTCACATTGTCTTTAAAGAATTATATGTATTGTGCCAAGTGGAAAGTGTAAGTTTAATCTTCCTTTCTTCTTTCCTTCCTCCTCCTCTTTGAATTAAGATGTAGTATTGATTGACGTGTGGGCCAGGCTACAGAAATAGTAAAGGAGCTGCTCAGCCCTCTTTGATATCACTCCTGGTATCAGAATTGCTGGATGGAATCAGGCAGATAGTTATGGCTGGGAGTTACCTAATTAATTCTGTCAAGAGTTAATGATGATGGGCTGCTCACCATGACACTCATTTATTTCATTTTTTATGCTGCCTTTCTCCCAGAAAGGGACTCAAGGGGGCTCACAAATAAAAACATTTTTTAAACTTTACAATAAAAGTTTTAAAACAAATAAAAGCATTTATACTGTTAAAAACAGTATAAAATTGCATGTGTAAAAAAGAACATAACTGAAACACACTCTTTGGCCTAAATTCTCTTTTAGTCCTGACTGGAGTAAATCCACTGAAACTACTCCATTTGGGACTAATGAACAAAATTCCAGCCATTGTTTGGCTTTCTAATTCAATCTTCCTTTGAACCAGTGAGTAGGGGACACAAGACATTGCTTTGAACTGGAGCCAATTGTTCAGCAATTTTTCTTACTTCTGAAGGTTTTTCAAGGAGGTGTCACTATTTTCTGACTGTCTTATGTATTAGTATAGTTGACAGAGAAAGAATGATAAAAGAAAGAAATGAAAGAGAGAGAGAGAGAGAACACCAAGGGAAAGAGTAGGAGATAGACAAGAAAGAATGAATGAAAAGAAAGTATTGTAGATCCCCATCCCACCATAGGGCAAATCTAACTGCCCCCAGTGTGCAGTTTATCCCTCCAAACTACTAATAATCCTTGCGCCCCCACCATACCTACTACCCCTAGCCCCACATGGTATAGTGGAGGAGGGAAGAGAATGAAAAAGATTGGGGGAATGAAGCCCCCCTCCCCGGTAGCAAGGATGATGGAGAAAGAAGAAGGCATGATTAAGCTTCCCACATGGAAGATCCAGCTGAAAATGTCCAATAATCATGTCGGTAGGTATATATGCCTGTGAAATCCCACCAATAATCATGTTGGTAGGTATATATGCCTGTGAAATCCCGCCTGAAGTCTCACGGGATTTTGGATCCCACATAAGGTTGCCAGGCAATATCGGGATAAGTCATTCATTAGCACAACTGTTGAAGGGATGGCTTTGATAATCAGGAATGTGAACTTTAATATGTAAGAGGAAGAACTAGCAGTGGTCTTTGAAGGAATAGTATCTGTTTTTACTGAAGACATAGGGCCTCGGCAGACAGCTAATTGAGCCGTCTTGGAGGCCCGGAAGAGGAGGGGCAGCCGCACGAGCTGTGCCCCTTCCTCTCCCTGAGGTCACCCTCGGAGTCGCCGGCCCTCCGCATGGCCAGCGCTCCGGGGATGACCTCATGCCGCGGCAACTGGACGCGCCATCGTGGAAGAGTCAGGGAAAGTGCACCAGCCGCTTTTAGGGCGCACTTTCCCTGACATCTAAAAGGACCGTCAATTTGGTGCTCCTTTTAGAGTCGCCGGAGGTGCGCCGCGGTGCGGAGGCTGAGCTCCGCCAGCGCTCCGACCCGTGGCGACCCGGAAGCAGTCGTCTGCTTCCCCCCAAAGACCCACAAGCAACATCTCTTGCATGGGATTATTATAGTACTTTTGATTCCACTTTGCCTGGTATGTCTGTAGCCATGGGATACCATTTTATCTGGTATGTCCTGAATCCTGGGAGTTGTCATTTTTTGATGTCTTTTGCAGAGAAGTATTCTGCAAAACTACAAATCCCAGGATTCCCTAAGATGGATGCATGACTGCTAAAGTGCTATAAAGTACTATGATTGTTTAATACAATAAAGACCCTACATTCCCAATGATTGTGATGGTTCAAGATGTATTTGGCTGTTCTGATCTGGCATCTCACATATTGAAACAACCAGAATTTGAGTGGTTTTACAGCTATAAATATCATACCTTGTCCCTTTATTCAAGTCACCAAACTTCAAATATCTGTTTACTCTGTGTCATAACATTGTCTATATAGGGGTAGAATTCAGAGGCATAGTCATGTTAGACTGAAATATCATTATGCAAAGGGATCTTGTAACACCTTTGCATCTGATGAAGTAGACTAAGGGGTGAAACAGATGGGCCAAATAAAGCAGTTTTTTAGATGACTCATGCCTCCAAAGCAGGCAGAAAACAGATTGAAGCTTCATTCCATGGCTAAAAACCAGAGCCAAAAGGAGTTGTGATAGTCTGACTCAAGGCAGAAAATATGCACCTTCAACCCTGCATATAAATGCCCC
>JAIPUX010001232.1:116778108-116789527 GCA_020142125.1 Phrynosoma platyrhinos
AAAAAGTTCCGAAAAAAATGGAACAACTGTAGGTCAGCAGGAAAAACAATCTAGGATTGGGATCACAGCCTGTTCTAGATGGGGTATTTTTCTCTCTGAAAGACCAGGTTCATAGTTTAGGGGGGTTCTTGGATCCATTGCTGCTCCTGGAATGCCCCCCCTGACTCGTCAGGAGGGGATGTTGTTGTGCCAGCCATTTTAGGACAACGGACAACTGAATGGCTGGGCGTATAGGAATTCACTCCTTAGTTCCTGTGCGATTAACCAATCACTCACTGTAAAAGTGGTGGTAAAGCACACTGGGAAATCTCGTGTTGCCAAACGCAGCGTGAGATTTCCTGCAGGATTTTAAGACTATATAGCTGTGCACTGCCACGTGGTAGCAGCCATTTCTGAAAAGCAGCTGAGCGAGTCACATCACTTGGCTGTTTTTTACTGGTTACTCCCGAGGTTTTCGGGCCTAGCAGTTCCTTATTATGCCTTCCCTAATTGTGGGTTTGTAGATTTATGCACTGCTCGGTGGAGATCAATTTCCTGTTTAGACGGCTTCGGGCCGAGTGGGGCATTTGGGCCGGTTGCTCCAGGCCTTAGGAGCAGTGTACAGCAACTTGAACACCTGGCTAGGCCGAACACCAAGCCGAGGCAGGTGCTGTATCAGGTGGCTTTGCCAGATGTGAATTTCGTGTCAGCTGGTCTTGAGGCCTAGCAGCTCCCTGGCGAATCCGGACTGGTAATGTTGGGATTTTCCACTCATCTGGTGGGGCGGGGTAGGACACGCCGAGCCTCCACATATCCCCCTACGGTGTGTTTTTTTTGGCTGGAAAGGGTTCCCATTGGGTCCCGGTGGATACCTTCTCCATGTGTTTGCCAGTGAAGCTTCCTGGCGGTGGGCGTCTCTCACTTGAGACTGGAGAAGGGTAACCTGTGTGGCTTGGTAGTCATCCAAACCAGGTGGCATGTTGATGGACCCATGCTGGTAGCTGGGTGGATACTTGAGCAGGGCAATGCCCCATAGTAAGGCTCAATCAAAGACGCATGCAGCTCCTGCTGCATCTGGTCTTGGACACTCTGCTTCAAAGAGGCCTTCAAAAATGACCAGCAGAGACTACAAAATTGTAGCTCACCTAACGCAACTGGGCAAGACTGTGCAAGCCTGTGTTGCAGTATGCCATCAGCTTGCTCAAAAGGGGCTTCAGGCTACTGCCACTAACCCCTCTGCTAGCACTTCTGCTTTCCAAAACACAGAAGTGCTGCCCCTTCAATCTTTGCCTGAGTCTCAGGTGGTTGACACAAAACGAGGTCCTGTGGTGGCTACGGCTATGGAGGTGGGGCAACCTACCATAGCCGATGTGTGGGAACTCCTGCAAAGGGTTCCAGGTGTGGGGCAACAGGGTGCTGCTGCCCTCTGTGTCTGATCAGCCTACTGTGGCAGATTTATATAATCTCCTGTGTGGAGCATTTTTTTTAGGTGGAGATGTGATGGAGCTGACCTCTGATTCAGGGAGAGCTGATAAGGCAGGCGCCTCTATGTCTCAGATGGACATCCGAGATGTTGCAGGGCCACACTTCAGGGGATCTTTGCAGTCAGCTGGTGACACTTCCCAATGAGCTTCTGCATCAGGTGTGTCTCTTTCTATCCCTGCACAGGCGTCTTGGCCCACCTCAGTATGGGCTCCAGGTGGGCAGGTGGGACAGGGCTTGGGGGCAGTACCCCCCAGACCCACATCGCTGGAGGCACCCTCAGTGGCTCCTGAGACTTCCCAGGCAATAGACTCGAGGGTGCAGGTGGGGCAGCCAGTGGTTTCCATGGCTGGCCAGGCATCAATAGCACCTTCTTTAAGCATAGTTGGTTTGACAGGAGTGGATAGGGCAAGAGGATGCAACCCATATGCTGGGATGTCCATTCCCTTGGGTTCACACCTCCCCCTTGCTACCAAAGAAAGAATTTGGAAAGGGGAATACATAGATTTATTCTCCCTTACTTTTTGTGATCCCGAACCAAGGATCATGGTGAAGGATGGAATAGTGTTTAGCCTTCCCAAAGATTTCCAGGCATTTAAACGCCCTAAGCTGGAACATAATTTCATCAACTGGATGATAGGTTTCACCATTTACAGGGGAGTAGTGGAAGAAAAGGAACCCCATAGGTCACCTGATTTTTCCAAATATCAGGAGATCATGATAAAAGCATATACTAACTGCCATCACAATTCTCTTGGCGCAGCATGATTGCAATACGATGAACAGTTTAGAGCAGGGGTAGGCAACCTGTCCCCTTTAAGGGCCAAGGGACTTCAGCTCCCAGACTCCCAGGAGCTATTGGCCAACATGGGACTATTGGCCAACATGGCTGAGGCTTCTGGGAGCTGAAGTCCCTTGACCCTTAAAAGGGAAAGGTTGCCTACCCCTGGTTTAGAATGAGTGCTGCCCAAGACCACTCCTTATCCTGGAGGCATGTACAATCTGAGCTGTGGGCAGATGTAATGGTGGGGACCTCCCCTTCGAGCCAATGTGACAATGTGTTTGTACCCATGGTTACACAGCCCAGAGGGCAAAATATGAGGCCTGGCATGGGGGAAAGAAAGCAATTTGGTATTTGCTGGGACTTCAATGCAGGTAAGTGCAAGAGACAACCCTGCAGGTTTGAGCACAAGTGCAACACCTGCGGGGGAAATCACCAAGGCTCTTCCTGTGTTAAAGGCAAGAGGTCAGGAAGTGGCCAGTTAATGTGGAAGTACTGGTAGGATAGCTGAGGATATACACCAATAGGGATTCAGTTTTCGCATCCCTTATTCAGGTTCAAGGGGGTATCGTTATGTGCTTAATGCTCATTCTGTGAAAGAATTGCTGGCTATAGTAAGGGACAAGCTGGCAAAAGAGGTGGCAGCTAGGAAAATTTCAGGCCCTCACAATAACCTGCCAATGCCTACTCTTCACCTATCTCCTTTGAATGTGATGCCCAAGAAGGCTCCAGGGGAATACAGGTTAATCCACAATCTATCTTATCCAAAGGGTGATTCAGTTAATGATACCATAGACCCAAATTTAACTTCTGTTAAGTATGCCTCCTTTAACTCAGTGGTTTAGATAGTCAGAGTGTTAGGTAGAGGGGCTCTGTTAGCAAAATGTAATATAAAATCCGCCTTCAAGTTACTTCCAATGCATCCAGATGACTTTGATCTCCTGGGTTTTCAATTTGAAGGAAAGTGTTCTTTTGACAAAGTCATGCCAATGGGGTGGTCTATTTCTTGTTCAGCTTTTGAAACATTTAGCACCTTCTTGCATTGGTGTGCTGTCAAGAGGTCGGACAATACTGCAATCAACCATTATTTGGATGACTTCTTGTTAGCTGGAGCTCCCAATTGGTCAAGTTGTGCTGATACTTTAGCTGCCTTTCAGGGTTTAATGGCAGAGTTGGGAGTTCATTTAGCAGAAGAGAAGACAGAGGGACCTGACACCAGGCTTACTTTTTTGGGAATCGAGATGGATACCATAGCTGGGATATCTCGTTTACCAAATAACAAGCTAATGGCTATGAGGGAGCAAGTCAGGTCAATGATGGGGAAGCACAAAGCTACACTTCATGATTTTTAATCCCTTACAAGCTTGTTAAATTTTGCATGTAAGGTAGTAGTTCCGGGACGAGCATTTTGCGCATGACTTTACAGAGTCACAAAAGGGGTTTCTCTCCCAAATCATCATATAAGAATCGCCAAAGGGATTCATGAGGACTTGAAGGTATGGGATTCATTTTTGGACTAATTCAATGGGATTTCATTCTGGAGGTCTGAAATGCTGCTGAGGGCAGATTTTTCAGTTACACTCTGATGCTGCTGGTGCCCACAGATTTGGAGTTTATTGGAATGGGCAGTGGGCTGCTGAGGCTTGGCCTATGGCGTGGACAGATTGCAGTCTGACCAGAGACCTGACGTTTTTGGAACTTTTTCCCATAGTTGTGGCTGTACACTTACGGGCAAATCAATTTGCAAACAACACCGTCTGGTTTTGGTGCGACAACCAGGCGGTAGTACAGGTAGTAAATTCTCTGTCCTCCAAGTACGCAAGGGTGATGAATTTGGTTAGGGCCATGGTAATTCAGTGTTTTAAGTTTAATGTTTTGTTTCAAGCTCACCATGTGCCATGCTTGCTTAATCCTTTGGCGGATGCCCTCTCTCGTTTTCAGTTTCCCAGGTTCCAGCAGCTGGTGCCAGAGGCTTCAATGCACCCATTGGAGGTACCAGCCCCTCTGTGGACACTTGGAGACTAGAAATCGACAGGGCAATCTTTCAATCTATCGCCCCATCTACCCGCAATTCCTATCAGACTGCTTTGAATGCATTTAGACAGTTTTTGTTGGAATTAGGCGAAGTTGAGGTCTGGCCTATTAAGGTAGACCTAGTTCTTCAATTTATAGTGTATCTTAGATGAGTGGGTTTATCTCCTGTTACTATCAGGGACAGGTTGGCTGCAATGGTCTTTTATTCCAAGGCTAGTGGATTTCATGACCCTACGGTGGATTTTAGGGTTAGGAGAGCTATAGAGGGCTGGATTAGGGAATCTCCTGTTGTTAGGGACACTTGCCTCCTAATAACTGGCCCAGTTTTGGTAAAATTATGGCAACTCTTAGCCAATACTTGTTTGTCACTTGAGGAATTGGCTTTGTTCAAGGCTGTATTTGTTTTAGCATTCTTTGCAGCCTTGAAAATTAGTGAGCTTGTACTGGGCTCTCGCAATGATCAATCCGGTAGGGCACTCCTTTGCTCTGATGTTATATTATGAGAGTATGGGATTCAAGTTTCCATTAGGCATTCAAAGACTGACCATTTAGCTAAGGGTTAGTTTATTACCTTAGCTAAAGCACCTGAGGGTCAGATTTGCCCTGTTTTGGCACTGGCAGATTACTTAAAGGTTAGACCGAATTTGCCAGGATATTTGTTTGTGCATACAACGGGTATGCCTTTAACTCAGTTTCAGTTTAGGGCGGTTTTGAGGGAGACTTTGAAGTGAGCTAACTTACCTCCCACTCACTTTTCTTTTCATTCCTTTCATATTGGTGCAGCAACTGCTGCGGCTGTTCATGGGCTAAGTGAAGCAGATATTCACCAAATTGGGCAGTGGCAATCAAAGGCATTCAAATCTTATGTACGCACTTGATGCAACGTTCCAATTTGTCTAAAACTAATTGACTCATCTGTCATTTTATAGCAGGCTTCTTTTGTGGAAAGATCTAGATTGTGGGCCACAGTCTGGTGTTCTGGGCTGAACGCTATATAATGAATCAATGGCATGATCCCAATTTGGGACTGGAGAGCATTGGCAGCCTGCAGTGGTTTGATCACAGGGGCATGAAATGGGGAGACTTACTTCCCACAGTCATGGAACTTTCAAGGTCTCATCCATGCCCCCAGGTTTTAGTAATACACCTGGGAGAGAATGACCTTGTGAAAATTCTGTGTCTCCAACTGGCAAAGCAAATCATGAAGGAGTTGCAGGAGATAAGGAAGCTTATTCCTGGTGCTATCTTATTATGGACCAAGTTACTTCCAAGATGTAGCTAGCCCGGGGCATGTGAAGATGCTACCATTAATGATGCATGACATTGGCTCAATTGTTCAGTCTCCAAGCAACTGACCAGATTGGGCATTTTTGTAATCAACCATGCTGGCATCCAGATATCCATGCCTCAGCTGTACAGTGGGGATGGGGTACACCTCTCTTCAGAGGGATCTGAGGTTTATGTGTGGTCATTGTCTTAGCACATCACAAAAGCTGTCTGTGGGGGGGGGGGAAGGGATGTCAAGCTAGGCTGGCCCTCTCCTGTGGCAGGTAATGACCCCCTACCTACAGAAAAATAATTGGCTAATTAAAAATTGACTGGGATTAATTAGGCTAAATTAAATTAAGAGAAGTGACGTCAGTGCTTACGTTCATGACGTCATTAATTTGGGGATGTCATATAAAGAAATATGATATCATATCCTGTTGGGAGGGGTTAAATAGTTTGTTATTGTTATTTACATACTTTGTCTCATGATGTGAAGGACCTCCCACTTGAAATTGGTTACCCCTTCACATACACATGTGACCAAGCATTGTGTACTCAATTTTGCTGTACCCTGTACAGCAAAATAAATTTGTGGCCTGTTTTTACCTATATAGAGGCATCACTTGTCCTTTGTGCCAGTGCAATGTCCCCCCCCCAACTCGTCGGGAGGAGATCCTTGTTGCACTGGCTGGGCATGCAGGAATTCCCTCCTCGGTTCCTTCGCAATTAACCAATAACTCACTGTAAAGGTGGTGGCAAAGCACGCTGGGAAATCTCATGTTGCTGAATGCAGCACAAGATTTCCTACAGGATTTTAAGACTATATAGCCGCACACTGCCAAGTGGTGGCAGGCATTTTTGAACAGCAGCTGAGTAACCCAACCCTCCCACCCTAATTTTAGGGTTTATAGTTAGGCTACTCTCAAGTTTAGACTGGTTGCCTTCAGGGGCTGGGAGGGAATTTTTCCCCAGTGCTGTGGCCCTGGCTTTTTCGCCCTCCCTGAGATTAAAATTGTTATGTAAGCAATAGGGTTTGGGTCTTATTACCCATGTAATCTTATTCATGGTTATTGTCAAGTTATGTATGGTATGTTGGATATGAAAGTTAATTGTTTATTCTACTGTTTTCTCGCTTAGTCACAACTCAGGGTCTAGTTTAAAGTTTAGTTTTGGTACTTGTGAGGGTGGGTAATGACCCCCTACCCACAGAAAAATAATTGACTAATTAAAAAATTGAGTAGGATTAATTAGGCTAAATTAAATTAAAGGAAGTGACATCAGTGGTTAAGTTCATGACATCATTAATTTAGTGACGTCGTATAAAGAAATATGATGTTATATCAGGTTGGGAGGGGCGAAATTGTTTGTTATTGTTATTCACATACTTTGTCACATGATGTGAAGGACCACCCATTTGAAATTGGTTACACCTTTACATACACATGTGACAAAGCATTTCGTACTCAGTTGGAAATTGTTTTGTAAATAGACCCTGTACAGCAAAATAAAGTTGTGGCCTGTTTTTAACCCATATAGAGGTGTCACTTGTCCTTTGTGCTGGTGCAAATCCAGGTTGCTGCAGTGGCCAGGAATGCCTTTTCTGAGCAATTGGAAAGGCATCACGACCATTCAGCCTTACTCCAGTAGAATGCCACGTGCCCCACTGGACCTTTGTGTACCTTAATGAACTGATGTTTAACACAGGTGAAAACTGCTTTGATAACGTTTAGAATCTAGATAAATCAGAAACTTTGTTGTTATTGTTGCTGTTATTTTAAGTATCTTTGTATCACTTTTCAGCCCACAAGGACTTCTGAAGTGTTTTTATATTTTTATCTTTGTATTTTTTTTAATTGGTTTTGATTTGTTCATCACCTCAGAAACCCTTGTGGGATGGGAAGTGATACAGAAATACTTAAAATAACAACAATCACAACAAGAACAATAAAGTTTCTGCTTTGTTTAGATTCCAAACTTTATCAAAGCAGTTTTCACCTGTATGAAACATTACTTCACAAAGGTAACTAAGGTCCAGTGGAGCATGTGGTGTTCCACTGGAGTAAAGCTGAATAGTTGTGATGACTTTCCAATTACTGACAAAGTGATTATGTGGAAATTCATCTCCAAGACATGAACCAATGACAATGAAGAAGTTGCATTTGAATTTAGTGTGTGCAAGAATTTAAAACAATAATTTAAAAATATCAATATTAAAACTCTAAGATTAAATTTTGGAATTATTTCTCATTCATCTCTGAATTATGTCTTTAAAAATATGATTGGCATTGCTTTTGCCTGAATTAGATGCACCTAAAATAGATTGCATTATGTCACCATGTGCTATCAGATCATTGGTCCATCTGACTCCCTATTAGCTACATAACTGACAGAAACTCTCTGGGATTTCACATAGGGATGTTTTCCAGCCCTAGAACCTTTTATATCTGACACATTTTCTTTACAAACATGACGCATGGCTGTAACATTCTCACCCCCCTAAAAAAAACACACACTCAAAGTAGAAGTCATTCCTGGCCATTCCCACCATTGTCAGCATTTTATCTTGCTCACAATAAAGCTGAAAATTTAAATTTGTCTTGATTATAGTCATTTTCTGTTTTACATATGTTTCACAAACTTTAAGTATGAGCTCCATTATTTCCACAACAACAGTGATATCATGGTGTCACGGGTATCAATTCATTTGCAAAACTCATCCTGCCCTTCTGTACTTTTGCCCAAACTTTGTCATTAATTAAATGACTTCTAGTTGTGTTGCTGCAAGAGACTGCAGCCATCACTGAAATGTATGTCCCTGTAGACAAAGGCAGTTATAACCTGAGCCCTCATTCTCCTTGACCAGAAGAACAACGTACTCAATGTAGCATAGTGTGTGCACACATAAAAAATATTTTAATTGTGATGGGGTTCATTAATGTATCATATGACTCTAAATAAAGGAAAATCATATCCTGTCTTCAACATAGAGGGGACTGGATTCACTGTGCTCAATAGAATTCATGCTCTGACACTTGATCAAGGATATTAACTCTTATTGTACCTAATGCCAACAGAGCAGCCAACAATGTGGTTCTCTCCTTGCTGTGAGAAAACTGCACAGTTACTGAGGACTGTTTGCAGTTGTAGGCTTATTCTGCAAAAATCATAATACGTCCCAGACTATTGTTTTGTGCAGAAAATACTGTTTTCTGCTGATTATTCTGCAGAATATTCTGCTGTATTTCTGCACAGAAAATTATAGCATTATGCAGAATATTCTGCAGAAAATGGTCTAATATTTTCTGCACATGAAACTTACTTTTTGTACAGAAAATGCCATTTTCCTGTACAACCCACCAATCCTGACCTTTTTAAAAACAGAAAATAAGCCCCAATCGTGCTGTTTCTCATCTATCTCAATTAGTGTTTTGCTGCACCCTTAAATTCCATTGTCTATCGTATTATTTTTGACTTTTGTTTCCATTCTTTTGCAACTATTTCTTTCTTTCTTTATTCTGTGACAGCCACTCAGATGTAACAACCACATGGTGGGCAGAGGATGGAAATAACACCACGTTAAAAGATATAAATTTAGAAAGAAAGCAAAACTGAAATCAAAACTATTATAGGGATGTTGGGTAAAAATTATTCACCAATAAAGGTGCTAGTTAGCCCTCATATTCTGAAGTGGGTGAACAATTGTTTAATGCATATTATCTCCTCAAACTCCCAAAAGAATACAGATGCCATCAAGTTAATTCCAACAATTTTTAATTGCCTTAAGAAATAGAAATTTCACATGGCCCGTGTCCTTGTGAAGTGAAATCCCATCCCCGGGGATGTTGTATTTAAACTTATGAATCTATGGAAATGTCATTGCTTCATGTACAGTGCTATAAACAGTTATTTTAGTTAAATATCAGAGGGGATTATGTTGTCATAAACTTATCTATATACCTTATCATAAACAGAGTATACATATATTAGCAATGATTCTTATATGAACTATTCTCTTTTTCCTGTAGAATGTTTTTCAGAAATGAATACAAGAAATATTGAAAATGGAAGGTTAAATGTGAATGGCTATAGCAATGCTTAATGTTTCTGCTTGCCTTGCAAGACTCCATATTGTTATGCCCATTTTCCCAAATGCTTGTGTCTGCCTTGGGTGTTAAGTCTTACATCCCTCTGCCTCCTTTGGATATTAATGCTTGGTAAAATTCCTCATGTGAAACCATTAAAATATGCTAACTAAGAAAATGCTAAAAGTGGAGGAAGGAATTACTTTTTTAAAAAAATAAAGGTTATGATCTGTGATAATGCTTCCTGGCTTTAAGCAGGCTAAACTGAATTAATTGTAGTACCAATGAAACTAAAGAACAAAGAGCACGCTGGCTCTGAATATTTTAATAGAAGCATTGTGACCTTTTCAGTATGTTAGCTTTTGATTGGCAGATCATGCTATCAGATTCCAGAATAGTCATTTCAAGATTGTTGTTCCCCCCGCCCCCAGGTTTGGAAGAAGAGTGGCCAAAGAGCTATGGTAGATATGTGTGTATGAGGGAGATAAAAACACAAAAAGAACATTCTCTATATGAAGCATTCTTATCCACACCAACAATTTTTAAAATGAAAATTAGAATATGCATACCCAGGATCATTTAGAGTAAATTGACATTATGGTCATCCAATTGGCTCCATGTGGCTCCATGTAGATTTACTAGATAATTACACCATCCCCTTTCTTCTGTCTCTGGTATCTGGAATTTAGATGTCTGTTATGAATTATTCATCACAGAAAATTATTTGTTTATTATAGAAGTATCATGCTTTTTCCTTCAGAAGGCTCAAAATGGCATATATGAGGCAATTCTGTTCCCTCACAACAACATTTCTGTGTAAATTTTAAGGTGAAAGATAGCCTTTGCCTAATGTTACTCAGTGTATTACTGAGTAATGTGTTTCTCATAATGGGTGAGCAGGTTTTTGGTATGAGGCTGGCACACCTGAAGTCAGTATTTTGGGAGTCCTGTGATGGGAAAAAAGGTAAATAAAAACAAATAAGCAAACAAAATATCCTTGTTGAAAGTTGAACAAGTTACATGCCTCTTTTAAGCAACTATTAATAAAGGTTCTTCAGGAACCTCATAGCGAGCAGAAGGCAATTGCTCACTATTGTTTCAAAAAAAATTAAATAGAAATCAGAACGTTGTACACATTGGTTAGTTTTACATTGTACAGATATAGATATGGTGACCAAGAATAGATACCACTAAAGAAGTATATGGGAGCATCAGCCAGATGTTTTATGCATGCTTAAAACAAGTGTGTGCATATGGTTGTGGTGCTATGCAAATGAGTTAATGAAAGCAGAGTAAAATGGGAGGAATGGTAGCCCCTTGGCTTTATGAACAGTATTTTTTTTTAAAGCAGACACTCTCTGGCAAGCTTGCAACTACCTTGGGAAAGGAAAAAGAGGAATTCTTATTGCCCAATTTATACAGCTATGGTCTACCACTGGAATGAACAGAACAAAATAGAGTATAATTGAGGGTTACCATTTGTTGTTGTTGTTAGCTGCTCTCGAATCAGTCCCAACTCATGCTGACTCTCCAAGCTGTCCTATCCTCTACTGCTCTGTTTGTCTTGGAAGAGTCATGCCCGTTACCTCCCAATTGAGCCTAGTCATTTAGAGTGTGGTCTTTCTTTCTGTTCCCTTCCACCTTTACTAGCATTATTGTCTTTTCAAGTGAGTCATGTCTTTTCATGATACACTGAGTAACATTAGGCAAGGGCTATCTTTCACCTTAAAATTTACACAGCAATGTACAGAAATATCTGGTTAATCTAAATGAATATAAGTCCCCAGGACCA
>JAIPUX010001232.1:116829587-116846271 GCA_020142125.1 Phrynosoma platyrhinos
TAAACTGCTTAGGGAGTGCTTAAGTGCACTGATAAGTAATATAGAAATATACTTCCTATTGCTACTTGCTAAATGTCAGTACATGAATGGGTTTTTGTTAAGAATGGGAAAAATATTGCATATATTTTAAAAAGAATGATCAAAACAGGCATATTTTGGGTGTCAGAAAACCTAACAAGGAATTTTCTAGAAAGGTGAGAATACTTGCAATTTAGAACTTATTCTTCATGAAGAATGCAGAAGGTGGCTAATTTTGTGCAAAAACACATTAACTGAACAGAAAGCAGCATTTTCTGTAAAGAAATTATATTTGAAGAGCAGAAATGTTGTGGTTATTGTTACACAGACTAAGTTTAAAACTTTAAATAGACTTCAAAGACTGGACAGTTTTCAATGTCAGTTTCCACTGTGAGAAAAATATGTCAATATGTTTCTGTTTTTTTTTTTTTTTTAAATCAGTTAATATGTTGAGGTTTTCAGTAATAAAGCTCCACAAATGCCTTTGCTGTTGTTTTCTCTGTGTTTTTAAATCAGGTATTGTTTCTTATGTGTGTGTGTGTGTGTGTGTGTGTGTGTATATATATATATATATATATATACACACACACACACACACACACACACACACACACACACACACTTTTATGGTCTTTTTGTTTAGCTAAACTTTCCATTTTTGAGAGCTGATTATCTTTCCTCAACAGCTTCCTTTGTGCTACCTACTAATCACATTCATTTCATCTTGGATTTGGAGACCATTTTTCTGAATATGCAATATACATGCTAGCTGTTTTGTTTTGTTTTAAAAACACTAGAATCACAAAAAAATTGTCCCTTTTCCCTTCTTTTAGAAATTATCTCAGCTTTGTGAAACCTCCTGTTTCTGTATTTGAAGAAAAATGTGATTTCATTGGATTTCCCTTGCAATTTTCCACTTACATAAAAATTAAATTTAATAGCACCATAGTCAATATGTCCAATAACAGTATTAATACACAAAGGTTTGTGGCACCATTTAACATTAAATCCAGGTCATCAGAGAGGAACTTTTTTATGTAGGTTCTATTAACGGGCCCTGGAAATCGCTGCCAAGGGAATAATGGAATAAATAAATAAAGGTAAGAATGCTAGGTCCACCTTTATTTTCTTTACATTAGCAGGCAAATGCATTTTTGTTTAGGCATGCTTTTGACTACACTGTTTTTTTTGTTTCTTATTTGTTTATTACAGATGTTTTAATGTGTTCTAATGTGCTTTAATTAATATAATCATGTTTCATGCTTGTATACACATTGGATGTCACAGTTTGAAAAATAGCAGCGTTTACAGTAATACAGGTGGGTGCATACAATTTGTGGCATGAGATATAAATTCATAATATTTCAAACCCAAAACACAGTGTTAAAGTAATGGATTAAGGGCAGAATGCAGGATTTTTTTCCCAACATGTGAAGAGCATGAATTACATTTGCCCACTTACTAGTTTATGAATTTTGCTAACTAAAGACAGCAAGATAAGAACTTTTAAACAGACCAGAATCTTGGATTTGACACTAAGGAGTACAATAATCAAAGATGGAAATGTGATGTGCCCATGTGAACCAGTTATTGAAAGAACCATGCTGGTATGTTTGGATTTGTAAAATCTGATAAAAGAAGAAAGCAGTGGGCACATCTTTATTATTACATTAAGACTGAAGTAGTTAGATATGTTTGTGAAAATGGATAAGTTCCTATGAAGGGAAACAGTGCGTTGGACAGATTCAGAGGGCTCTGAAACATTTCAGTGACAATAGTGGGGTAAGTGTAACAGTAAATGAATTCCTTTTTGGGAGGTAATGATATTTATATTCTTAGCAATTTGACTAATGTTCATCTTCTTTGAGATATTTATATTTCATTTCCATGCTAAACTCTTTATAGAACAATGTGTAGTTATATGTAAGCACATCCATTCCTGAAGACTTTGTAATTACATTTTTACAATGGAGGAGACAAAAGAGAGAGAAGAGCACATCTGTTTTTTTCAAAGTGCAACATTTCTGAGAAACCCTATTTTCATTTTAGTTAGTTCTCTACATTAAAAATTCAATATAAAGATAATTTTGAGCTATTGAGTATTGTACTGCAGGTACTTCTGGCATAATTGTCCTTTAAAGGTGCACTTGACTGTATTACCCTAGTTCATGCACATACTGTACATATATAGGTGATCATCAACCATTCATGGGAATTCATATACACACACACACCTACCATGTTTCAATTTATTCATGTTTAAGTACCCTGGATTTGAAAGTGAATGTTTAAATATTACTATTATACCATTTCATGGAGAGAGAGAAAGAAAAAATCCCCTATCTTTTCTTTTAACTATATAGTTTCAGACACACTTTTCTTTTCCTCCCAGCTAGATATTATGTATCACAAAAAAACAGCTGTCCCAGAATTGTGCCATAGTACTAGAGAAGCATGAACTGTACAGAAATAGAGAACTGAGAGCATTTTGCTTTTGCTTCCCTTTGCTACTATGAAAACTCAGAATAATAGCTTTTCATTTTTATTACTGCGCAACCTTCATATGCCACTGAAGTCCAGAAATGTGAACTCAACACTGGCTGGCTGAGTAATGTGGTTGTTATGAATTTTCATGACTAGTTCTTAAACCTAGTTCCCTGGAGGACAAGAGGCTAATATACTGGTAAAGTATTGGAGCAAGGAGTTATGCTAAACACTAATGTTGTCCTATATTTTGTAGGGTTTGTTTCTTGTTTTCCCCTATGGAATTCAACTGTTTCCTCTGGATCTGACAAAAGAACACTAAATATTAGAGGACACTGCAATGTTTAGAGTCTCCCTTGGCTAGCAAAAAGATAGATAGACTGAATCATGTTAGGAATGTAATTTTACATTTCATAAATTCAGCTAGCACATTAATAACCTAAATATATTACATATTCCAAAGATAAATTGAAGGTTACATGAATATATAAACATTTCATTTTGCTCATTTTTATGTGAAGTATATTGATTTCATTAGATGCTAAACATTCCTTCTTATGTTCACATTGTTTTTAAAGCCATTTCTTAATTTCATATAGTACTGTAGAAAGAATGGAATATTAGGTCACTTTTAGAGAATGCTGCCACTAGATTAGCCATAATTTTCTGATGTTTGTGTGTGCTATCACACTCTTGCCATTCTGCATGCAAAACAAATTCTAAGGCACATAAAATTGCTTGGCAGATTGTATGCATAATTCAATACATTATCCATAGATTATTCTCCTTTGCAAAATTGTGGTGGTTGGAATTGTAAATACACTGCTCATTATATAACTACCTTAATTGTATAACTAAGTAGTTTATCCTAGCCCAATCTCCCCCTCCCCCAATCCTGATTTACTACTGTAATTGTTGAGGGTCTGTTCTTCTGTGAATTGGGATGCAGGAGACTGACATTTCCATTCCCCTTCCCACTAGCAATTTTCAGTGTGACAGAAGCAGAATCCCTGTTCTTCTCATACCAGAGATCATTCATTGGGTGTTTCTGGAAAGATCAGTCTGCTGATCGCCATTCAATAACAGACTCTCTTGCCCATTAAGTCAGGATTGGAAGACTTTTATGATCCCTACATATTCCCTACACTATTTGTTATCTAGGAATACAAATCAGTATGAATCAATAACAAGAATCACAAATTCTAGCCATTCATTGGTAAATCTTTTTGGATAATTTGTTTTAAACTGTTTTTAATTTGATGTTGTTTAATAATTTTTAAGGGTTGGGAGGGTCAGGGTTGAGGGTTGATTTAATTGTATTATATTTTTTTATGTTTTAAGCCACCCCAATTGCTATGCAGAGGGGCTGGGTATAAATAAATTTTATTATTATTATTATTATTATTATTATTTATTTCAATAATTTTCATCTGATAATTGTCATACCATATGTTGTCCTTCCCATTCTCACTTGTAATGGCATATGATTGAGTGCAGACTTTTGAGCTTTCAAGGTATCTAAGTTCATGTATCAAGACTCTACATGGTCTGATTTTACTATTTTGTGATTATTTTAGATGCAAAATGTATGTATCTACCACTTCTATGGTGTGAAATTTAAAATGTCAACTAGCTCATGGCAGCCTTCACAAACAAACAAACAAACCCATATCCAACTAGACTGTGATATGATTTTGTTGTTGATGATGATGATATGGATTTATCACATTGCCATATCACTACAAAATATTTACCTATCAGACCTCCTCCTTCTTCCAGAGAAATATAGGGGGGAGGGTGAAGTTAGGGATACCAAAGAAAAAATTCATATCATCCTTCTCAGATTAGTAGGTGAGCCTCATGTTGGTAGAAAGGTGGGATGTAAATAAAATACAAACAACCCTAGGATTATTGAGAGAATTTAACATCTATGGTCTTTGAGGGAATGGAAAAGTTTTAAGTTTGTGGTGTAGGTTTCCCATATTACAGGACAAAAATGCACATTTCAGTTTCTCAAGATTTTTTCTTTTTTAAATGTAGGATGCTGTGTCAAGTGTAATAAGAGTGAAGTCCTGAATGAGCCCTATATGAGCTCTGTGCATCACACATTGCTCCTGTAATGGCAGGAAATGGGACATTGCACATTCTATGGTCCAGTATGGCCCATTTGTCTCCTGCATACCGGGGTCATGCAGTGTCTGCTTCATTTCACCAAGCTTATGAGAAAACCTCATTTTTTGCAATAAGAAATTTAGATGCATTTTTTAACATTTCTCAGCTGATAAAGAGAACAGTGGAGGTAAGGCCTGGACACAAAGAAGTTGTTTACTTATTCATTTCTTAGAGCTTTCTCCTCATCGCTTAATTCTCTTTTCCTTCAGTTTTCCCTTCTAATCCCTCCCTCCCTATTCCTCCTCCTCCTCCTTTTTTTGTTTCCTGCCAGGAACCTTTAAAAAGGCAAACTTCTGAAAAACAAAGTAGAGTGTACAACTAAAAGTATAAAAGAGGATTTGAGTGTTTTGGAAAGAATGTGGTGCACAGCCACCAAGAGAAGGGTCAAAATGTTTTGTTATTTTATTTTTAAAGAACAAATTTGTTAGTTTATTCCTAATGCTTTCCAAGCTTTGAAGATTTTCTTTTGATTCATTCCCTAAAGCCTCAGATAATTACTTCAGCAATGATACTGTCACACTACTAATTTTATGAATATTTAAATATTAGATTCAATCTAATCTAAATATTAGATTGTAAGCCACCTGGATAGCCTTGGCTTAAGGCGGGATATAAATAAAATGTTATTATTATATATTATTATTATTATATTTCATTCTTGTCATAAATTACACATTTGGTTCAAATCAGGACTAGATTCTCAGTGAATCAATGAGAAATGTCCTTCACAGTCCTAAGCCTACCAAAATATGTGTTGCAATGCTAGAGTTTGAACTAAAAGGATATACTATGCTTCTTTGGAATGTTACTTAAGTAGCATTATGCATCAGTTCAAAATATTGGGGAGAGAAATCATATTTTTTCTTATTGAAAAATGCTGCAGAGAGCCTCTGGAGATTGATTAAATGCCTCAATATATTAAGTAAAATGACATTTACTATGATGAATATCAAATGGGGTGAAGACAGTGATCAGACATAGAACAGAACCTACAGTTCTGTCTCTCAGATTACTGATGCATCTACCACTATTTCATGAAATATTATGATTTGTAATATGACTAATGCTTGGTTTGTATGATATGTAATACAACCTTTGCAATTTAGTATATATTTAACTGAGATCTAATAAATATATCTGATGAAATTATTTGCAGGAACTGATTTTTAAGCACTCCAAGTGATCCAAATTCACTATTGGTTAACATCAGAAGCTGTGATATGCCCCAGGACTCTGCCACCATCTGCATGTGGTGGGAATCATTTGTTGCTTACTCTGTGTCTATCCTTCTATTGATTGAGGGGTTCTTCAGACTGGGAACAATCCAACATTGTTCCCTGTTGCTTCTTTCTAGTTTTTCTTGCTAAATGTTGCAAAGGAATTATTCATATCCATCTGTGTATCTGTGTGTAAAAGACGTTTTTTTGTGCCAAAAATGGATTTGCTTTGGGGGAAAACAGCTTTTTTGGTAAAAGAAACCATATATTTCTCCATAGAATAATTCCTGCACAACACTTTGGGACAGTTGAATAGAGGGAAAATACGATGATGGAACAATAATTTTCTCCTGAAGCTGTCAGAAAACTAATTATCTGTTTTCTGTTAAGTGTTATACTTTAATTCTCAATTATCTTCTGGTCATGACATCAGCCAGGGTTTTCTGACAGTGTAGTCAAAACACTAATGCTGGATGATATTTGAAAGTTGTGGTGTGATGTACCTATTGACTGCTCATTATTCAGTTATGTGAACTCTCTCTCTCTCTCTCTCTCTCTCTCACACACTTTTTAGAAAGTGACTGTTTGTTAACAACTAATTTTATTTTCACCAGCTTGTTTTTTTCCTTCTCTTTTCTCTTCAAGACTTTGCCTTAGCCTGTACTCTTGAGTGCTGACATTTAAATCTTCCAATAGTTCAGCATATCTTATCTTCCTGATCATTTCTCAAATTCTCTAGTCCCTATAGACACTAGTTCAGCTCTTTCATTCTCAGCGGGTCTCCGTTGTGTTACTAAAGCTGGAATAAGACATTAGGGGGATAGCATTTTCTTCTTAATTTACACCTTTCTCAGATCCATTCAGTACGTTTGCAGTTTTAATAAGTTCAAATGACTCCCTGCTCTCCATTCTATCATGATGTATATAGCTTACTAAGAACAGTTTCTTGGAGTTGTGCACTGTTCCAAATATGTATGGTAAATATTGCACATATAAAGAGTATGTGTAGTGACTTTCTCCTCATTCCACATTTATTTTTTTAAACTTGAGCATCCTGAAAAGTCCGTACTCAAACTGTGAGCAGCTGCTTAATGTTAAGCAGTGGGTAAGCATGGCAAATTGGTCTGTTTCATTTTGTTCCACATTTGGATGTGAATAGTCCATAGCTGATTGCAGACTACTTCAGCTTTCCTGCACATCAATTTGGAATGTCCAAGTAGGAATTCTTGAACAAAATAAATAAATAAATAAATAAGCAAATATTTGAAACAAATATCTGAATTGGGACATGCACACAAATTTCAACTCATTAGCAGTGGTTTGAACAGAGACATTAATTTCTTGTCATACTAGGGCCTGGAACAGATGGTGGTGGGGGGGGGGAAGGAATGGCCAGAGGTTTCTCCAGCTACAAAGCAGGCCAGGACTGCAGTGACAAGATATCCACCTCTGAAAGTGGGTCACCACTGCTGGCCGCAACCCACACCGCCAGGAACCAGATTATCCCCGCTCCTTTTTGCTCCAGTCTAAAGGAACTGAGCACTATGTCACAGCAGCTTCCATCTGTATTCAATGTGTGTGTCATATAAATAGTGTGTCTCCAATGCAAGCAGAAGCCACTTCTTTTGGCCTGTGTGTTTCAGTCCTATTTTTTTAAACAAACAAACAAACAAACAAACAAAACAACACATAAATATTCATTACAACTACACATATTACAAATAGATTCTCCTCTTGCCAGTTTTATGACAATATTTTCAGTACCCATTCCGTGCCCATTCAGTACCCATTCCAATGCCCTACACATGGACTTTTTTGACTACACATGTGCTTATCTGTTCATCTATGCTTGTATGCAAAACGTGTTTCCCACCTTTGTCCTTTCAAGTAGTCTTTAACCAATATCAATGTGACATTTGTCCCTTTGTCACCACATCAACATAGTTTGCATTTTCATTACATTTCATATTGCACTTACCCCACCTCCATTTGTATACACCTCTCCACAGAGACTTCACTTCATACAGCTGATGAAGTGGACTGATGTCCATGAAAACTAATGCAAACTAACCAACTGCTAATTTGGGAGAGTCATTCCTATCATTTATTTTTATTTTTATTTTTGTTTGTAATTGGAAATATAATACTTATAGATCTATATCTGTTTGTTATGGTGTCTAAGCTGGCAAGAAATGCATCTACAAACTCTATGTTCTTTAAATTATCCTGGAGATGTATGCCTTTCTTCAGGAAATTTCTTAAGCTTCCAGGATGACTCTTCCTCATTATCAGTGTCTATTTGCCACTCTGATAGATTAGAGAAATCTGTATCCATCCCTACATCTTTTAGATGGCTAGTTTGGCTGCTTAAAAATTCAGAACACCTTCAGGGCTTATAAATCATGGATAGCAAGATGTTAGCATTTTCTTCCTTCCATTCTATTACTGCAAGGCCTAAATCTTTCCACATGGGAGGAAACCCAGGGCATGGCTATATCACCAGGGCTTTCTATATTTTATGACCGTTCTAGGAACTCCCAGAATGGAAAAAAAAAGACATTAGAGTAAGAAACCTGCTCCCATGATTTGGGAATGGGAAGGAAGGGTGGAGAGCCAAGCAGTTTAATCCAGTTTGTACACTTCTAAGTGATAATTTGCATTATATCTGGATTAGTCACAGTGTCATCGTTCAGAATGGAGTATTCTGTGTTAGCTATTCTACTTATCCATGAAGGCACTTTCACTGAAGTACTGTGAACAGTTTAGCTACTCATTTTTACATGCATTCTCCTACTTGCTATGCAATCACTACACTAGGTTCCACACTACTCATAGTAAACATTCTACCTACTACACAACACTGATGTTGTATTGATACAATAAACATGGTTCTGATGGAAGCTGTCTAGGGCATTTGAGATAGATGGGTAAGAAATCTAAATAATATGCCTCAAGACTAATTTCAGCTCTTGATTTATTACAACTACTCTACAGTTATTCTCCACAATCTGTATTATGGTCTCTTTGGGATGTGAGCCAGATTAGCAATGTTTCAAACTTTCAATTGCATCAGCCTTCTGAAGTGTTACTGGCCCAGGCAGTGAAGCACTTAATTTAATTAAAAGAGTCTGCTATAGTTGAAACTGCTGAAGATACTATTTTTCCAGTAAAGCCAAGGTAAATCTAATTTATTAGATCTTTGAAATGTGTTGTGTTATTGTTCTTGTGCTTTCTCAGCAACTGTATAATTTGGGATGCAAATTCCATGTCCCACTGAAAAAAGTATTTCATCTTTTTGACCTGCATATACTGCTAATGTGTGTGGAATTTTTTTCTACTGGTGTGATGGTGTACATTAAGCTATTTTTCTGCTGCATTATGATGTGCCTTTTCTAGCTGCAGCAAAATGCCAGATTAGAGTTTATTGAACATTTGTAGATGGGCTATTACATTGTCTCATCCTGCAGATTTGTAATAGTTCTCATTAATGAGCTGTACTTGCTTCTGTTTCAGATCAGATCAACATCTATTGACAGTTATGGAACTGGCATCTAATTTGGAAACTAGGATCCATTGGAAGAACTCAACAAGGGGTTTGAAGTAGAACAATATTTTTCATAAAATTACTGAATTGTTAGCATCATTCTATAGTTTAGTGCCTAAGATGCAATTTAGTTCTTAAGAACACAATGTCATTGAATATGGTTATAGTCAGAAGTTTCCTATGTCAGGAGATGACAAAACACTCATCTGACATCCCAACTGGTGTGTCATTTAAGCTTGCCATCATAATAACATCACTGTTGAAAGTTCTCTCTTACAGATGCTGTTTGAAAGAATCTGTTGCGAAGACATGCAATGATACTGATATTTTCCTTCTCTACACAGTCCAGTTTCTGATTTTAGTAAAGCAATTGGGATCTATGGCTAAGATCCTACATCATGAATGTAGTTATGAATTCATGACTACATATTCCCCCCCCCCATAAACCCACCCTAATAGCCAGGAGCCACAATCAAAGATGTACATCTATTCTGATGGTTGTTGGGATGCAGCAAGGTGAAGATTTCAGTCCACAATTGCCAGTGATCTGCAGTAGGATGAGGAATTGTGACAGAGGTGCTGCTTCTGACTGTCTCACTATTGGTGCTGATAGAGCTTGCTGGTGGAGTGCAGCTGGAAACATCCTGCTGTGTCCTGATCACTAGCAAAACAGATATCCATTGCTCAGTGTGGCTGCTGGCTGTTAAGGCAGGCTTGGTTTGGGAATTATTTGCAATTCTGGCAATATTGCCAGAATCACAAACATGAATACTTAACAGTTACAAATGTGTAAGCTTCTAATAGGGTTACAAAAGGATGCCAGCCTATAATTTTAGCTGCCACATAATTTTCCAGCTGCTCACTTTTAAAATGCACACAAAGTAAAACTACTCATGACCAGAATGGAGATCTGGTTGCTCTAATAAATGTGTAATGAGGAACATTTAAAAGAAACTAATATTTTCATCATAAAGGGACAGAAAGATTTAAAAGTAACAGTGAATGTGCATAATAATATAAAATATACAAATAGAGCACAAAAAGAAGCTGGAGTGTAATAATGTGGGTGTGTGTGTTAGGATTTTTGCAGCCTGTTGTAGCCTTTTGCATACTGAGGATAAGGAGAAAAGGCTTGCAGTAGTGGTACTACTCACATATTTTATTCATCGTTGTCCATTATGACTAGTCTGAGCTTGCTGAGAAGGAATTATGCAGGTGGATCCAGGGAATGCTGAATGCATAATTGTGCAAGGAAGTGGTATGGGGATTAAGGAGGCCATATTCTGTATAAGGTTGCAGTATTTTTCAAAGGAGCAGCTCTGGAGTTGGATGGTCCTTACTGTAATTTAAAACCCAAATGATTTCTGTGGTACATGTAACCTTTTCCCAAGTTTGAATTGTCTGTTAAATATATCTATTAATGGGCTGGAATAGCTTAGTACTATGATGCACTACCTATGAGTCTGGTCTGGAAGCTGCAGCTGGTGCTAATTGGCATGTATAGAGGAACACTTTGTATCCATTAGGGATGCAATTCTTCATTAAGTCTTTTTCTCAAAGACAGCAGCAAATAATTTATTTTTGCTGCAAAAAAAGTATTTAAAAATGTGCAGTTTTCAAAGGCTATTTCTAATCCAAGACATATTCTGTGCAAAATTTGCAGATGGTTGATTTACACAGAAAATGATATTTTTTATTTTCAGAAAATGCTTGTTTCTGCACAGAAAATGCTGTTTCTATGCAAATCAAATGTGTGAATTTTCTGCAGAATAAGTCCCCAATTATGACTTTTTTGCACAGAATGTTTGTTAAGATACACCACATCCACAGCAGTCCTCTGATGTACCAGACTTGTAATTATTTAGAAAAAGACAAACAAGACCTGTTAATCTAACACAATTTACTTTTGAGAAACCATTGCTAGCCCATATTGATTACAGCATTCTTTTCTAAGTGCTCACAGTCAGACTGTTTATTTGTTAATAAACTTTTCCTGGTATTTATGACTTAGTTTTATAGAAGCTCATGCTTGTTTTTAGTAACTGCAACCCTGCTCACAGATCAACTATTTAATGATCTGTTCTAGATAGTGTTTTTCTTGGTATGAGTATCAAACTGACTGGTTTGTGTTTGCCCTTCTTTTTCCACCTTTCTTTTCCTTTCAGAAGAAAGAAACAAAGTAGGTGTTAGATATTTCTTTCTGTCAGTCATGACTGTTTTAGCTTCTCCACACTGGTCCTATCACTTTTCTTTCTCTTGTTCTCAACATTGTCAACAAAACTACTACTACTACTACTAGTACTACTACTACTCTTTTGCACACCTAAACTCCACTTGTGCTTTAACCTACAATTCTGTGCTTTTCCTTGGTGATTTGCCCCTTCTTCCATTTCTTATATTTTTAAATGTTAGCTCATCTGAAAACTTATTCTTCTCCTTGATTTCTTCAGATGCTTCCCAACTTTCTTTCTGATTGTAATTATTGCATAGGTCCATTCAATGTCTCACTTTTATGAAATTCCTATCCATTAGTAACTCCTTTCACTGTGAACTTTTGATCATAGGAGTTCATTCACTATTTCTTTAAACATATTGAAAGTGGCTTTTTTAAAGTCCAAAATACACATTCAATAGCTTTCCTTGTTGGTAAAATGAATCTCAGGTGGGCATAGCCATTTCTACCAAAAATTTCCACTACTTCAATATCAGTTCTTTTCTGTTACTGAGAATAATGTCTACAGCCAATCTCTTTTTCACTAATTCCACTTTCTGGGAAAAGAAATTTTCACCAAGGTAAGTGAAGAATTTGCTGTACATTCATTCTTTTCAGAGGGTAGTTAAAGTCTCTTATTAGTATTATCTCCCCTAAGCAGATGGGCGGCCGTGGGCCACCCTGGGAAGGTGCACCACAGGACCAAGTCATCCCCATGCCTCGATTCAGCTGCGCAATGTCGGCACCCCTGGAAAGGAGCACTAAAATAGCGCTCCTTTCATATGTTGCCAAAAGTGCACCACAAAAGGTTGCGCTGCACTTTCGGCGACCCTTCCACTGCAGTGTGTCCGGACGCTGCGGCAGGAGGTCCTCCTCAGAGCGCCGGCCATGCGGAGGGCCGGCTACTCCGAGGATGACCTCGGGAGGGGGAGGGGGTGCCGAGCATGCAGCTGCCCCTCCCCTTCCCTGCGCCAAAGATGGCTGAATTAGCCATCTGCTTAGGCCCATTTCTCTCCTTATTTAAACATTTGCCATTCTGTTTTAGGAATGCAAGAACTAAGTATTCAGCATGGCATAGTCGTCTGTAAAAGGCTCAGTGATGTCACTGTTGCTTCCTTCTCCTAGATTTTTTAACCAAATGCTCTTAACCTGCTTTCCATGCTCCAAGTCACAAATCTCCTTGTAGGTATACACATCCTTTATATATAATGTGATACTCTTTCCCTTTCTGTTTGCTCTATTCCTTTTGAAGAGGTTATACCTCTCTATTAAAATTCTTTTATGAATTTTCCCTACAAGGTTTCAACAATGCCTATTAAATCCTATTTGTCTCCCCATATTAAGAGTTCACAGCTATTTTTTTCATGGTCTGTCCATTATTAGCATAAAGATATCAAGAACCATGGGCCACTCCTCCAGCTTTTGCCATTGAGTTTTTCTGCTTATTGGTTCTTCCACATACCACTGCTCCAGTTTCCCCTGTATCTTTGATGCTATTGTACCATACCTTGATTCCCATTTTGAGGAAAAGGTGGAATATAGATCAAATAAATAAATAAATTGTACATTGGACCATTTTCCCCCTGTGTTCAGAAATACTACTTTTGCCACTCCCACTCTGGCTCCAGCTTAAAGCCCTCCTGATCAGATTTGTGAAAGGGATCAGTTTCATTTTCTTCTGAATTAATTAAACAAACACATTAGTTTCTTCCTATTGACTGTATTAAGAAAAGTGCAGATTTTGGAGAGTTCACCCATCCCTCATTTATATCTTTGAATAAGTATGTGAACATACTAGAATTCGATGAAACACATAAAGAATACAAACTAGCAATGACCTTTCTAGATCTAGAAAAGTTATTTGATAACATCAATTGGAACGTAATAAAAATAGTGATAGAGGAAAGTTGAATACAAGGGAGATTTATGAATTGGATCAATAATATAAAAAATCAAAGACAGCAAATAATAAATGGAGAAAAAACAAAAACTAGATTAACAAGAGAATGCATCAAGGATGTTATCTGTCCCCATTGCTATTTATTATGGTGATGGAAATACTAAATAAGAAAATAAGAAATGACAAACTAATACAAGGACTGTAAATTTATAGCTACAACTACAAGCTCTGTGCATTTGCAGACAAGTTAGTGGTCTTCCTGGAGTCCAACAGAGAACATCACAAAACTGGTAGAAACACTAGAAAAATTTGGCACTCTAATAGGATTCAAAGTCAATAGAGGTAAAAGTGATATACTAAGAATCTCTCAAAAAAGAAGAATAATTTAAAAAGAAAATGGAATTTCAGATAATAGACAAAGTCAAATATTTAGGAATAATAATCATAAAAAAGAATTCAGACTTATAACAAGAATAATTATATTGCAACCTGGAAAATGCATTTTAAAAGATCTGGAAAAATAGGATAAACAACAGTTGTCACTACTGGGCAGAATTGCCATGATACAAATGAATGCATTACCTAGAATGCTATACATATTTCAGACAATACATATTTTATTAAACAACCATTCAAAACCTGGCGACAAGATTTATCCTCCTTATATGGCAGGGGAAGAAATTGAAAGTGAAAATCCCATTAATGCAAGACCAAAAGGGAAAGGGTGGATTGGGATTGCCAAACCTTGAAATTCATTATAATGTGTGTGCCCTAACATGGGTAAAAGAATGATAACTTTAGAAAATAAAAAAATTATTGGAAATAGAAAGTATTTTGGATGGCATGCATACCTATGTTATGACAAAGCTAAAACAAATAAAGAATTTAATGCACACTGCATAGGAAAAGCATTTCTTATAGTCTGGAATAAATATGAAAGACATTTTTACATTAAAATTTCAAAATGGACATCTACTTAGGAAGCATGCCACAAAAAAGTGGACTAGATATGAAGACATCTTGATAAAAACAGATAAAGGATACAAAATTAAATCAAGGGAAGAATTGCAACAAGTAAGATCAGAAATGAACTGGTTCCAATACTGTCAAAACCAAGAAGAGTTTTTAAAAGATATGGTAACACAAAGAATAGAAAATGAAAGGGAAGGATTTGACAAAATATAAAGGAAGGAGAAAAACAAATGATAAATAAAATCTACAAACACTTACTAGAGTTAGGGTTAAGTGAAGCAACAAATCAAGAATAGCATGATTAAAGTGGATGCAGAACATTGGAAACAAAATACCCCTGGCAAGTTGGAAAAATGTGTGGAAAAACAATTTAAAATTTACAAAATGTAACAACTTAAAAGAAAAATATATCAAAGTTTCCTATAGATGAAGTTAAAAGATTTAGCTTTTAACTTCACTATGTAATAGTGTAATAATGTACACTATTATTACCTCATGTGATCAACACAACATCCCATGAAATCTTTCATGTTGTACCTTTATTCACTATAATTTCTGAGGTAATCACTATTACTTCACTATGTAACAATGTAATAATGGACAGTATGTATGTACATAAGTGGAAAGACAACTCAGCAATATGAATAAAAATGAAGAGAATTGTCAAAATTATTGAGAAAGGAGAAGGATTAATTAAATCAAAATGATATACAAAATATGTAATAAATGTATATATAATAGTCAAACCAGGGAAATAAGTACGAAGCATTTGTGTGACTCTGATGTGAAAAGAGACTAAAGAAACAAAGATGGTACAAAAATAGAATTTAAGATCTACTTAGTAGTGGAAGAACTAGTTAGAATAGCGGTTATATATTACATAGAAAGCGTATGTAAATTAAGCATAGAAAAGAATGTGTGATCATGAATGTTTTTAACAGAGGGGCGGGGTATATTATTATTATTATTATTATTATTATTATTATTATTATTATTATTATTATTATTAAATATGTTTTTGTTTTTATGTTGTAATAAAAGCACAATAAAAATAATTTTAAAAAGTAGGTATGTGTTATACAGCAACATTGGTGTAGTGGCTTGAATGTTGGACTATGACTCTTCAGACCATGGTTCGATACCCAGCTCCACCATAAAATCCCTGGGTGACATTGGGCAAGTCACACTCTCTCAGCCACTGGGGAAAGCAATGGTAACCTCCACTGAACAAATCTGACTAAGAAAAAAACCAGGATAGGTTTGCCTCAGGGCACCATAAACCAGAAACAACTTGAAGGCACTCAACAACAACAATACAGCATCTTAAAATTTTTCAGTGTTTTAGAGGGTCACCTGCTTTTGTTAAATCAGGCTTTCCCAGAATAGCATCTGCTTTAGGGAGATGTGACTTCAGTTATTATCATTGTTATGTTCCCATTGTGCTGTGTTTTATGTTATTTTTTAATGGATAATGTGTATTTTAATCGTTTCTAGTTTAATTCTGTTTTAAGGGGTTTGGGAGGGCAGGGTTAGGGGATGTGGGAATGTTTTAACTTGTTGTTGGTTTTAATGCTGTAACCCGCCTCGATTGTTGAGCAGAGGGGCAGGCTATAAATAAAAATTATTATTATTATTATTATTATTAAATCTAAGGAATATTTGAAATCACTTCTGAAAGTGTTTTGTGGAAGTAGGGTAGATAAAGATTAAGTCAGCCATGTGTGAGATGAAATCCTGCTTTCAATTATTATATAGAATGCCTTTCATTAGATTAATTGTTGTTAGATTCCATACTTTGTTCTATGTTATATTTAACTGTGATTACCTCAGAAATTATAGTGAATAAAGGTACAACATGAAAAATTTCATGGGATGTTGTGTTGATCACATGAGGTTAGCTTGTTCAGGCACTCTTACTTCCATAGGATGCTCTTCTTCTCTTGCTGTGATCTTACAAATGTGGAGGGACTTTTTCTATCAGCACAGTGTGAACCCATCAGCTTATTACAGATAATCATATTTACTTTACTTTAGAATGATCATGTTATGGTTCTTGCAAAAGCTTATCACTGTGAATCTATCATGTGCCATCACTGCATAGGTATATGAAAAACTATATATAGTTCTTTCTTCGGTAAATGATAGCATCATTTACAATCCATTTT
>JAIPUX010001232.1:116857019-116872520 GCA_020142125.1 Phrynosoma platyrhinos
AGAAGGGAGTTGAGAAAGATAAAGAAAAGACCAGAGGAAACTTTCTCTCAACTGGTGTATAGGTAGATTATTATTTAAAGAGCTGGGTAGATGGCTACAAAGTAACATCCAAAGAATTACAAAGCTTAATGTCCAAAGCTTAAAAGGCTTGGAGCAATTTTATAATGTAATTCCCCAAGAGTATAAATGGCTAGTTCAAGAGAAAAGAGCCAAAACAGTAGCAGAAGATGCTAGAATGGTTGATGAACTAGTATTAATTAGAGGAGATGACAGGGGAATTACAAAAAATAAAAAAGGGTCTCAGTGGAAAGACAAAAAGGACCCCAAAAACTGGCAATCCCCAAATGAAAGGAATAGTGAGGGGAAAAATTATAAACCCTGGCATCATGGGAGAACTCCAGAATGCGAGAGGAAAAGTTTTGAGAGTGAGGCACTGAAGACCAGAAGAAGGATAGATGGTCTACAGAAAATCAGTCAAAAACAAACCAGAGAAATTGTTATGAATGTGGGCAAATAGGGCACGTGACAGAAAACTGTCCAAAAATTTATCAGAAGAATTTAAACTCACCTATCAAACCAGCATATTGTGTAACAGCAGTTAGTAATACAGGGAAAAAATGTTGCAAACTAGGAGCCACCGAAACTATGGTCACCATGGAAATGACAGTTGTTAAAGCAACTGATTTTTTTAAGGGAATGTTCTCCAAGGTCATGCCTATCTGTGACAGTTTTGCCTGAGGGACTCAGTTTTAAGGAACACAGAAAATTAATACAAATAAATAAGACCTGGTTGTGGGGTTTCCGTGACTCTGAATCCGAAGTGTGTATAATTAAACCACATTTAATAAATACTCAAAATATAAAGCCCAGAAGAAATGTTGATTTTAAAGGATTTAGGGGGCCCTGCATTTGTAACCCCAGTAGCAAAGCTAGACATTTCCTTCAGAGGACACGAACTGCAGTTGAAATTTGCACTCTGGGATGACATTCCTATTCCATGTTTAACTGGAAATAATTTGAACAGATATCTTAGATTCACTTTAGTGATCACTAGACAACAGAAATAGGAAAAAGCTTCCAAACAGGTCAATCAAATACCTGAAAAACAAACTGAACAAGATGTGGTCACTAGTGATGAGAGTGGTATAACTGAGATAACAGAGGAGGAGAGTTGTGAGGAAATTAAACTTGAGAACAAAGCCAAATTTGGTCAAGAACAAAAGAGAGACGAAAATTTAAAACCTTTGTTCACTCTAGCTAAGGAAGAAGTTAATGTAGAGCTGAGTGAGAATCACCCTCACAGATTTAAAATCATTCAAGACCGTTTATATAGAGAGGTCCTCAAATATAAATATAATACTCAGAAAGAAATCCAAAAACAGTTAGTAGCCCCTGAGAAATATAGAAGCCAGATACTAGAAATAGCCCATTCTAGTTCATTTGGAGGTCATTTAGGAATTAAGAAAACTGCTCAAAAAGTCTCTTGAATTTTTTATTGGCCAAAGATGGGACAAGATATAAAATCTTTTTGTTAATCTTGTGACATTTGTCAAAAAGTGGGAACAAGGCGAGATTGGACCAGAGCTAAGCTGTGTCCATTACCAGTCATGTCGCAGCCATTCCAGAGAATAGGCATTAATGTCATATGGCCATTATCTCATGCAACTTAAAGGGGGGATAGATACATTCTTACTGTAATGGACTATGTCACGAGATATCCTAAAGCAGTAGCTTTGTGGAATATAGAGATAATGACTATGGCTAATGCTCTAATAAACATTTTCTGTAGATTAAGATTCTCGAGTGAGGTAATATCAGATTTGGGAAGTAATTTTACTTCTAAAGTGATGCAAAAATTGTGGGAGGTCTGTGGAGTGAAACATTTAACCACAACCCCTTATCACCCACCAAGTAACGGGCTTATAGAAAACTTTAATGGAACTTTAGTCAATATGATAAAATCCTATACTGCAGAAAACCAGAATGATTGGGACACCAAGTTGCAACACCTGTTGTTTGCCTATAGAGAGGTGCCACAAGAAAGCTTGGGATTCAGCACATTTGTGTTCATATTTGGACGCAAAGTAAAATGACCTTTAGATCTTATTCGACATGAGTGGGAATCTCCAGAGGAAAGAGAGCCGAAAGATGTGGTATTGTATGTCCAGAACCTGATGACATTCTTAAGACAAGCCTTGAGAGTTGCCGGAGAAAACTTGAAAACAGCTGAAGGTCAACAAAAGACTTGGTATGACAAAAAGGCCCGAACTCGAATTTTTCTGCCAGGAGATGAGGTGTTAGTCCTTCAACCAATTAGAGGAAATAAACTTCAGTATGCGTGGCCAGGACTAGTACAAGTTACAGAGAAGATCAACAATGTAAACTATATAGTGGACTTGGGAGATGATGTGGGGTGTAAATTGGTGCATGTAAATATGCTGAAGCCCTATGTTAGATGGGAAAATTTGATATTATATACCGTTAGAGAGGTGGATAATGAAGGCATTGTCCTTCCTCAGTGTAAATTTGAAAATGTGGGGAAAGAAAAGATACAAGACGTTACGCTTGACACGTCTCTTACTCCCTAGCAACAGTCAGAGATACGGACTGTGTTAAAGGAATTTGAGGATATTTTTTCAGATGTACCGGGAAAAGTCCAGGGGATATATGATCATATCAATACTGGAGAAACAATACATTGAAGCATCAAGGCAAGTTGTACCACCCTTAAATGGGCAAATACGTGGTCCAGTTGTAGTAATCAGCAAAATCCATTCTGTCATCTTCAGGAAGCATGAGACTAATGATGCTTATGGATATTGAATGTTTGTTGAGTCCATAATTCATCAGCTAACAGGTTCAGGTCTGTTGGATTAAGAAACAAAAGATTTTTCATGGATACATCTTTCATTTCGGAATTAATTCCATGGCTTAACATCAGCTCTCTGGTTGAAGTTCCAGTCACAGAAAATTAATTACACTTAGAATGAACATAACTCCATGATACATTTTAAAAGTATAGAATCCTCTACTTTGCTTTCACTGAGTTTCTGCCAGCTATTACAAACAGTTAATATGATGAACTAGTCATTGCTATTCCAAACTTCTCCTTTGAGGTATGCACAGGATATAAGATCTGTGATTCAGGAAGCAAGATACATGTTAATTCCTGTACAATGGAAAAATCAATATTAAAATCAGAACTTCACTGCTGCTGAGACTGTGCTGTGGTGATAGCAAAATATTGATTTACCATTCTCAGCCTGGAACACAGAAAGGCAAGCATTTGAACTTTAATTAATATATGCATAATGCAGCAGCAGCTCAACCCCACTTGGTTCTAAAGCATTTCTAAAAGCTTTGCCAAAGAGCAACCTTGATTTGAACTTTAGAGGAATATCAAATTAAGTTGCAAGCTCGTTATGGCCCAAACCTTGCCTTAATTTCTCTCTATAGAGTATCATGCCCTAATACAGTGATACATAAAGAAGAAGAATACTGCATAAAGAGATGAGTCAGCAGTGCCAGGAACAATATCAAAGTTTCAAGTAGATTCCAGCTCTTTAAGAGATAATGGCTGGAATCCCACTGATGTCTTATACATCCAGAGAACTGGTATAATGTTCTGTGTACATTTCAAGGTTGTGTGGAAGTGAAGATGTGCATGCGGTTCCATTGTGAATGGAGAAGTGTTTATACATGCAATGCCTATATTCCACTTCTCCGTATCCAGAAATCCTATTTTGTATAATATATTGTGCAAATATATTAGTGCTGACCAACTTATGTCGACAGATAAGGAAAATAAAATGATGGCCAACAAATTGGAAGCAATCAATATATATCCCCATCCACAAAAAAAGAAGACACAAGAGACTCCATTAACTTTAAGACCATAGCACTAATCATCCATGCAAGCAAAATTATGCTGAAAATTGTGCAACATAGACTCCAACCATACATGGAGAGAGAAATCCCAGAAGTCCAAGTGGGGTTCAGAAAAGGCAGAGGCACTACAGACCACATTGCAAACATATGATGGCTAATGGAAAGCACTAGGGATTTCCAAAAGAAAGTCAGCATGTGCTTTATAGACTATAGCAAAGACTTTGACTGCATAGATCAGGGGTAGCCAACCTTTCCCCTTTAAGGGCTGGGGGACTTCAGCTCCCAGAAGCCTCAGCCATGTTGGCCAATAGTCCCATGTTGGCCAATAGCTCCTGAGATTCTGGGAGCTGAAGTCCCTTGTCCCTTAAAGGGGAAAGGTTGTCTACCCCTGGCATAGATCATGAAACGCTATGGAATGACCTTAAAGACATGGGAGTGCCAACACATCTGATTTTTCTGATGAGGAATCTGTACTCAGGACAAGAGACTACTGTCAGAACAGAACACAGAGAAACAGAATGGTTCCCAACTGGCAAAGGGGTAAAATAAAGTTATATCCTTTCACCCTATCTGTTCAACTTGTATGCAGAACATATTATAAGAAAAGCAGGCTTGGACACAGAAGGAGGAGTCGTCAAAATTTGAGGAAGGAATATCAACAATCTAAGATATGCAAATGACACCATAATACTTGCAGAAAACCTCACAGACCTGGAACACCTACTAAGGAAGATCAAAGAAGAAAATGGAAAGGCAGGTTTAATGAACATAAAGAAAACCAAAATAATGACCACCCAAGGACCTTCACAAGTCCAACCTAAACAATGAAGAAATAGAAATAGTAAAAGAATTTACATACCTGGGGTCAAACATTGATAGAAAAGGGGACTGCAGTCAAGAAATCATAAGAAGATTAAAAATGGGGAGGGTGAGTATGAAAGAACTAGAAAAGATTCTAAAATGCAAAGATATACAACTCAGCACAAAAATTAGAATTATACAACCCATTGTAGTATTCCCTATTACCATGTATGGATGTGAGAGGTGGACAGTTAAGAAATGATAGGAAGAAAATCAATACATTTGAGATAATGTGGTGCTGGAGAAGGGTGCTGAGGATCCTATGGATAGCCAAAAGGACAAAGAAATGAGTCCTAGAGCAGATCAAGCATGAAACCTCCCTGGAAACCAAGATGACCAAACTTGAGGCTGTTGTACTTCAGATAAATCATGTGAAGGGGAGATTGATTAGAAAAGACAATAATGCTGGCAAGGGTGGAGGGAAGTAGGAAGAGAGGAAGGACACATACTAGATCAGGGGTAGGCAACCTTTCCCCTTTAAGGGCCGAGGGACTTCAGCTCTCAGAATCCCAGGCACTATTGGCCAACATGGGACTATTCGCCAACATGGCTGATGCTTCTGGGAGCTGAAGTCCCTCGGCCCTTAAAGGGGAAAGGTTGCCTAACCCTGTACTAGATGGATGGACTCTATTAAGGAGGTCAAGAGTATGGGTTTGAAGGATTTAAGCAGAGCAGTGGAGGACAGAGGGTCTTGGAGATGTCTCATCCATAGGGTTGCCATGGGTCGAGATCGACTTGAGGGCAGTTAACAACAACAACAAATTGTGCAAATTAAGCACATTAACTGTTGCATTACTTATCAATCTGGTAGAATCTGCTGCTACATTTCAGCCTTAGAAATATTTATATACTAAGCAATGATCTAAGATCGCTGGTATAGATTAATGATTAAAGTGCTGGATCTGGAATAGAGAAACTCCTATATGTATTTCTAATTATGTTAGGAAGGAGTCCCAGGTAAAATGTACAATGTGGGGAATAGCAGCAGCCATGATGGCACAGCATTTGATTGCAGCTGAGTCATCCTGATTCATGCTGTGTCATGGGAAGTGACATCATGGGGATGGTCACCTAGTGCTGTAAAGCACAGAGAACTGCTGCAAAACTGCAGAGTCACTCATGTGACTGACAGGTGTCCAGCAGGAAGAGGTAGGGCCTGAGAGACATGTGGAGCCCTGGCTATATAAGGCAGAAGCATCTGGACACACATGTGGGTTGCCGTGGGTTGTGTTTGTGGTGTTGATAGAGTCGTGTTGGATGGTTTTTGTTATCGCTGTAAATAGCCTTGTATATAGAGGAACTAAGATTAAAACCTCATCTGAGAGATGTCTGTCTGTGGGGTCTCTTTACTCTGTCTGGGAGGGGAGAGGTGCTTCTCCAGCTGACACGCTACTGGCTGCATCTGAGAAGGTCGTGTTCTTGGTGCTGCATGCTAGTGTAGATCTTCACACGCTGCGTAACCACTGACTTCAAAAGTCAGGTACTATTATTACACTGCTATGTATTCACCGATCCCAGGTTTTCATACAAAAACATGACTCATCTTTTTCAGAGTAACACACTGGGAACAATAAATTCCTCAACTTCTTTCATTTGTTGGTGGAGATACTGTCATTCTGCTTGGCCTCCTATCATTCGTTCTATTTCCCTACCCCTTCCTCCTTTGCCTCATTTTTCTGCCTTGCACCTTGAAGTGGCCATAGCACTTCATTCCTCCCTTCTGTTCTATCTCTTCCTTTCTTCCCTCAACAAACCTCATGTTTTTGCATGGCTATCCATCCTTCTATGTGGCAAATCTGGTTTTGCCCTTTTAATACCACTTTTACATATTTTGCTTCTATTTCTTAGTATGCAAGTTTTCAACACCCAGAACCTCATCAATTATGTTGTAACTGCCTTCCCTACTGCCATGAAACTCATAATGGGGAAACCAATTACATGGCATCAAGGAATGGTACTCCTTACATCAACCTATGAATGCACAACTTCACCCATCCACCCACCCACATTTGCTGTACATATTTGCTGTACATATTTACTTAAGTGTAAGACCCATTTAATTTGTTAGGATGTATATCTGAGCAAGCAGTTCAATTGAATATATAAGAAATGGGAACCATGTGGCCTTCCTGAGGAAACTTTCCTCATTGTTGGCTATGATGTTCTCATCGGCTGGCAGTTGCTCAGTCCAAATAACTCCCATGTTAGCAAAAATAAATAAATAAATAAAAATGGTGGGAGTGATGGAGCAGACAAAGTCAGCCTTTGTATTAAGCCACTATATTTGGCTCCTGACTTGAAATGATGCAACTCGCTTTATGTGTTGGTTCATGATCTGGCAGAGTAACATATCTCTAGTGAAACCCTAAGCTATTTTACTCAGAAGTAAGTTTCATCAAGATTAATAGGTCTTATCCTTGGCAAACATATTTAGGATTGTAGCCTTTAAAAATGTGACTATCTTATTATTAATCATTTTCTTTTTAAACTGTTGTATTGATGGATGCTTTCCACCTTCACATTAGTATTTTCCAAAAATGATCATAGAATCATAGAATCATTCAGGCCTTCCCTGAATAACATCCTGGCCCAAAGAAAAGTATAAGGAGATGACAATGATTCCAGCTCTTTTGTTGCCAAGCTGCTATTTATTTGTACTGTATTGTTTTCTTTTATTTATTATTTTAATCTTGATGTAGTTTAATATCTTTTTAAGAGGTGGGTGGGTTAGGGAAGGGGTTGTTTGACTGTTTTAACTTGTAATGTTGTTTTAATTTGCTATACGCCACCTCAATTGCACTGCAGAGAGGCGGCATAAAAATAAAAATTATTATTATTATTTATTATAGAGTTGCAAGAGACCACAAGGGTCATCCAGTCCAAGCTCCTGCTATGCAGGAATATATAGTCAAAGCACTCCCAATAGATGGTCCAGATTGATCTCAGAGGGAAAAATGGTGGACAGCACAGAAGAAGGGGGGGAGTAAATCAAATATTTATCCCTATAGAAAAGTTTGTGAATGTTGCATTTTTATGCTTCCCATTACAGTTGATTTTATTCAATACATTTACTAATGCAGGAAGTGGAAGTGAGGGTGGGAGAAAAGTGTCAGTATTCACTGCATCTGAATATACACAAATTCTAAGTTACATAGATGTATGTAAACTTGCACACACACACACCAATCACTCAAAAATCTCCATGTACCACAAGCAGCTTCAGCAGTCACCAGGTCAGCACTGCTGTTAAGCTTCCACTTTAACCATTCCCCTCTCAAGAGAACATGAGGAACCCAAACACAGAATCCTCTTCTCACAGACATGCTGTTTCTGCAAACAATTGGGAATGCTACAATTTTAGACACCAAAACAGACCCCGTTCAGTTGCAAGTGGAGTTGTTGTCATCATGCTATTAGGCTACAAATAGTATCAACTATTTGTGCTAATACTCACTGACTATTATGGTACAATGCTGCCTTAGGAAGCAGAGTGAGGACAGCAGGGCTGTCCTTATGAGCAATAAAATGTGTTTTCACACCATTCTGAACCCTACCTGTTTAAACAATGGACATGACGAACACAGAAGGAATCCAGGATAAAGCTGCAATCCAGGGCTAAATTCCAGAACAAAATATTCCTGGTTTGATTTGGTTCAGGCCAGAAATTGTGAACTATCACACTGACATGTGAGCTACATGCTGGTGCAGGGATGGAGGAAGGGGCCGGCCTCACTGCTACCCATAATTTTTATCATCCGTCTGCTAATCGATCACACATGCACACAAATGGTGAGTTGCACCATTGACCTGTCACACAACCCATGATGACCAACATAGTGTGTCACCAATAATTTAATGGATTTAATGATAATATTAATAAACTCACCAGTCCAACTGGGGTCATTGGGGGAAAGGGGGGAAAGGAGACATGTAAGGGGGACCTCCATGGTTATGCTGTGGCAATATATCATTGGGTGAACTGATGCACCATATGGGAGGTCGATCAGGTACATGAATAAGTGGGTGGTTGCATTACCAGTTGTGTGGGGTGTTCAACTGTTGGAGGCAATTATTAACTTCTGGTCGCACATCCATGCTCATGTGTGCATGTGTTCATGGTAGAAGAGAAAATATAATGGTGCAGTGCAGCTTTTATCTACCAATTCCCCATTTTTGGCCAGTCTGTCCTAGAGAAGAAGGGGACTAGTGCAGATTGCCCATGGGTGTTTGGTCCATTGTGAGAACTAGTAGTTCAGTCAGTGGGTTCTCCCTGAAAATGGGGAAACGTCAGAGGTAAACTAGCTTTTCCCTTCCACTGTTCAGGCCCTTTGGCAGCAGATGATGTGGGGAATAGCGGCCATTGAGAAGTGCTGGAGGACTGAGCTGTGTAGCTCTAGAGCTATCTTGCTGCTCTTGATTGGAGTATAGGACACTGCTAACATCTTGTGCTGGCCCTGACTTGATAGATCCAAGATAAGAGCATCACTTTTTCAAACATTTTTTTATAACCAGACATTTTGAGAAATAAACTGTAAACATATTTTACTAATTTGACAAAAATGAATTGCAATTACTAGTGATTGTGCTGTTTTTGCAATTCTTTCTTCAACATCTCCCACCCTTGATGATGAGAACCTTCACAATTACAAACTTATTCTGTTCTAAATTTGAACATGGTTGCTTCATGCAGGAAATATAATTTTCTGCCAAGAAAATATGTATATGCAGAAATATTATCTCCTGTGTATAAAATTCTATTATTAGGGGTTCATGCTATACAAAATTGCAACATATATTTAAATATAAAACAGCATTTTCTGCACAGAAAAAATATTTCTATGCAAAAATGTTATTTCCTGTGATAAAATGCTGTTTTCTGTGCAAAACAACCACATGTTAATTTTGTGCAGAATATATTTCAAACTGTGAAAAGGTTTTGAACACTGCAAGGTTTCAAAAATTTTCTTGCAGCAGGAATAAAATTGTTAAAACTACAAATTGCTTCCTTCAGGAAGAACCTTTGTGAAGAACTGAATCCCTATAAGAGAAAAAAGCCATGTTTAATTTAAAATGCATGATCTTAATAAAATATATAAATTAAGAAATGTCCTAGTTCTAGTCTTAAATGGAATTTCTTCCACTTTTGTGAATAATAAAGGCTGCCACATGTAAAAGTAGCAGAAGACCCAACTATATTGAAATATAACATTTAAAATAAAAACAGATAACTAGAAATAATTTAGAAAACCTAAAAGTGGTATTAAGAAGGAAGGTCTCTTAATTCAGCATCTCTGAACTATTTCTTGAGACATTGTTTTTCTGGAAAACATTAATGCAGACATTTCATTCAGATGTCTGCTGTCACTATACCAGATGATTGATAAAAATGATTTGGGGCGCAGCCAGCCATTGTACAGTACAAAAAATACAAAAACTAAACAAAAAAATGGTGAGGACAGGACCTCTTTTAGACTGACCTTTTACTGATAAATTGATGATGTCCTCATTAACAGCAACCCTGCTGCTTGCCTTCCATAAAAGATAATGTTCCACTGTTAACACTGTTCCAATTTCTGTGATTTAATGCTACTATTACAGTACAGATACTATTTAAATGGATTAAGGTTTAAATTAAGATAAAATATCATTGTAGTCCACTGTGTTTGTCTCCAAAGCCAACTGCATCCTTCCTTTCCATGTATTCAGTAATGGGGCTTTCCTGTACAGTCACATCCATCAGCGATGGAAAGAGTGTTACTCTAACAATGTACACCATGCAGTTTCATCCCTGAAATATAGCATGGTCTGAAGGCTTAGTTTTGGGCAGTTTACTGTATTGTAAGGTAACTACAATTGTATCATTCTGCATTGTGTGTGTGTGTGTGTGTGTGTGTGGAATCTGGTGATCTAATTTATATATCTTGGGCCTTTCTTGCTTTTGTTATGGATTGCCACAGTTATGGGTGTAATTCAGAGAAGGAACAGGAGCACATTATCTTGATTCCCTCCAATAACCTCTCTTATGAGTTTGCTATGGGTATTTAGAGAGAGGGAAAAATTTCTTTCCTAACAGAAGAATACACATATGCATGCCTACAGAAATTGCTAATTTCTGTACATGAACTCAAGTATTTGTATCCATTCATTTCTGTATGAAAGCAACATAATAAAAATGGTCCCTATGAGACAAGGGTTCTCCAATCCTACCCAACCATCCAGGGATTGCCTTAAATCAATGTTTTGTCATATGGAGCTAACACCATCAGCCATTCTGGCTCCATTTTGTCATTACACTGGGAAAGTCATCAAGACCTTGGTCACACCAAATATTGCACAAAACACCCCTGAATGGTATGAAATGGGATACAAATATCCCCTTGTGCCTGTCACGTTGTTCCACTCTCAGTGTTTAACCCTCCGATCTTGTCTGAGCCATCCTCCATTTTCCATGGACCTCTCTTCAGGACTGGTAATTATTACTGATTCCTCTATTTCCAACCTTCCACACCTTCCTTTCTGATAGTCTTATATGGTTCTTAAGGTTGCATTAGGATATATAAAAACATTCTATTCACTGAGACTAGAGTGCTCTCTGCAGCTAGTACAGGTATATTTAGGTGAAAAGGTCTCCAAAGTTAACCTCCTCTTTCAGATCTCCTTTTGAGCCATAATGCCTCTCCTCTTGGATCTGGTACTCCTTAGTAAAATAGGTGTCAGAATCTTCCATGATGAGAAACAGGAGGGGATATAGTGATTTAGTGATAGTTCAATATGGTAAAATAGGAGTAATGAGGACAATGGGGATAGAGAAATAGCACTGTGGTTTACTAGAAAAAAGCATGGGATGGGGAGGCAAACAGCAGAGAGGTCTGTAATTTAATTGAAATGCAAAATGGAGACAGATGGGCAATGGCTGGAGTAGTTAAGATATATGGCCCTGCTAGTTCCTGAGTGAAGTGTTTGAGGGTCAACAAAGCTTTGGGAGAGATGGGTTGATAAGAAGTTAGGAAGTGAAGTGGCTAGTTAAAGACCTCTTTGACATGTTAAAAGGGGTAAGGGCTGATGTTGGACAAAAGGGGTTATGGAAACAGAATCCTTAAAGATGGAATGTTTGGGGGCACAACTTAGATTTGACTCTAACTGGTCTAAAACAGATCTTTGTTTTGTAATCCAAATAAACTGTCAGTTAACTTCACTGCAATGTTCTCTTAGCTTTTCAAATCCTGGTTTGTGAATCATGACAATAGGCAAAAATTACTTCCTCCATGTCTTTCTGCCAGCAGACTAAGAGCTTTTACATAAGCAGACTTTTTGCAATTTATTTGCTTTTGAAGTTTGGGCTTCTTACAAGTAGGATGCTTTAGTTATACAAGTGATGCAATTTAAGATTGTGTTTTTATTGGCTTTCAAATGTGCTTTTAATTCAATTCTGTTTTAATAAATGAATCTACACACACACACACACCATAAAATAATTCTTTTAATATTTCTTTTTGGAAGGGAGAAAGGAGGAATAGACATCAAATAAATCACAAAAAGTAATATAAATATTTTTATTAATTTTTTTATCCCACCTTTCTCCCACACTGGAACTCAAAGCAGCATGCATATGGGTGTACAGAAAATTTTTCATCCTCGCACTAATTAGACCCAGACTTGCTTAGCATTAGGATGGTCTCTGAATCATGTTCCTTTAGACCATGTCTTACATATCAGACTTGCTTAGCATTAGGATGGTCTCTGAATCATGTGTATTGAAATTGACACAGTTGAGTGTTTATCCCACCTTCCGAGTGAGAAATTGGATCTAATGAGGCATCAGGTGAGGATGATGAGAAATAAGAATAAGGGTACACTTCATGAATTTCAATCTCTAATGGGATTGCTGAATTTTGTTTGTAAGGTTGTAGTTCCGGGAAGGGCCTTTTGTGCCCATTTATACAATGCCACAAAGGGAGTTTCTGCCCTGCATCACCACATTCGAATCACAAGTGGGATACGGGAGGACTTGAGTATTTGGGAGATATTCCTGGAGGAATTCAATGGTGTTTCATTTTGGAGGACTGAAATGCTTCTAAAGGCAGACTTTCATGTTCACTCTGATGCTTCTGGTGCCCACGGTTTTGGTCTATACTGGAAAGGGCAGTGGGCAGCTGAGAGTTGGCCTCAGACTTGAGTGAGTAACCCGGGATCTTACCTTTCTCGAATTGTTCCCTGTTGTGGTGGCAGTTCACTTATGGCCAATGCAATTTGCACACAAAACTGTTTGGTTTTGGTGTGACAACCAAGCAGTACTTCATGTGGTTAATTCACAGAGCTCCAAATCCTCAAGTGTGATGGCATTGGTCAGGTCTATGGTTTTCAGTGTTTAAAATACAATGTCTTTTTCCAGGCTCGCCACATGCCTGGCTTACTTAATCCTTTGGCAGATGCCCTTTTGTGTTTTCAGTTTTGCAGGTTCCAGCAACTGGCTCCAGAAGCAGCAGCGTAACTGCTGAAAGTGCCAACCCATCTATGGAGCCTTGGAGAGTAGAGATCGACAGGGCGATTCTTCAGTCTGTCGCTCCTTTTAGACAGTTCTTGGCAGATGTGGGGGAAGTCGAGGTCTGGCCCCTGTGGGTGGTGATCATACTTTGTTTTGCAGTTCACTTTAGACAGTCTGAGTTGTCCCCGGTGACTATTAGGGGGAGGTTGGCAGCCCTGGCCTTTTACTCTCAGGTGGTGGTGGGGGGTTTACTGACCCTACGGTTGATTTTAGGGTTCGGAGGGCTTTGGAGAGATGGTCTAGAGTAGGGGTAGGCAACCTTTCCCCTTTAAGGGCCGAGGAACTTCAGCTCCCAGAATCCCAGGAGTTATTGGCCAACATGGGACTATTGGCCAACATGGCTGAGGCTTCTGGGAGCTGAAGTCCATCGGCCCTTAAAGGGGAAAGGTTGCCTACCCCTAGTCTAGAGAGCTCCCTGTGGCACACGACAGCTGTTTGTCAGTAACAGATACAATTCTTATTCAGATCCAAGCAGTGTGCTCTTCGCCAGAGGAGGTTATTTTGTTCAGGGCGGCTTTTTCTTTGCAGCTACTAGAATCAGTGAACTTGTCCCTAGCTCCCACACATCAGGCAGGGTACTTTTATTATCTGATGTTCAAGTTCTGGGGCAGGGCATTCATCTGTATTTTAGGCGTTCAAAGACAGAACAGTTGGCTAGAGGTCAAATGATAATACTGTCCAGGGTGCATGATAGTCAGATTCGTCCTGTATCAGCACTGTCCAACTACCTCAGATTATGCCCGACTGGTCCTGGTTATTTGTTTCTTCATGTCTCGGGCCTTCCATTGATGCAGTTTCAATTTCGTGCAGTGCTGCGGGAGAATTTGAGACATGTGAGTTTGCTAGTGGCTCAATTCTCATCTCATTCTTTTCGGATCGGATCAGAGTAGAGACTGCTGCTACAGCTCACAGTTTAAGTGATGCTACAATCTGACATATTGGTTGTTGACGCTCTAGAGCATTTAAAGCTTATATTCGTCCGTAGTTGGGGCTAGTTCTAATTTCGATACTGGGAGTGAGGGGATCACATATTCACAAATTAACATATCTTTTCTGTTGAGTAGGTCAAGAACAAGGTGATGTGTGGATAATCAGGCACAGCATTGTCTTTTGGGTCGAATGGCATATTATCCAATGGGGTTGCGATTCGAACCTAGGGTTGGAGCACATCAGGCCCAATTGCTGGCTTGGCCATGGGGCATGCTGGGGGGGGCTTCTCCCGCGTATTATTGAATTCACTGTGACTTTTTGATCCCCTAGTATTCTTCTTATTCACCTAAGTGAGAATGACTTGGTGAAGGTTTCCAGCTTGCAGCTCATTAAAAGGATTCTAAAGGACTTGCAGAAAGTTCATTGATGATTGCTGCAAACTGTTGTTTTATGGACTAAGCTCTTGCGACGTCAAAATTGGTTGGGTGCAAGAAAGGACTCTGCTATCAATGTGGCTCATTGTTAGCTCAATAGAACTCTTAGCAAGAAGCTGGAAGACTTGGGGGTTTATGTTGTTGTACATGATGGAATTAGAGTTCACTTGCCACATCTGTACAGAAGGGATGGGGTTCATCTCTCCCCAGTAGGCTGTGATATATATCTCGATTCCATTGTGGATCACATTAAATGGATTCTTCTGGGGGGGATGCCAAGCTAGGCTGGCCCCCTCCTGTGGTGGGCAGGGACCCCCCAGGGGATAATTTGGATATTTGAATGTGCAATATTTGATTTGTTAATGGGGATGAAGGATTAGATCATCAGCTTCTAAAATATTCTGACATCATCAAAAATTAATGATTACATCATAACTTGCTTAGGTCATCCTTTTAGTGATGACATCATAATTTGTATGGGGAGAGATGATTTGTTTACATGTTTAACAATTATTTGGGAACCTTCTTAACATATACTTGTGAGAGGCGTGTCTTGTACCTGATACATTGACTTGATTAAAATTGTTGATTACATCGGGTGTCAGGATATGCACACAGACAAATGTATCAAGAACGAAGTTATAGTCAAGTTAACAATTTGTTATGGTAAGATATTGTTTCAGACCCTGTACAGATTAATAAAGTCATGGTTATTTGTTACTCCAAAAGATGGTGTTTGGACTCTTTTGTGCCAGTGCAACCTCCCTCATCCCCAAGACTGTGTGTGACTGTGACTCAGCGGGTGGGGCTTTGTTGAGTGGCGTTTTCAAGTCAATAGGGGGT
>JAIPUX010001232.1:116882669-116893336 GCA_020142125.1 Phrynosoma platyrhinos
AGGTGGTCATATAAATGAGTGAACATGTTGAATAATTTTATGTTAACTAAAATTCTCAAGTTGCATAATGACCATACTCCAGAATACCAATTTTCATTCATTCAAAACTGAAAATGGTGTTAAAAAATTGTGGTGATTATTCTCCTTGCTGTTCTAATACAATTGTCATGCATAGACAAATACACACTTTTTCATTTCTCCTTTCTAAGACACTTTGCCTTCTATTAAACACCTTGACTCTCTTTACAAGCAGGAATTATGGTATCCTGTTTGGATTTGCAATGTGCAAATACAATGGATAAATCGTTTTGAGAATCAAACCATTTACATAACCTGAAAACAGCAAGGCTAGAAGTCATTCTCATCCCACTTGTTTAATTTAAAACATTTCGTTCTCTTAAACTAATGCAAAGGTAATTTAAAAATATGAAACTAGTGTCCTTCTAACGGAATCACCATAGAAATAAGGCTATTTCAACAGAAAATCATTAAGGTGGGAATCGATGCTGAGGGGGGAGACTGAATTACATATTTCTTGATAAATCACCCCCTCAGCTATTGCTGGAGTTTCTCTATTCAACAGAAACACAATTTATAGCTCTTCTATTACTGCAGAATCATAATCTTACTCCAGTTCAATTCTATAAAGAGTTTTCTTTTACAAAGAAGAAGAAATAAAAGCATCAATTTGAGTGCCCAGTTGTGGAAAAACATAAAGGCAGAAAAACCTAATGCTTTGTTTACTCTCACCAATATATTTTGTTTAAAATAAAAAAATAAATCACTTCTACATTCCTTCCATTTTCTAAATACAAAAAGTTCAGCACTCTGCTAAAATCTCTTAAGGGCTGTGGGTGAAAAATTACCACTTGCACAGCTTCATGCATGGATAGACAGACATTACTGAAATGAGGCAATGGAAGAAATAACCTTTGTTGTGGTAAAGCTCATGCAGTTAGAATAAGTTTTTTTTAAAGAAAAAATCTTCCCTATGATAGGTTTGTTGCAATTGCAGAATTTATTTATATATTTATTTCTTTTCTCTCCTGAATTTCTCCCAATATGGGATTCAAGGCAGCATACAATATGTTAAAAGGATAATATAGGAAATCGATGGATCTGAAACATAATGTATGCATATGTATCATTTATAAGTGTTAAACCTCTTTTTAAAATAAATTCAATATTTCGTTATCAGTTGTTCTGATAGTATATGAAGAATACAAATTAAATCAATACCATCTAATAAATTTAGTACATTTCCTGTCCCTTTACCTTGATATGGATTAATAGATTTTGGGATTTTATGTATATCTAAATTATAATTTTCAATTTCTAAAGACATATTTTCAAACTAAGATCATATTTTAAAAACTACTATTTTCCCACCAGGATCTCAATGAAGTATTCTTAACTATTGAGTGTTAGTCCACTAAACCTATTAAAGAGGATTGACTCAAGAACAAAAATTGTACATAGCTAGAAAAAGGAAAGGAACAGACTTCAAATACAAGTTTCTTACAACAAACAGCAACAACAACAACAACAACAACAACATCCCATCCCTCTGCAGAGCAATTGGGAAGGCTTGCAGCTTTAAAAATTTCCATAAAATACAATCACAATCAGACCCCAGAGAACCCTGAAACCCACCCACCCTTAAAAAGGTATTAAACAATATCATAATTTAAAACATAGTTAAAATAAAATTCACTAAAAGAAACAATAACCCTGGCTGTAGCAGAGAGTAGGGGAAAAGAAGGATGGACTAAGTTTTAAGGTTGGAAAATCTAGTCAGGAAAGGCCTGCCAGAAGAGATCTGTCTTAGCAGCTTTCTTAAAGGTGCTCAAGGTAATAATATGATGGATCTCGTCCAGCAGGCTGCTCCATAATCTGGGAGTGGTTGCTGAAAAGGACCTCTGGGAGGTTGTATTTATAGGCTGTAGCAAATTCCTCCCAGAGGACTGGAGTGCCCTGGGTGGATTATATGGGAGGAGGCGGTCCCAAAGATAGGATAGACCCAAGCCACTTAGGGCTTTAAAGGTGATAACCAAAACCTTTTTCTGAGCCCATAAACTGATAGGCAGCCAGTGGAGTGACTTTGAGACCTGATGTTCCCGAGACCAGCCTGGCTGCCATGTTATGTACTAGATGAAGTTTCCAGACTAAGCACAAAGGTAGCCCCATGTAGAGTGCATTACAGAAATCAAGATGAGAGGTTACCAGAGTGTGCACCACAATTTCAAGGTCCCTTACTTCCAGGAAAGGGCACAGCTGGTATATCAGCCAAAGCTGATAACAGGCACTCCTGACCACCACATTTACCTGAGTAGTCATGATAGGTCCAGGAGCACCCTCAAGACTGTGAACACAGTCCTTAGCAAAGAGTGTAACCCCATCCATGACTGGAGGTTGTATTCCAATGCCTAGTTTCAGGGCCGCTACTGCAAGTACCTCCATTTTATCTGGATTCAGACTCAATCTGCTTTTCCTCATCCAGTCCATTACTGCCTTAAGACAGTCATTGAGGGGAAAGATGCCATCTGAAGTCAAAGCTGATGACCAAAGCAAAAATAAACAATGCATGTATCTCTCAGAGTTAGAGCTATGTGGCTTTTTTTCTGGATTTTAAACACTGGGCAATGTATTAAAGTTGCAATTAGTCTATGTCACTAATGAGTATTGTAATAAATAGCTATAACAAATAGATTCCAGCCACTTTTATGCTCAAGTTTCAATATAGTCAGATGGACGGTCAATAAGTAGTTAAGAAGTTGTATAATCAGTTTACACAGAGATTGTAACTCATGAAGTAGCCCAGCTCATCCTATTCAATAAAGCTTTCTCTCGTATAAATGTTTGTATTTCCCCATACAAACCTGTAAGGCTCTAAGATCTATGGGGGAGGGCTCTCTCTTGGCCCTGCAACCATCACAGATTCTCTTGGTGAGGACATGAGAGAGAGTCTTCTCAGTGGCTGCTCCTACCCTCTAGAATACCCTTCTTTGGGAAGCTAAGCTGGTCCTCTTCCTGCTTTCCTTTTGCTGGCAGGCAAAGACGCTTTTATTCAAGCAGGATTTTAATGTATAATCATGCCATGGAGGGTTTTACATGTGGTGCGTGTTTTAGTTATGTTTCCTTTAGTATGTTTATGTAATTTTATACTGTTTTAGGTGGTTGATTTTAATTGTCTTTTAAATTTTTATTGTACAGTTTTTAAATGGTTTTATTTGTGAGCTGCCTTGGGTTCCTTTCTGGGGAAAAAAGACAGCAGTGAAATGAAATGAAACAAGATACATAAATAAATACATAAATTTATAAGACAATGTTTATAGTGATTCTGAGTATATTTACTCAAATTTATTTAAATTTCATTGAGGTTAACAATACTTCTTTACAGTATTAAGTATGCTTAGAAGTGTTCCCATGACATCTACAAACCTTAGTATAGGCCTTCAAGGATGCAATTTAACTGTTTTAATTTGAAACATAAAACCAACTACTTTATTGGCATTGATTTTGTGTACTTTATTGGTTCTTAAGTACCAAGAATTTTTTTAATAGTTGGTCTAATTCTACAAAGTGTTCAGAGTAAAAATATTTACCCTTAATCTAAATGCATACTTTTTGGACAGCAAAGGTAGGATGAGGAATTAAAAATAACAATGGTAATTTTAAACAGGCCACAACCTGGATCAGAAAAGAAGTTAATCTCAATTTTTTGAGGTCCCAAAGCCTTCTTGTGATAGGTAGTATGGAAAGCCCTGGTGGTGAAGTGGTTAAATGCCTGTACTGCAGCCACTCACAAGGTTGTGAGTTCAATACTAGCCAGGTGCTCAGTGTTGACTCAGCTTGGCATCCTTCCAAGGTCACTCTTTTAATGTTTAATGATTTTTACTGTTTTTAATTATGCTGTTTTTAATCTATGTTTTAATGTTCATAGAATTTAATTATTTTTTAACTTTTGTAATCAATGTATTAGCTTTGGTTTTTTTAATATATTGTAACTTGACATAAATCCCACTGTGGGAGAAAGGCAGGATATAAATCCTAGAAATAAATAAATAAATAAATAAATAAAATTAATACCCAACTTGTTGGGGGTAATTAGCTGACACATTGTAAACCACCTAGGAAGTTGTTACGTGCACTGATAAGTGGTATAGAAATGTACTTGCTATTGCTAATACATGTCCACTCCTTTGGAGCAGAATTGCCACATCTGTTCCTAGATAAAGAAGGAACCTGAATTGTTTGTACTGGATTTATATTCTCCCTTAAAGAAAAAAAGGAATGAAATATAAAGAAGGAGAAAACTCCTACCTTCTTGTCACAGTCCAAGTGTTTTTCTTGTAAAATGGCTGATGTGAACATGTGAAAAGTAAAATCCATCTTATATTGTTTCAGTTTGAGGTAAGTCTTTTTCTAAAAAAATCAAATTGCCCTTGAATCTCTCATATTTTATATATTTCTAGACCTTGCTGGTTTCACCCACTTGATCTGCTGATCCTTAACTGTTCTTGCAATTGAACTTTTGATCAGAGCAAGCTCCTCTTTATAGTTTGACATGTTTTTATAGGAACAATTCTTCCTTTGGCCCTGATATTTATGAAGGAAGCACTCAAAGCAACAAAGTAATGGATGTGTAAGAAAGCTACATCTAAGAATATATACAAAGGTGAAAAGAAGTGTTAGTACCTTGATAGTATTGGTCCAATGCACTCTAGTGGCATAAGAATTAACGTGTGTATGTGTGGGTATGAGGGAGAGGAGGATTGACTGAGGAGATGTTGCAATTAGAGGACAGTTGTACTATTCAGCCTGGATCATCAGAAATGTATTCCAAGTAATGTTACTTGTAAATTAAGTCTGCATTTTAAATGCATCTGCATGAAACTGAAACCATGAAACATGTACAGGAAGAAAAGTCCCTTTTCTTTATTTTGAATTATCAAAGCCAGTTAAGTAAATGGCATGATTTTTAAGCAGTGGTTGCTGGTTGCTCCCTTATTAATGGGATGATAAATTTCCTTCAGGTTTTAGTTCAGATTTGAAAGGCCCTACATAATGTGCTAAATTCTTTCTTCAAAACTGGTTTAATCACCTTCTTTTAAAGCTCAGGCAAAAATCTGGAGCAGATTATACACCTCCATTGACATGGAAGCCATCAGCTACCATTGGTTGTATTAGTATCTTGGCTCATTCTCTGAACATCTGGGAACAGAATAGAGATCAGCACCATATCTGCATATTCTTCATGTGTAGTAAGATAGATCAATGTTGGTTGCTTTCATTTACACAATTTCCATCACAGTGATGGCCTCATTCATACATAACCATGTGTGGTAATTTAGAATTCAAAGCATGAACCAAATTGAGTGTTAGGTTCTCATTTTCTTTCTCTTACAGCTCCTTGACTAGTGTGTCTCAGGCATCATATCCCAACTAGATACAGATGATTGCAGTGTACTGCTTATGGAACCACCTACAATATTAATAGTATTCAGAAATTTTAACTTGTTCAGATCATATCATGGAGATTAACTGTAGTTGTTATTGTGTGTCTTCAAGTTGTTTGCAACTTATGATGACCTTAAGACAAACCTGTCATGTGGTTTTCTTGGCAAGATTTGATGGGGGGGATGATTGCCTTTGTGGCTTGCCCAAGTATGTTTGCATTTCAGAATCCCATACAGATGTGGACCATTATGTCTGTTAGAAATGCAATGGATAAACAGGCAGATCTGAGAGCTTTTCTTTATCTCACATTTAAAATATTTAATGAATACATTATTTCCATTGGATTTATGAAGACTTTTGTGAATTTTAAAAAAATTCTTATAAAAACCAAACAATGGGCTCATTCCCATTTATGTTTTAATCAGTTTCTGATTCATGTTGATACCGGGTTGGTTGATCAATTCCATTTGAAGCGTTGTTCCCACCATGGAACTGTTTTTTCCATGATTCCATGTATTCACGTCTTTTTTGGGATGATTGTCATTCCCACTGAGATTTGTGCCACTACATGATACAGGCACAGAAGTGATTGCGAGCGATCCATTGTGGTATTATTTTTTTTTAAAAAAAAAATGTCAGTCATGCAAATCGCATCTCTGCATCATCAGTGATACAACTAAGCTTCATTCTGGTGACACGAGCAGTTGTTGGTGTGCCCCTGTGCATCTGCTGTTGCTAGCTCTGGTCACTTAGGGCCTCGGCAGACGACTAATAGGGTCATCTCCGAGGCAGGGAAGAGGAGGGGCAGCCACACGATCGGCACCCCTTCCTCCTCCCGAGGTTGCCCTTGGAGCTGCTGCCCGTCCGCACAGCCGGCGCTCTGGGGGCAACCTCCCGCCACAGCGTCTGCACACGCTGCGGTGGAAAAGTCAGGGAAAGTGCGCCCTACATGTTTAGGGTGCACTCTCCCTGACTTCTGAAAGGAGCACCAATTTAGTGCTCCTTTCAGGGACGCCGCCGGTGTGCCATGGTGTGGATGCCGCGGTCCTGCAGCACACCGGCCCAGGGCGTCCTGGACGCCTGTTCCGCTTCTCCCCTTAGTCTCATGATCTGCTGGCTAGGGTCATGGATCCTCTCTCTGTAGCCATTTTGCAGGCAGTGTTAACATACTTGCAATCCACTTTACTCATCTTCCTCTGGATGGGGAATACATGGCAACACAGCCTTTCTTTCTTTTCTTTTTTGAAACAGCCTTGGATGTGGATGTGGATAATGATGAGGGTGTGGCTGTGGATGATTGAGAGTGTTGACTGGCAGAGGAGGCAAAATGATGATGATGATGATGATGATGATGATGATGATGATGACATGATTACATTATCCTATGTTGGTGAGGCCAATCATTTTAAGAGTACTTTGCAGTGCTTTATGCACCTATGGCAAGGAAGTGGTGAGTGTCCCCCAAGACACAAGGGTATTTTGGTACATTTTTGCCAGTATCCTGTGGTCTGATGAGATGTGGAAGCAGCAAATCTGCATGGTGTGAAGAGTGTTCAATATTATAATGGAGGAATTGCACCCACAGCTCATAAGACAAGACACCTATCTCCACAGAACCATGTCAGTGGAGAAAAGGGCTGCTATTGCTGTGTATTTTCTTGCACACAAAGGAGCCTATGTGACTATTGCAACAAAATTTGGTGATGAGAAGTCCACAGCCTGCAAAGGTATGATCTAAGTGGTTATTGCCATTTAATTGATGCTTCTGAAGAAGACTGAATACCTTGGGGACTATAGAAAGGTGTACATTTGCAGCCATTAGGTGGCCTTGTTTTACTTTCATTTTGTTTTAGTTTGTAATTGTACTTAATGTATAATTGCAGTTCACACTACAGCTGTTTGGTTTTAAGTTGTATCTGCATTTGTGGCTTTGCTTAAGTATACTTTGTGTGTTACTTTGTAATTGTTGGATTTGCTTTGCAAACTACTCATTGGCACTTGCACTTTCCTACTTCCCCAAAAGGTGATGGCTGGCTTTGAAGCAAAGCAATTTTCACAGGTGATTGGAGCAGTGGACAGATGCCATTGCCACATCATTTCTCCAGAGCACCAGAGTGGTCAGTTCACCATCAGGAAACAAAGATATTCCATACTTCTGCAGAGAACATGTGACCATTCTGGAACATTTATTGACCTTGTCATGGGGTGGGCAGGGTCAAATCATGACAGCTTTGACTTCCATAGCTCTCCTATTTATAACACATTGAGGGCAGGTGTTTATGTACCTGGAAAACCCACAGTGACAATCTTTGGTAGACAAGTAGAACCACTACTGTTGGCTGACACAGCCTATCCAATTAAGCCATAGGTAGTGACACCACTCAAGGGTTTCCTGCATCCTCAATAGGCAGTTTACAACAAGCATCTCAATAGGGTGAGCAATGTGATAGAGAGGGCATTTGGCCATGTTAAGGGACACTGGATATGCCTTACTACCCCCTTAGAGGTGGCAGAAGAAAATTTGAACTCTGTAATTGCTGCATGTGTGATCTTACACAATATTGTTGAGACTGACGGTGAAGTGTTGGTATCACACCCTCTTCAACCTTCAGTCTACACAGTGGATGATGCCATTACTGAGGGTGAGGAGACAACTGAGGGAGAAGCTATAAGGGAGGCTTTTATTAATTTGTTTTGTCAACAGCAGAGACAATGATTCTCTGTTCATTAGGTCATAATACAGTGTGTTTTGGACCTAACTTTGGCTTATAATAAACAGATTTTAATGATATTTAATTGACTGTGTTTTTTCTTTGCCTGTGCCCACTTTGGCCTATATCCATTGGTTGTTCGAGTATGACTGGGTGCTAGGGTGGTAACTGGCAGCAACACTGTAATATAGCCTCCATGCTTTCTTTCCATTGTAAATTTCAAATGCTCATCTGGATACAGCAGGATACCTGCAGTAGATATGACATTCTCTCAGCCCCTGAGATAGTGAGGTAATCAGCCTTTGAAGAGGCCCACCACTCATCCACCCTTCAATTTTTCTTTACTCTATTTTCAGCTTTCACTCCCACACACACAACACAAATGTAGGAGTTCACAGAAACAAGCACACTCACTCATGCACACACAATAACTCACACACAAAAACATACACCTACACCCGCACACATATATATGTATGTGTGTGTGTGTGTGTGTGCAAAAAATATATGCATGTAAATTACACACTAAAAAAATCTATATATTTTAATAATATATATGAATAAAATAAAATTTTATTTTATTTTGTCAATATCTTTATATATTGATATATACCTCTTCCGCTTTTGGCTCTCGTCACTGCTCTGATTTGTCAATGGCCTCTCCAGTTACTTCATTTTTATCTTGTGTGGTTTTATGTATTAACTTTTAATGGATGTGTGGAACTTTTAAAGGGGGAGGGTTGGGATGGTTATTCTGGGTTTTTGTATGGAATTTCTAATTGTTGTAAGCAGCCCCAATTGTTCGAAAGAGGAGCAGGATATAAATTATTATTATTATTATTATTATTATTATTATTATTATTATTATTATTATTATTATATGGTTACATATGTATATAAAGATATTAATATGAAAAAAATTAAATCTCTATGTACATGCATATGTTTGTGATAATCTATTTGTTGTGTCTACCAAAAAATTGTTGATACTCAATTTGAAATGAAGAATAAGTTGTTGGGTCACAATCTCTCAACCTATAAAGTAGTATTACATGACATTGGCCTGTGCGGGAGCCCATTATTGTCCTGTTCCATGCTGCCCTGATCCCACCCTACCAATTTCCAATGCTTTGAAAGCATCTTTCTTCTCTGCCTGTTGAATTTCTCCTGAAGAGCACACTATCTCTGCCCAAAGGAAGATTATATGAAGTACATATCATGAAGCAGAAACGGACATGTGATTTAATGACACCCCATGGCCACAGTACCCCTGCTTCCTGGCAAAAGAAAATATTTTAAAAATTATCTGACTATCCGTGGTGTCAAGCCTTTTAAAAGGATTGCAAAGGTTTAACAAATCTGTATGTCTTGCTTCTGCTTAGAATGTTTATTTCAATTTTTTTCTCTCTAAAAAAACCCTCCAGCTCCTGCTGTGTCTTCTTTGGAAAATTGTGCATGAGATCTATTGATTACCCATGGCCATCATACACGTCATGGCCACAATAACCCCTGCTTCCTGACAAAAGGATGGCTTCCCAGAAGGCTCCCCTTATGCTTCCCCAGCTGGAACCCCTGCTCCTCAACCACAAGGTCAGTCGAATTTCCCACTATTACAGACAAAGGAAATGATTGATATAGATAGATAGATAGATAGATAGATAGATAGATAGATAGTTGTCTTTGTTTTTATGCATCAACATTTTTGTGTGTTTATATATGTATGTGAGTTTTTGATGTATAGAAACACACACAACTATGTAATTTTATACACACACACACACAATCTCTCTCTCTCTCCCCCCATATATATTTAAATATATGGTTACACCATTGTGTGTGTTTCTATTCATCAATATTCATCAACAATTGTGTGTGTTTATATATGTATGTGTGTTTTTGATGCATGGAAACACACACAACTATGTAACTACATATATGTACATGTATCTGTGTGTGTGTGCACATGCATATATAACTACACACATATATATGTATACACACACATATATATGATTATACAGATGTGTGTGTTTCTATGTATCAACAATTGTGTGTGTTTATATATGTATGTGTGTTTTTGATGCATGGGAATATACACAACTATGTAACTCTCTCTCTCTGTTGTTGTTATTAACTGTCCCCAGGTCTATCTCGACTCATGGTGACCCTATGGATAAGACATCTCCAAGACCGTCTGTCCTCCACAGCTCTGCTTAATTCCTGCAACCCCTTCATACACATGGCCTCCTTAGTAGAGTCCATCCATCTGGCATGTAGCCTTCCTCTCTTCCTACTTCCCTCCATCTTTCCCAGCATTATTTTTTTTTACAAAGATTCCTCTCTTCTCATGATGCGTCTGAACTATGACAGTCTCAGTTTGGTCATCTTGGCTTCCAGAGAGATTTCTGGTTTGATCTGCTCTAGGACCCACTTGTTTGTTCTTTTGGTTGTCCTTGGGATCCTCAGCACTCTTCTCCAGCACCACATCTCAAATGA
>JAIPUX010001232.1:116907401-116918007 GCA_020142125.1 Phrynosoma platyrhinos
AGAGTGGATACCTAGCTGGGCTGGCTCCACTCTTTTGGTGGGGAATGACCCCATCCCACAGATAAAATTAATTTCGGCTAGTTAAATTGGGAAAAGAAATAATTTGGCTCTAAACAAATTTACAGGAAATGACATAATTAATAAAAGGTCTACGTCATGGCAAATTATGACATCATATGATGTAATATGACATCATTTCTGGGGAGGGGTTTTGGTTATTTGTTTACATATTTGTTTATTTATTTACTGCTAAAATTGTTGATAATTATTGTTTTGCCACGGGATATGAAGGACTACCCTTAGGTGGATACACCTTCATTTACACCTGTGGCAAAGATGTTATAATAATAATTTAATTATTTGGCTTGACCCTGTACAACTTAATAAAAGTTGTGGCCTGTTTTAAACCCATAAAAGGAGTCTTGTGTCCTTTGTGCCAGTACAACAGATTACTGTTGGGGAACATTCCTATTCTACAGTTCTATGAGTCTATGGTAATTATACCCCATTAAGTTCAATGGATTTTCCTGCCAGAAAAGCTTTTATAGTGTTTTGGATAACACAACACTAGAGTAATGTAGTATGTTTGTACCTTATAAAATTTTCAAGATGTTCAGATAGAAAGTACGAACAATAAGAAAAAATACATTTCAGAAACACTGCCTGTTCTGAATCCAGTATAATGAGACACCCAGTCTCATCATAATTATGAAGTGTATTACTATGCAAAATAGCTAATGAATCTTGCATTGGTGATCCATAACAATGCAAAGAAGATTTAAATATTTATTCATTTCATGATAAATAAATAATGTTGGTTACTATTCATTTCTAATATATATATATATATATATATATATATATATATATATATTAAATGAACCAAAGCAAATTATTGAAAAATACTGCCAACTTCCAGCTAAGGCACAATTAGCATTTAATTTGTTGTCCATAGAAACAAATACATAATTATTATGTTAAGAATTGCTAGCTGCCAAAGAGTATCTCAAAAGTAATTCGAGATTAATTAGTAGCTGATAAAATTGAAATCAGCCTCTCTCTAGAGTGGAAAAAAATTGCTTTTTATCATTAAATTGTTCTTTTTTTAGTCAGCTGTGAATTAATTTTAAGCATATTGTGCAGACGACAGTAGACAGCAAATTATGATCAGTATGCATCTCTGCAGTACTGCATATGATTATTTATATGAAGGAAATGCCAGTGGGACAAATTTAAGTTTATTGTTCTTTCTTGTGCTTGGAGCATGTTCATTTTTGATTTCATATCTGAAAGAAAGTTAACCATGTACATTCATCACAAGAAAGTGGTTGTTCAAACACTTCATCATTAGTTTAACTTTCTTGGAATGCATATCTTTATCTGGAAGTATTTGGACAAACAATATGTTACGTTAAACATATAGCGACCAGTTGCATTCTTTTATTTACTCTTGAATAAAACCAAGAGGAATAACAACAAACTGAAATGATACCTTGTGGGGGGTGGGGTGTAAGAATATTTTGCTCTCTAGTCTTGATTCAAATCCAGAATGGAGTAGAGGAGGTCACGTGAGAACATGCAATGTGTTAGCACTGAGCAGTCAGGGAGAGACAAGCATAATATATGGCTGATCTTTCTTCTGGCCTCTGACCAGTAGAGTAAGAAAGACCAAGAGATGATGCATGTAGGGCCCAACTATTTAAGTCTTTTGATATTGTTATGGGACATGAGCTCATGTTTCAGAATCACACCATTTCAGCCTCACTTTCTGGTGAATACATTTCATCGCATGAACCCAAGAATACTGAAAATTTTGCTAAGATGTAGCATGGCAAGTTAGGCTATGAATGGGCTTTGCTTCGAGCTGTCAGGTTGTGTGCCTCACTGAGGGGGGATGTAGATAGGTGGTCCTGGGCTACCCTGGGAAATGGAGGATCAAGGCTGAGGTTGCTGGATGCCTCTACATGCCCAGAAAACCTGCCTAAGGTGGTTAAAAAGGCCTTTGTAGCAGTATTTTGGGAGGCCTTTGGATGGGAGCAAAGGAATACCTGCTAGTGTGATGTTTGATTTTGAGATAATATATTGAAGATCAGGGGCTTAAATTAAATATTGATGGTTACTGATATCCAATAGACAGGTCAATTTTTTATTTTAAATACAGTTAGAAAAAAAAGAAGGGAAAGCGATGATTCCCTCCCCAGTCAGAAAGCATTTCATATGTTTTTAATCTTACTATGAAGGTTTAATGAGTAATCTCTGAGGGAAAACACACAAATAGCCAGCATTCATTTCGACCTGCACACACATGCTTAAAATCAGATTATTGTTAGTGTATGATGGCTTTTCTAGTTATATATGAAAAATAATAATTACTTTTAGCTTAAAGTTGTGACCTGTCTTCCACAAACTTAAAAAATATACTTTGATATGTTATATAGGAACCAAAAAAGGAAAATATAAATTATTAGGATTCATAATAAACAAATGAATGCAAGAGGAAGAATGTATATTCATGAGGGAACTTTAAACATATTTTCAAGTGTATTTTGTCACAAAACATATATTTTTAAAATGCTATGGCTAGACTGCTGACTAGGAGCAGTATTATCTTTATATTTATTTTTCTTTCTTTATATCCTGCTTTCTCTCAAAGACAGGGAGTTAAGACAACTTACACATTAAAAGATCACAATTAAAAGCATACAAAAGTCAGCATTAAAACTATTAACCATATTAAAACATAGGATCTAAGGGGCTAAGCAGACAGCCAACTGGGCCGTTTTGGGGGTAGGGAAGGGGAGGGGCAGCCGCACGATCGGCACCCCAACCCCTTCCCCAGGTTGTCCTCAGAGCAGCTGGCCCTCCTCACGGCTGGCACTCTGAGGAGGACCTCCCACCACAGTGTCCACACACGCTGCAGCAGAAGAGTTGCCGAAGGTGCGCCGCAAGCTTTTGCGGCACACCTTCAGCAACTTGTGAAAGGAGTGCCAATTTAGCGCTCCTTTCCAGGGGCGGCGAAGGTGCACCGCGGGACTGAGATGTGGGGATACCTCAGCCCCGCGGTGCAGCTTCCCGGGGCGGCCCATGGCCACTCGTCTGCTTCCCCCCTAGAGAAAGATATTAAAAAGATACACAGTGCAGTTTAAAACAATACAACACCTATAGCCCTTTTGTCAAAGGTCTTCCATTCCACAGGTTTAACTAAATAGAAAAGCCATAACCTGTCAATGGAAGGACAGCAAGGAAGGGTTCATTTTAGGATCCAACAGAAGGAATTACAAGAGTCTAAACTCTGAAAAGGTCCAGTCTTGTGTTCCTACCAATCATACCTGTGAAAGTGGTGGGACTGAGAGCAGAGTCTCTCCTGTAGATCTTAGGCAGGTTTATATGGGGAGATACTGTCTGTCAGAAAACCTTATAGGTCTTTATGGGTCTTGACCAGCACTTTAATTTTATTATCATTTACTTATATAGTGCCATCCATGTGCATGGAGCTTTACAAAAAGTTATAAAATAAAACATTTATAATGCTAGCTCTCATTTTCCCCACCCTCACAGGTTCATCTGGTGAGGGCCTTCTCAGTGGCTGCTCTCATAGAGTATGGAGCTCCCAAGAGAGGCTTAGGGACAAAACAGACGGGCAAAATAAGCAGGTTTCACACCAGCTTTAAGGCCAGGCATTTAGATGACGCATGCTTTCAAACTGGTCGGAAAGCACCCTCTAGCCATCCTATGGGGAGAAAAGCTGTTTCCAAAACAAGCTGCTTTTCCTCCACTTCTTCCCAGAAAGTACGCACCTTCACATTAATGTATAAATGCACCAACACAAGTGCAGCTCGAAAGGGGTGCTCTTTCCAAACCCTAACCCTAATTGTACGTGTAAACACCCTGTTGCAGGAGCACATTTAAAAGAAACAGAGCTGCCATACACAAGTGGTGGGAATGGCAATGTCCTAAAAAGAAACCATGGAACCTATCATATAGATGAGTACAACATACACAAAAAAGTCAGTCAAAGAGGGGTCAAGCAGGGGATGAAGGGAGGCATGATTGCACCTTGCTGGCATCTGCATGGGCACACATATGCTCTCATGCCCTGTCCAGGTGAAGTGTGAATGTGTGCAGGTTCACACGGATAGTCATGCAATGCACAGGGATAGTGATGGGGGCAGTTAAATAAAATACCCAGCAGTGCAGCTTGAAGACGTGTCATGTGTTCATGACATGTGCACTCCAGCCACTTTGAGAGCCAGTGGTGTAGTTGGTGGGATTTCAATGTGGCTTTGGAAAAGGCAGCTTCAAGCCCCCTTTTTTTTTTTCTGTCCATCTGTTTGCCCCTTTTAGTTGGCCTACTATCTGCTCTCATTTCAATTGCAGGCAAAGATCTGATTACTTAAACAGTCCTTCACCCTTTAACTGGTTGGGCCAGAAAGATTTTTAATGGGGTAGCTGTACTATGTTTTACTATGGTTTCAATGTGTTTTTAACTATTTTAAATAAATATTTTAATTGGATTGCTTATTTCAAAGTTTTTTTTAAAAAAAAGTATACTCACAGAGAGAAAGACACTGAAATATAAATATAAATATTGGGAAAAGGGCAGGATAAGTAAAATAAATAAATAATACGTAAACCCCATTTTGGGCCTTTACAAAGCTGCCCCTGGGAGCAGCGGATTGGAGTCACGGCAACCACATGTCACAGCCCCAATCCCCACTTTTGCCACCCCCAAAAGAGCAGCAAAATGCCACCCCTTTTAGGGGTGGCAAAAGGCCACCCCAAGAGCCAGCAACACAGCTCTTCTGCACAAGAAGGGTGTCCTGATGCTGCACGCTGTGCAGACAGGGGTGCAGTGTCAGGAAAGTATCGGGATTGAGTTGGGGTGACTGGCGTGCAGCTGCCCTGCCCCAATTCCACCCACAGGCCAGCCCTTTAGGCTGGTCTGCATAGCCCCTTTGTCTCCAAAAGTTTATGTAAAATAGTCATGCCTTTCATCTGTATTAACTTTCTCATAGCCAGGTTCATATAGTGTTCTCTGAGCAACCAAATATCACATAGTGTTCTTGAAGTACTTGTGCCATCTCTTTTGAGGAGTTTCTCAAGAAGCTTCAGAGGTTCATTACAGGGAGAATGACTTCAAACATCTATGATTCTATGAGTCATGATGCCAAATCCAGATCTGACAGCTTGGTTATTGCTATTTGGGTATTTTTCATTGGCTTTGGTTTCAGTTCCTCAAAAACAGAGACTGCAGGGTTTTTTCCACTGGTGTCGGGAGGATCAGGCATGTTGTGTCAGGTCCGAATATCTCCTGGCTCATACTAATTTGGACAAAAGGAGTCATGGTAATTCTGTCTTGTAGGATTCTTCTTATCTCTGCCTGTGTCAGTGACATCTCAAGCTACATGTTCTTAACAGTGTACATTTCTAAGCTTTTTATTAGGACAGCAACCTGTGAAAGAAATTTCGATTCCAAATCATACATTTATTTTTGAAGTGAATATCATGTCCACTGACTATGAAGCAAGGACCAAATGCAATGTCCAAAGCTTCCCTATCCTCAGCCATGTGACTAATGTTCTGTATGTAGTATGTAGATTGTGTTGGACACATATATATGACTATTTTCAAATCCCACTGACTCCATGTGGGTCTCCTGACTCCATGTGCCCATCTATTTTCAAAACTGTGACATTTCTGGTTATCCAGATAAATATGTGGTTGCTTTGTGAAAGGGAAAAACAGCATTTAGAAGCAAAAGTGCTCTCCAGATAAATTTTTTCAATCAAAATGAATGTGTTTTCCCCTCCCAACTAATTGGCTGGAGACCTCTAAGAATCTGTGGCAACTATGGAAATCTGGAAAGGCCATGCAGGATCTTTTCAAGGGCTGCATGAGATCTCTGAGCAACATTATTTTCACTGATGATATAGATAGTGCCATGATTCAGATGAGTAGAGGTGCTCCTTAAGTCAATGAAGAAAGTTAAAGGTATATATTCAGATCCTAAATGATAAAGTGGTTGGTCAGGAAGAATACTTATCATAATATCAGTTTCAGGAGTTAGCAACTTTTAAATCATGGTAGCTCCTTTCAACAGTGCTTATTTCTGTTGGAAAAGTTCCACTTTACAAAACGCTATCTTTTTTTTTTTTAATTATCCAGCTGAAATGCAATGTACAGCTCTTAATGAAAAATAAAAAAATTAATGTAGAAAGAATGACTGTGGCAGGTGAAATTAAAAGTCTGTGTTGTTGTTGTTTTGTTTTTGTTTTTGTTTGGTTTGTTTTTTAAAAAATGAGTGTGCATGAGAGAAAGAAATAGCCTGTGCTTGATACTGTCTTTTATTTTCTGATTTTCTTTCCAATTATTTGTTACAAATAGAGATGTGAAGAAATCTGTCCTCTTTTATGAGTAAGACAGCCTGGAATGTACGGTGTGTGTGTCCCCTCCCCCATTGTCCTTTGCACCATCAGTGTAATGATGCATGTATCATTTTCCCCCATACACAGCAAGAAATCAAATCAAAACAAAACAAAACATAGCAATGAATATGGACTGATTGCTCACAAAGATTTACAGAAATGTTCAGAAATTGGTTGTATAAATGTACAAAATGTCTTTCAAGTAGGTTTCTTTTTAACTCCAAAACAAGAAGTATACTGTTTTCTTTTCTCAATCACTCTCTTGCTCTCTCTGTCTTTTAAAGGTTTTATTGCTATAGTGCTTTAGTGCATCAGAAAAATAGACAGTGTGCTATAATTGCTTGAATGCTGGCAAAGGACTTTATCACACTGGGCTGTTCTGCTGCTAAAATCACATACTTTTCAAAGGGGCTATGCAATTGAGACTACTCTCTTCTTTATTGTATCTTTGTAATCTTTGTAATTGTTCCAGCATTACAGACTTTGTTTGTGCAAATACCTTATCATACACAGCATTCATCACTGCCTATCCAGTACTATCTGGTACTGCCCAGTGTGTGCCCAAAGAAATATAAATTAAAAGGACTATTACCTTTAAAAAATCTTTGTTTTTGGAGGGAGAGGAAGACATCCTGATTGAGAGTAGACTAATTGATGGCAGATGAAAGTGACTAATCTACCAGCAATTGAACTCAATTGCTCATGTCAGGATGTCCTTCATTCCTGATCACCAGCAAGCAAAGGGCAAACAAAACTTAAAGCTTGCTCACAGACCACCCAAAATCAGGATTAAAGCAGAGTTGTTTGATTATAGCCTAACCATGCAGTAATGAGACCAGACACAGTTACTTGGATTAAACAAGAGCCATTTTATTGGCCTATAACCTATTTAACTGTTTGAGGTCTGGGAAAAGCAAACTGATAAACAAGGGGGGGGCAACCTGGTGCAGGTCCAGCTGAGGCCCAGATATCAACCTCTAACACCTTCCCTACTCCTTGGGTGAAACAAATGTCATGCCCAGACTGGAGGCATGCCCAGGTGAGGACTCAGAAGATGAGAGACAGGTGGAGGAACCTGATCTTGAGCCTGGCCCCAGTTCCGCAATGTCCATGCCAGCAAAGACTGCTATCAATGAGGACAGGGAGGAACCTGGCACCCAGGCAGAAGAGTCTCCTGTTAACTTGGGCATTGAGAAGGAGGAGGAGGCCAACCTATCCATGCCATCTACAACTACAGGTGGTCAGAAAGGGCATGGCTCCACCAATCTCAGAGGCTTTAGGGTTGGCCTGGGGGTAGAGTTGGGGCGGGGCAGCTGCATGTCAATGCAGCCAACCCCACGCTGACACCACACGCTATTTCAGGGGTGGCAAAAGGGAGGATTGGGGCTACGGCATGGGGTTGCTGCAGTCCCAATCTGCCACTTCCTGGGGTGGCCCAGAGCCACCCATCTGCAGAGACCCTTTATACAAAATGCCAAGCACCTAAGGAGCAGTGGAAATAGGAAGTGCTGGAGATAAAAGCCTGGGAAGAGCATCAAGACTTTGTCAGAGACTAAGGGGCATTGCAGACTGGCCTAAAGGGCCTGCCTGGGGGTGGAGTTGGAGCAGGGCAGCTGCACGCTGGCTGCCCCAACCCCACACCAATGTTGTCCTGATGCCACGTACCTTTGCATGCGGCATGCGGCATCAGGATGCCCTCCCAGCACAATGTTTAAACACACTGCGCCAAAAGGGCACTGAAGAGCCATAGTATGAGCTCTTAGGGCGGCCTTTTTCCTCTCTTAAAAAGAGTGGCATTTTGCTGCTCTTTTTGGGGTGGCAAAAGGGAGGATTGGGGCCACGTTGTGAGGTTGCCCCGGCCCCGATTCGCCACTTCCTGGGGCAGCCCAGAGCCACCCATTTACAGAGGCCCTTTATACAAAATGCCAAGCAATTGAGGAGCAGTGGAACTAGGAGGTGCTGGACATTAAATTGAGGCACTGCCCTGGCTCAGTTCTAGGGAATCATGGGAATTTTTTTTTTTCTGGGACATTGAGCCTTCTCCGTCAGAGAGCTCTGGTGCCACAATAAATTACAGTTCCCATGATTCCCTAGCACTGAGCCAGGGCAGTGCCTCAATTTAATGTGCACTATTAGGGGATGTTGCAGACCGGCCTTAAGGGCTGGCCTGGGGTGGAGTTGGGGTGGAGCAGCCACATTCTGGTCACCCCAATCCCACTCTGACTCCGTCCTGACACCCTCCCAGTATAGTGTGTAGACATGCTGCGACGAAAACGTGCAGAAGAGTTGCAGAGCCAGCTCTTAGGGAGGCCTTTTGCTGCCCCTAAAAGGAGCGGTAGCAAAAGGATAGATGAGGGGCACAGCGTGGGGTTGCCGCAGCCCTGATCTGACACTAGCAAGGGCAGCCCAGAGCTGCTCATCTTCATAGCCCTTAACTGAAAAACACTCTTGTCCTTGCTTGCCTGTCTCTTTGGACTGGATATTTGGACCTTAGCCTGATCTTTGCTGCTCTCTGGAACCTTGACCATCAGACTGACTGATGACCCTGGCTCTCTGGACTTCTGAACTCTTTGGTATGCTCTAAGGACCTTGCTTTGTACACTTTGGATTCAAATTCTTACAGACACTGTGTCTGCTGGCAACTCACTATCTGGTAACTAAGGACCTTTGCAGACTGCTAGAAATAGTTCAAATTGAGTCTGCTGGCTCTTGAGCTCTGTGGCAGCTTTCCTGGACAACACCAGAGCCTGAGGGCAAACCAAAGAGATCAGACACACACAGACACACACACATACAATTAGTTTTTTGTAATAAATTATAAAAAAGTAATTACACAACTACTTACACTCACAAATTACAAATGAAATCTTTACATAACACATAATACATAATACTTCCTTCTTTTGAGGATTTGAATCTAATTAATTCCATCAGACTTTCACTTATTTTCCATTTCACCATAATGGTGCCAAGATGTACGCAGATCTAATATCCTCTCCCTTCTGCTACCTGACAAAGATAATCTATTTATCAGTGCCACCTCAAGCCAATTATCCAAGTACCAACATATATAGTATGGGGTAGGCAAAAGCAAAACAAAAAACAACCCCTCCCCCAAAAAACAGGTAATCACCAAGAAAACCCCATGATAGGTTCACTCTAGAGTCACCATAAGTCAGAAATGAATTGAAAGCACACAACAAAAACAAAAATGGGGAAGAAAATTCCTACCCAGTCCGTAGGCAATCAGCAAAGCTCACATTACATTGTAGTTCAGTGGGTGGGTTGCAAAAATCAACCAAGGCACAGTGTGAGGAGATGACAAGCTTATATAGCCTCAATGATCACCACCATCATGTAACACCACTTAGCCAATCAGGCCAAGCAGAAAGCCATCTGGTCTCCCTTCATGGAAGCCAACAAAGGGCCTGTGCAAATGGACCAAAAGGGTCAGCCTGGAGTTGGAGTTGGGATGGGGTGAGCACACACTGGTTGCCCTGACTCCGCCCTGACACTGCCATCATGCCGTGCACCCCACTGCACAGTACGCAGCACCAGAGCACTCCATTGACCCAGAGTGTAGGCACGCTGCACCAAAGTGGAGCAAAAGAGCTGTGGAGGCAATGCACTTGCCAGCTCTTTTTGTAGCAGCAAAAAGCCGAATCAAGGCCTCACTGTGTGGTTGCCATGACCCTAATCCAGAGCTCCCAGGGATGGCACAGAGCCACTCCTTAGGGGCCAGCTATATGGCTCCAAAGAGGCCTCCTATCCCCACAGCATCTTTTGCTGTGCAGTTTGGGGACCAAAAGCGAATGTTGGTATTCTAGAGAATTACAGGACACTTTAATGCATATGTGATGGAATTGTAAAAGAGCCAAAACTTACTGAAAGTGAATAAATAGTGAAATAGAAAAAAAAATATTGATACTAAGATGAATATGAACCACTCTATATATTTGTTGGGCATGGTCACTGAAGAAATTGAGAAGAAATTTAGAAAAATTATCTTGTACATGATTATGGCAGTGAGAGCAGTGCTGGCCAGAAAATGGAAAAGTAGGAATGAGCCAACAGTTAATTAAAAAATTAAAGTACGGAAATTATGTTAAGAAATAATGAAAACAGTGTGGAATTATAGAAAGTCAGAGAAAAATATGCTGTAATATTCATAGTAAAGGAGG
>JAIPUX010001232.1:116932955-116955690 GCA_020142125.1 Phrynosoma platyrhinos
AAAATTTTTACCAAAACCAGGAATGCAAACAGTTCCCATTTTTTGAATTTTTTGGGCTGCCCCATCTGCCAGAGCAACAGAAGTAACATTTGCTGGTTTTCTGCTCTGGAACAGTTTAATATTGTTTGTCATATTGGTGGAGCACCCAGAATCGAGAAGCCAAGTGCTGGGTTGCTGAATTTGAGTCACACTGTCACAGCCTTTGGTCACAGCAACAGTTCCTTTGTTAGCGCTGTTTCCCTTTCGGCAACCAGGGGGACGTGGCTGCTGCTGTTGCTCTTGATGTCCTCTCTTGCTATCTGCAGCCAGCTTTCTACAGTCCTTTCTTAAATGTCCCATTTTTTGCAATAGTAGCACATTTTGTCTTTTGAAACTGCTGTTTTTTCAGTTAGCCCAACCTCTAATTTCCATATTACATCATGTGACTGCCTTTCCCAAAACATTCTTTGTTATTGAAAACCCCTTTGTGTAAATAAAACTCATTCTCACAGAATTTCAGCTTGTTAACTAGCTTGTTTAGACCAACACACACCTGTGTGGCTGGTAACTGTGAATCTGGCCTCAGAAAGCAGATTTTTTCAGCAAGGAAAAATACAGACACACATCTTTACATTTCAACATTTTAACATTGACTATATATCCTATCAAAACCTAACAATGCTTCCACCTGCAAAAACCACTCCACACAGGAGATTGCATAAATCTGCCAAAGTAGGCTGATCAGACACAGAGGCAGCAGCACCCTATTGCCCAACACCTGGAACCCTTTGCAGGAGTTCCCACACATCGGCTATGGTGGGATGCCCAACCTCCATAGCTGTAGCCACCACAGGACCACGTGCTGTGTCTACAACCTGAGATTCAGGTGAGGGTTGAGGTGTCAGCACTTCTGTGTTGTGAAGCAGAAGTGCTGGCAGAGGGGTTAGCGGCTGTAGCCTGCAGCCCCTTCTGTGCAAGTTGATTACATCCTGCCACACAATCTTGCACAATCTTGCTCAGTTCTGTAAGCTGGATGTCTATTTCCTCATCTCTGCTGGCCACATGTGAGGGCCTCTTTGGAGCAGAATGTCTAGCACCTGAACCAGCAGGAGCTGGTAGCCTTTTGGATTGGGCCTTACTGTGGGGCATTATGCATTATAAATGCACGCCCAGCTGTAAATACACAGGTCCGTAAGCACGCCACCCACTTAGGATGACCACACTGGGCCAAAGGCCACTCTTCCCAAGTCTCAAATGAGAGACGCCAACCACCAGGAAGCTTTACTGGCCAAACACAATGGGAAGGTGTCCACCGGGTCCAAAGGCACCGCTTACATAAACAATCACCACAGGAGGGAAGCATCAAGCCCGTGGAGGCTGCAATGTGTCCAAATCTCTCCCCCTTTAGAATCTTGACATTACCAGTCCGGAGTCAACTGGGGTGCCGATAGGCCTCAAATTCAGCTGACACGGACTGTGCACCCGATGGAGAGCCACCCGCTAGGGCTCCCACCTCAGCTCGGTGTCTACCCGAGCTGGGTGTTCAAAGATGCCACAGGCCACTCAAGTAGGCCTTAGGCAACCGTCCCGAAAGCCATGCCTGGCCTTGGTCACAAAACCGGAGCTGCAAAATGATCTTGTCCTCACAGCGCTCCAGAAGATAGTCAGCAAATAAAGAAAGCCAAAGGCAGCAATCAAGGATTTGCTAGGCCCAAAAGACTAGCAAGTAGCCAAAGAAAGCAGCTAAGCGAAGTGACTCGCTCAGCTGCTGCTCTAAAATGGCTGCCACCATGTGGCAGCGCAGGGCTATATAGCCCCAAGATCCCACAGGAAATCTCGTGTTGTTTTCAGCACCATGAGATTTCCCAGCATGCTTTACTACAACATATACCATAGTTGATTGGCTAGGCACGCAGGAACCAAGGCAGGACTTCCTGCGCGCCCAGCCTACTGGTCATCCCTTGTCCTAAAACGGCCAGTGCAACATTTTTTCTATATCACTTTCTTGTTTACAAAACTCAGCTCAATACCACAACTTTATTGCAAACTTCAACACAGATCTATTCAGGATATTTTACCTTCTCTAATAATAATAATAATAATAATAATAATAATAATAATAATAATAATAATAATAATAATAATTTTTATTTAATACCCCGCCCCTCTGAGAGCAATCAGGGCGGCTTACATCAATTATCTCCAATCACTAGTCAGAAATAATAGCAGGACCATAGTTGAAGAATCTCAGTGCCAGCATCCATTCTCTTGGCTAAATTTTTCCCTTCTCTAATTTATTGTGCCCAATAAGTGTTACTACAGATTATATTATAGGATAAGGTTTTCCCTATGAACAACTTGTACTTTTTATCTATCTATAACAGAGCATGTGTGTGTGGAAGGATCATGATCCTGATGTCATTTTGTCAGCTGGCTCTATGGACCTGTCTACCAGTTGTTTGATGAAAATCTCAAGATGATGCTTACAGCATATTATTGCATGTGTGCAGCTTCTCATGGCATTGGAAGTCCCAATCTCTCACTGTTCCTGGTTGTGTAAGGAACCTGAGCACATATAGCTCCTAATAGATATAGTAATAGCCATTAACTCCCATAACAGATGGGTTATCAGGAAAAGTTAGTGGGCCTGTTTCTCCCTCAATGCATGGAGATTTCATCTGAATGAAGGCTCAACCTGTAGTTATACTGAAAAATTAATGCAGTTTGACACCATTTTAACTTTAACTTTAGTTTTGTGAGATATTTAGCTTTCTCTCTAAGAGGACTCTGGTTCAAACTACAAATCCCAGGATTCCATAGGGTGAAGCCATGGCAGTTAAAGCAGTATCAAATTTGGATTATTTCTGCAGTGTGACAGCAGCCTATTATAGGCATCTATGTATATGAAAGAAATACTTTTATGCCATAATCCAATTTATTGTTAATGAAATAAAGGATGGATATTAAATAAAGAGTTCACTGCAGTGCACACATTGCTTGTGTGAACAGAATGAAAAGGAATTACACTTAGTATAATTCTTTTCACTTTTTATGAAATGTGAAATTTGATTTTAATTAATACAATTACTTTTTAAAAAATTCCAATATACTTTTATTAAGCCCTTTAAATGCAAATCTCTATTAGCTTAGTATTCAGTCAACTCATGAATCCATTAATATCTTAAACTTTTGTTTTGTTTTGCTTTTGTAGAAAAGTGACAAGAATGACAGATATGTTGTTTTCAGTAGCAAAACAGGTGTTTATTTTTTTAAAAAAATATTCTTTTAAAAGCATGCATATGTGTCAGCATGGGAAAGCTTCAGTGTGGATACAAATGGTTATAATTTGAAATTAAAAATGTGGCAGAATCTTTGAAGATATATATAAAAAAGTAACAATTCACACTCTGTAATGGTTGACCCAACTTAAATATTCATACATTCTTTCATGTTACCATCTGTTAGAAACAATATTAAGCCATGCTATTTATATTCCAATAATGAATATATATTATTATGTAGTCTAATGAATAAGAAGAACAAATTTTTCATTAAATATTAATAAAAGTAATACTCTATCTTTCCACTTATGTAAGGCATTGTAGGAGAAGTTTAAAACAGCTCCCTTTTAGAATTCCTTCCAGCTGTTGCAATGAGTGTGCTAAGCAATTAGCTCTTCAATCAATATACTCTATTGACTCAATATAAATAGCAACAAAATTAAATGCAGGGCTATAATACACCAACATTTGTAACAGAATATATAATAGTGGACATACTAATTTGGAGGAGTTATTGTAGCTTTCTTTCTCCCTGTGCAATTAAATATATGCTATGCACACAATGGGATAAATTTGTAATACACATACGAAACAATAAATATGGGGTTTTTTTAAGAGCAAACTCCCACTTTCCAAGTAGACAGCATGATACATTCACTTTAGGGTTGTCATAAGTTGGAAATGAAGTCACACAACAACAAACAATAACAGGAGAACTTTCTGGCAGACTTTGATAATGATAGGCTGAGTTGTTATTCCTATTAAAAATGAGTGAAAGCATCACTTACCAAGGATTCCATAGTAAGATAAACAACATTTGTGGTTTACATAGTGCATAAATATCTACAAACCTTTCCTATATTTTTGTTATCCTTGTTATATCTTTGTAACTCCCAACAACAGCATCCGTCCTCTCTGTACCTGCACTACCACTATTTTTCCTTTTTACCACTACACAATCCTGGCTCATCAGAGAGTGAGTAAAATACCATCATCATATTATATTATTAGATATATGTGAGAGTATCAGTTATGCATGATTCCTCTTTTTCAGCAGTGCACTTTTAGGAAGTCCACATTGGCCAAATAAAGTGGCTTCTAACCACTTTGATGGTGGTGTGTTTAGCTGATGCCTAAGGCAAAAGTGCATGGAAAGTAAAACAAAGCCATGCTTTGGTGCTAAAAACCAGAGCAAAAAGAAGCTGGGGTACTCCAATTCAAGGAGGAAAATGCACATAATTGCACCAGAAAATGAACAGCTCAACACCAGTATGACACTGTAGCAAAGCAAAAACACAATCACCAACAATGTAATTGATGTAATTACAACATACACAAACCAAATAGTCCAACATAGGGCATGGGGTGAAGGGGGCAATTGGGTATTTTTTCCCATTGTTATCTTTGCCAATGTATCACTGAGTACACCAAAGCACACCAGTGCACCAAGGCACTGTAGAAGCAGTGTATTGCAAGTGCACCTGTGTGGCTGATCATATGGGTCTGGGTGGGAAGTGAGAGGTAATTGGAGGTTGCAGGCAGTGTGTTTGTGAGATGGTGCATATGCATGGTGAGAGGGGACAAAAAAAATAACAGGCAGCGTGGCTTGATGCCACCTGGTAGTAGACCATGCAGACAGCAAGGTTTTGACTTGCTTTTAGCAAACCCAGGATTGAGCCATTTTTTCCTGCCTATCTGCTCTGGCCCTATGAGATTAAGCAATTGAACTTCCACAGTTCAGGAAGAGAAAGAACATTTCCTTAACTCCCTGAACAAAGAGTAGAGATGTCCTAATCTTTTGGTATTGTATCAAGGAACTATTGTCTGTACAATGACAGAACAGAGGCAATGCTATCTAATTTTAAGTGAGTAGACATGTTTATTTTGTTTTCAGGTGTGTGAATGTCTCATTCACTTAAATAATGAACTGGAATCATGTGGCATGCAACTCCCAGTATTCATTGTCATTCACTATGCTGGCTAGGAGTGATAGGAGCTATACTATGATAACATCTTTTTTTTTTTTTTTTGCTACTGTTTGCCTTCAAGTAATTTCTGACTTGTGGTGATGCTTAGGTGAACCTATCATGGTTTTTTGGGAGGAGGGACAGAATTTGTTCAGAGGAGTCTTGTCTTTGCCTTCCTCTGAGGCTGAGAAAGTGTGGCTTGCCCAATGTAACCCAATGGATTTTCATGACTAAACAGGGATTCAAACTATGGTCTCCAGAGTTCTAGTCCAGGGGTAGGCAACCTTTCCCCTTTAAGGGCCGAGGGACTTCATCTGCCAGAATCCCAGGAGCTATTGGCCAACATGGGACTATTGGCCAACATGGCTGAGGCTTCTGGGAACTGAAGTCCCTTGGCCCTTAAAGGGGAAAGGTTGCCTACCCCTGTACTAGTCCATGCTGAAATCACTACATCACCCTGGCTCCCAATAATATCTCTAAGGACACATAATTTCCACTGTTGGCTTTAAACTCACCAAATGAGTTTAAGAAAAATGGCCTGGTGAACAGAATGGCAACCCAACACATGATTAGCATTTGGGGGTTGGAGTGGAGTTGTTTAAAAATCTGACATTCATGACTGTTGCCTCTTTCATTGCAGCTTAACCTAACCCATTCACTCTGGAGTTTCAGTACAAATGTTGGCTGGTTGCATTGGATAGATAGGCATTTTAAACAAAAGCTGGCTGAAATTGTTCACTTATCCTTCACTAAAACCTTCTGGGGCATATAAAAAGTGAGGGGATGTGGTCATATTTAAATAGTCTATCACAAGGATTAGATCACTGTGTGACTGGTGAGTACCAAAAGGTATGTTTGCATGTGAAGATCTCCAAACCAGCACCTTAGGTTGTGGGACTGAGGATGTAGTTGACAACAAACTCTACAGAACACATGGACCTCACCAACCTCACAAAAGCCTCAGGTTTTTTTGGGGGGGCATATACCTGATCAGCATCCCCAAGGAAGACTGGCTGGTCAGTGTCAACTGTAGGCATAAAAGCTACACATTTAGAAAAGGTGCATTGTCCTTGTATACAGAGATGGAGGTTTTGTTGGGATTGTTGACTTTGCTCAGTTTTATGTATTAGGAAAGACCCTTGTGCAAGCATAATGCAGAGCAGGAATCATGTGGCCCTCTAAATGCTGTTGAAGTGTAACTTCCAGCATCAATAAACATTGGCTATTAAGGCTAGACTTTATGGGAGCTGCAGTTCAACAACATCTGTAATCTATAAAGTAACAGTTGGCAGTTTAGAACCTGCTAGATTTGTCCAGGGTGTACAGATAACATCCATGCAAATTAGATGGCAACTGGTTTTGTACAATTGTTTTTTTAAAGTCCGTTTCAGAAAAAAACAAGTAGCGGCCTAAGAAAATAGCTCCAGTGGACTGACTATGTGACGAATGTTGCTGTCCTTGAGTAAGCAGGGATCACCAGCATTGAGGCCATGCTATTGAAAATGCAGCTGCGCTGGGCAGGGCACGTTTCTAGGATGGAGGACCATCGCCTCCCAAAAATAGTACTCTATGGTGAACTCACCACGGGTCAGCGTAAGAGGGGCGCTCCAAAAAAGTGATACAAGGACTCCCTGAAACAACATCTCAGGCTCGGCCAAATTGATCACCAACAATGGTCCACCCTGGCCAAACATCGGGAGGCATGGAGACGCACTATCCATAATGCTGCAGCCTTATTTGAGAAGTCACGCCAAACAAGTCTCGAAGAGAAATGACAACGTAGAAAGAATCACAACCCCGAAACATCACCCAAGGAGATCTTCTGCTGTGCTTTCTGCAACCAGACTTGTTTATCTCGGATTGGCCTTTTTAGTCATCAGCATGCTTGCAAAAAGCGTGGGATGAATCCTTCCTGAATCTTTGTTTGCAAAGAAAAGCCAGAGATTAAGTTTGATTTTCTGCACTCATTGCTATTGAAATAAAAGATATTATGTGTTGCTACAAATCTTTGGCATACAAGGAGGATTATCATACCAATGTTAAGTATAATTTGGCATTGCAGAATTGTATTTTTAAAATAACATTAAACCATTATCATTGCCCTTTAGAAAGGTATAATTAATATATTTGATGGCATGGGTGCTAGAAATTTGCACACAAATCATGTAGGCATGCTATTCAAAATACTCAGCCTTAAAATTTTATTTAAAATGTGTTGTTTTTTTACTACAGCTTTCTTGCTTTTCTCCAAGAAAAAAATGAGGGCTTAGATTTACAATTTGCCTTTCATAGAGTTTAGTTATTCCACATGGTGGGCTATGACTGCCCTCTGCTGTTTGTAAATTGCCATTCATTTCTATTTGTTTTCTAAATATAGTGGCAATAGTCAAGTCTGTGCTTGTAAAATATTGTTGGAGTTTTATTGATAGCTGGAGAACATAGATGCTAATTTGTTTGCTTTATGCATAACTTAAAATGTACTCATACAGTCAGTCTGTAAGTTTGGGGTATGTTTTACATGTGTGCATGTACACACTCACAAGTTGCCTGTTCATTTATGGTGAGCCATACATTTCATAGGCAAGGAATACTTACAGGTGATATTGACAGTTCCTTCCTCTGAAATAAAGGGTTGGTTTTGTTTTTTATGTGCTGCATGGGGAAGGATACCCAGTCCTGAACATGATCCAGCTTATATTCATGTTACAGTTTATGATATTCTACTTTTTGAAGGCTTTGTAGGTAATAATGTGGACAGAAGTGTGAGCATGGATGACTCTATACTGATCATAGTTGAACGTGTCAATCTTCATTGTCAAGAATATGGGAGATTCATTATGCAAGAAGATCTTGCAGCACCTTTGTGACTAACTGACAAAGAACTACCAACTTCTCTATTTCAATAACGGCTGATGCAGATGGTCTGTTTGGGGTGGCAGAGAGCCACCCCGGGAAACAGCGGGACCCCGATCCTTCCTTTTGCTGCCTCTAAAAGAGCAAAAGGCCACCCTAAGAGCCGGAACTGTGGCTCTTCCACACCCTTTTGGCACAGCATGTCTGCACGCTGTGTCGGAAAGGCTTCCTGATGCCGCGCATTGTGCGTATGGCCGCACAGCATCAGGATGGCATTGGGGTGGGGTAGCCAGTGTGCAGCTGCCCTGCCCCAACTCTACCTCCAAGCCAGCCCTTTGGGCCAGTCTGCAATGGCCCTTAGTCTCATAGTTGCTGTAAGATCCCTTATACTGATTTTATAGACTAACACAACTATGTCTTTGAATTCTACCATGTAAGATTCATGTTGGCGAGAAACAATCAATGATGAGATGCCACTGATTACTACAGGAAGCCAGTCTCTTGTTACTGTATTCCTTACTCTGCTTCACTGATGGGAGCTAAATGTTTCTATAGGCCACTCTGTGTCCAGAAGTCATAGAGTTCAATGTTCAGGCAACCCTCCATTGTTGTCTCCTGCTGATAGAGCCGTAGCAACATTAGTACTACAGGATAGTTTGTCCACAGAATCACACTTACATTTAAACCCAGAACTTACATTTTATCTTGAAAAATTAATATCCTCAATTTGCAGCTTGGATGTTTCTAGTAGTTCCTTTCTTGTGTTGCCTCATGTGATAGGAAAAAAGGGGATTGCACAGAAAAGGAAGCCTTATTGTCATCACTTCCTCTGTTTTGTAAATGAGAAACATTTGACCCTCCAGGTATTTTGGACACCATCCCTTACCTTTGGTCAAACTGTATGGGATTGATAGAAGCTGCAGTATAACTGCCATGACTTAATACTATGGAATCTTTGGAAGCTCTGGTCTAGTGCTGGAACAAACTACACTTCCCAGAATTCCATACCATCGAGCCATGGCAGTTAAACTGTGTCAACCTGAATTATTTCTGTAGTGTGGATCCAACCATGCAAATAATCATATTACTCAAAAGACTTTGCATATTCCAGCAAGTTTTTATTAGTTTCCTATAGAATATAATGCAAAATAGTTTAACTTAGGGGTGAAATGATTGCCGCGGGATTGCAGCAACCAGACACTGCAGCCCTGTGGGCGCCCACTGCTGCAGTCCTGAATGTGGCGTAAAAAGGAACACTAAGAAACCGCTCCTTTTGCGGCTGGTTTTAGGCTGCATTTGGTAGCCCTAGCATGGCCTCAATGCAGCCTTTGAGCAATCCGGGGGCATGAGTCGTGCACGTCCCACTCCTGGATTGGTCCAATGGTAGACCTTTTGGGCTGTCTGTTTGAGACCTTAGTTAACTAGTTAAAATTGCTGTTTCTGGAGGCTTCCCAATGTGTTAAATACTGCTTAAAAGAACATTTTTTTTAAAAAAATGAGATACTTATGAGAGGAAGTTTCATAGCATGCTTCATCGTCACAACAATTTTTTGAGACCTCAGCTAGTATTCTGTATTGTCCTTACAGATTTGTAACCTTCAGTTATAGATTCTTAACTGCTCTGTATTCAGTAATACTAGGCAGTCATAATCTTGGCACTATTATCTTTTGTGACTGTGGAAAGCCTCATCCAAGCCCACCTTAACAGCCATTGGACAAAGGAGGCCTGTTCAGCTGCCCATTAGAGCAGTAGCTGGATGACATTTCCAGACCCCTCTTGCCAGTGAGGCTGTGGCAATAAGAAGCAGAACCCCCTCACAATTCCTTGTCACAGCCACACTCACTGGCAAGAGGGAGCTGGAAATATCATATTCCATGCACACCAACTGGCAGCTGAACAGGCCTCCATCATTTAATTGGGGTCAGCACAGGAGACATTACTTAATTACACATATAGAGTATCAGTGCTCATCTTGAATGATCATAACATGTTTCTCTTGAAGATAAATATTCATCATCTACAGTTCAATGGTGAAGAGATCTTAATTTTTTTTGTCAACTTCCCTTGAGTCAATCTCGACCCATGGCAACCCTATGGATGAGACATCGTCAAGACCCCCTATCCTCCATTGCTCTGCTTAAATCCTGCAACCATGACTGCTTAAATCCTGCAACCATGACTGCCTTAACAGAGTCCATCCATCTGGCATGTGGCCTTCCTCTCTTCCTACGTCCCTTAACCTTTCCCAGAATTATTGTCTTTTCTAACGAGTCTTCTCTTCTTATGATGTGTCCAAACTATGACAGCCTCAGTTTGGTTATCTTGGATTCCAGGGAAATTTCTGGCTTGATCTGCTCTAGGATCCATTTGTTTGTCTTTTTGACTGGCCATAGGATCCTCAACAATTTTCTCCAGCACCACATATCAAAGGAGTTGATTTTCTTCCTATCATCTTTCTTAACTGTCCAGCTCTCACATCCATACATGGTAATAGGGAATACAGTGGCTTTTATGAATCTACCTTTTGTGCTGAGTTGTATATCTTTCAATTTTAGAATCTTTTCTAGTTCTTTCATAGCCACTCTCCCCATTCTTAATCTTCTTCTAATTACCTGACTGCAGTCTTCATTTCTATCAATTTTTTATCCCAGGTATGAGAATTCTTTTACTATTTCTATTTCTTCATTGTGTAGATTGAATTTGTGAAGGTCCTTGGTGGTCATTATTTTTGTTTTCTTTATGTTCACCATTAACATAATGTTGCACTTTCTTTGATCTTCCTTAGTAGGTGTTACATGACTGTGAGGTTTTCTGCTAGTATTATAGTGTTATCTGCATATCTTAGATTGTTGCTATTCCTTCCTCCATTAATACATATTTTCCACATGACAAAAAGAGTTTGGGTTTGTTGACTTTTTTATTGTAGCCATTTTACTTTGTAGCAGCTTTTCCTAACAAATCTAGAACTCATACTATTTCTCATAATATTTATTGGACACATTGGTACTACTCATAAGATTCATCAGTCTCACTGGACTGCTTCAATGTTGTTAGACTTCAATAATTCTTGAATGCTTCAATACTGTTAGGATGAATCTATTAGCTTCAGCTTTCCCACAACATATAGTATGAGCAATACTGAGAGCTTCATATGTAGCTGGTCGCATATTTTACATATATACTAGTCTGGCACTCGGATGCCAAAACATGGCAGTAATCCTATTGTGGACTTACATCTGCAGGAATTAGAATTGTGCAGTTGCATAAACTTCATATTCAGAACAGGGCTGCTGTTATGTAGCATAGTGCCTTATGTGCATTGGTGCCCAATATACAATGGGAGCAGTATACATCAGTACTGATGGACTGGTCTGATGTGGATTGCATCAGTCTTAATGTACATTGGGCTCCACTCTTGCTGGTGTCCTGTTATACATTATCACAATTCAATAAAGAGGTTTCTTAGTTCTTCTGCTACATAGCTAGATGCATGTTACATAACAAAACAAGTCATATAGAATGTCAGCACACATTAATTCTTAAAAAGAAAAAAAGAACATGTATACATACAAATATCAATTTTTCCTTTGCAAATACTAGTTGGTGGCATGAGATTTTTAGTAGAATCATATTGCTGCCATACTGAATTAGAATTGTTTTTCCAATCTGCAATAGGAGAGATTAGCAGGCCTTACTGATGAATCAAGGACCCAACTTTATTTAGAGGAAGATATGCATTTCTGTACTTCACTCTAACAGAACAGAATGCAAACAGAAGCTCTGATTCACAAGTTTGTATATTCTAATATAGTTTCCCAAGGTGGCCAAGTCAAAATCACATGGGCTGGGAAAATTCCATGAAACTAATTAATTTAACAGAAGTTTTGATTCTAAATTTCAGTTGGTAATATATAGTCCTTGTAAGGGGAATAACCCAATTCCTCGGTACTTGCAATATAACCCATTTCCCAGACTCTTGGTATCATAAGAAACAAAATATACCATAGGTCAGCTTGTTCTTTTGGGAGGACTTTTCTAGCACCAGGATACACAAATAGGAGAGGGATGCAAACCTTTTTGGATGGTTAGTACATGCAAAACCATGTTAGTTTTTCCCCTCAGAACATTTTTCTTTATATTTAAAAGAAGAAGAAAAGATAAATGGCCATGGGTCTTCCCCCCCTTTTTTTTTTTTTTTTTTTGCTATGGAACCACATTGTCCCAATATGTCTAATAAAAGCTGTACACCATACCTCTTAATATGTTACATTGCTGAGTGAAGCAAATAAAAGCAGTAATGAAAATAAAGCTATCTTTTGTTATTGATTTTTTCAGACCATTTCACCCAGGCTTTTCATTTACAAGCCACAGCATTTGTTAATGCACTATTTGTTTTCATCACTTAAGTATTGAATTCCCCAAGACAACTCCTTCCCTGACAAGTAGGCTGGCGCCATTCTTTTGTATTTATACATGATTCTCAAAGCTACTTGTTTTGCTTTGTCTATAATGTATAGTATTCTAATGCATTGTGCTTATTTGACTTGAAAACACAGAGAAACAAAACATATGAACTGATTTTTATACCAAGATATAACATTTTAGCATCTGTTTCCAGTAGAAAAAAATGAACCCAGAATTCAACACACATATAATGGATATAGAAGCCATTCTAGGGGGAAAAAAAACAACGTTATTTTTTATCATCCAAACCAATTTACATATAAGTGTCCACTATCTGGAGATCTCCCTGGAGGCAGAAATTATTTTCACATTATCCACTGATGTCTTGACTACCTATAATACTGATTCAAAAAAGGTATTTAGATTGTCTAGTTTTGTTATTAATTTAAAGTGAAGTTACCCAGTTCTTATGGATACCTAGATATTCCCTCTTCACTGTAACTGAAACAGATTATTCTTCGCTCCATATTTTGTATAAATGAAGTGGCCTGACTCACCAGGCCAGCTCAGTTGCTGTTGGGGAGAGAGAGCCACAGATTGGAAGGGTGCCCCCGCCTGTCAGAGCCCCAACAAGCTTTGCACTGGGGTGGCTGGGTTGGGATTGGCCAGAGTGGCAGAAGGGGATGGTACAGCCTGCCCCAGCACTGGCACTACATTTCCCAGTAAGTGCCTTGGGCTGAAATGCTACCTGATTGGCTGGGAGAACGGGTAAATGACACCTGTGATTGGTTGAGGGGCTACAGGGGGAGGAACTTCTGCCCCTCCAGGCCCCTGATTGGGCAAAGAGCCTATTTAAGGCCATGTGGATCCCAGGGATGTGCCATTCTAGCTTAGTTCTTCCCACCCTCCCTCCCTCTAATTGGAGTTACGGGTTGTTGTCACATAGCATAGGTCTTGAATATGGTGGGCATGGTTTCCAGGGCTGTGTAGCACTGAATTGGGAGTCCAGTGGGGACCTGGGGCTGCTGGGAACGTTGTGGGGTTGCCATTGCAGGGGCCACACCGATTCAGTGTCCCCTGGTGACAGGGGTAGAAATGTGGACATGTGATCGACCGGTTACCCGAGATGTGAATGGGCGATTAACCAGTCAACCCTTTGTCATCCCGAAGCTTGGCCATGACCAAGCAAATGTGTTGTGGTCATTCTTGCTGCTTCTCTCCTCCATGGCAATTATGAATTGCCCAAAGGCTATAATAAGTGTTTATTAATGATAAGTGTTTATTAATCAGTCTTCCAAAGATAAGGTCAAGCTGAGCTGGCACTAAATTCTCATCAGTCTCTCACTGCATGAATTTTAATGAATTTTAATTCCTACAGTTTCAGTAACCATTTATAGTTCATCATTTATTGCAGGAGCAAGCCATTAATATTAGTTAGGACTCTTCTTTGTATTTGGATAAATCTGAATCCCAGCCTGAATCAGCTGATTTGGACAGTGGTAGGTAATTGAAGGAAATTCATATATGGAATTTCCATATGGTTTCTGTATGAAAGTGGATTTGTGGAACAATGCATTGCAAGGAAGGATACTGAACGGAAATATTTCAGGATTATTTTAAGTTGCCTATCACTGGTATGTAGAACTACTCCTTCCATTTGTTATTAATGTTTAGACCAGGGGTAGGCAACCTTTCCCCTTTAAGGGTCGAGGGACTTCAGCTCCCAGAAGCCTCAGCCATGTTGGCCAATAGTCCCATGTTGGCCAATAGCTTCTGGGATTCTGGGAGCTGAAGTCCCTCGGCCCTTAAAGGGGAAAGGTTGCCTACCCCTGGTTTAGACATCCTATGTTTTGGACAGGTCCACAAAACAAAGAAGCACATTTATGTTTAAAATTAGGGATATCACCCTTTGCAGCTTTGTCATTTGGAGTATTCCTGTGAGACTAGAATATAGATGAGAATATGACATCTTAGAATATGACATCATAGGATATAGGTTGGGAGGTAAACATTTTAACAAATAATGAATTGAGATTAAAAAAATTAAAAAATACAGCTAAAATGTACCTGGTGCTGCCACAATCCATACCTAATACTGACTAAGGAGTTGATAAGACCTTGTATGTTCCCTGTCCTCCCTCCCTTTCTCATTTTCCTGCAACCCTTGAAACCTCAGAAATCATGACATTTTAGGACTCTTGTCTTCACCATTTTTGCTGCCTCAGAAATATTTAAAAATAATGTGTTAAAGAAACTTGTAGTAGTTCTACAATCTCCTGTTTGGAATGTTGACTTTAAAGTGTCTACTTTAATTTATATAACAACCAAGAACATCCTGTCATATTCTGAAGTGTCTACTATGATGTCCCAATGAGCGGTTCCATGAGAGTGGACTTCTGGCAAGAGATGGGCTGCATCTCAAACCAGTTGGCAAAAACATTTTTGCCAATAGCCTCAAACATTTGATCAGTAGGACTTTAAACTAAGAGAGAATTTAAAGGAGAGAGACAGTGCCTTGGAAGGTATCTTGGAAGGAAGGAGTACATCATGCTCTTAGATGTCTCTACACTAAAGCACAGAGCATGGGAAATAAACAAGATGTACCTGAATTCCTAGCACAACAAAGCAAATATGATATAATAGGCATCACTGAAACCTGGTGGGATGAGTCTCATGATTGGAATGTAGGAATAGAGGGGTTTAACCTTTTTAAGAGAAATAGGCCAAACAGAAGAGAATCCCAATAACTATCCCCCAGTTAGTCTGACATAAGTAATGGGAAAGATTCCAGAACAATTAATTAAACAGAGACTTTGTGAACATTTAGAAAGGAATGCCATAATCACTAAAAATCAGCATGGTTTTCTCAGAAACAAGTCGTGCCAGACTAACCTGATCTCTTTTTTTGATAAAATTACCAGCTTGGTCAATGAAGGGAATGTGGTAGACATACCATATCTTGCTTTCAGTAAGGCTTTTGACAAGGTCCTCCATGACATTCTTGTAAACAAGATAATAAAATGTGGGCTAGACAATACAACTGTTAGGTAGATTAGTAATCGGTTGACTGACTGAACCCAAAGGGTGTTCAGCAATGGCTCCTCTTCATCTTGGAGAAAAGTGACCAGTGGGTGCCACAGGGTTCTGTCCTGGGCCCAGTGCTATTCAACATCTTTAATAATAAAATTAATAATAACATTTATTTATATCCCACCTCTATATATACAACTGGGGTGGCTTACAGGGTAAAATGAACAATCCCATCCCTCAATAGCCCCCCCCTAAAATACAATTAAACAATCAAAATTTAAAAACAGACTTAAAAATAAGAAACTGCAATAAATTGCAATAAATGACAAGTAAATTAAAATAGACGTAGCTGAAATCAGGGACAGGCGTAACTATTTTTGGAGACCAGTTATCTATTCAGGAAAGGCCTGCTGGAAGAGATCTGTCTTAACAGCTTTTTTTAAAGGTGTATAAGGTGGTTAAATAACAGATCTCATCTGGCAGGCTGTTCCAAAGTCTGGGAGTGATTGTAGAAAAGGTCCTCTGGGCAGTTGCAGATAATCTAGTTTTTATAGGTAGCAATAAATTCTTCCCAGAGGAACTTAATGCGTGGGGTGGATTATACGGAAGGAATGACTTGGATGAAAGAATAGGGGGCATACTTACCAAATTTGCAGATGACAACAAATTAGGAGGAATAGCTAATACCCTAGAAGACAAGGACAAGGACAAAATAACATTAATAGATTAGAAAGCTGGGCCAAAGCTAACAAAATGAATGGGAAAATGTAAGGTATTGCACTTAGGACAAAAAAATTAAATGCGTATATATAAGATGGGGGATACCTGGCTTAAAGAGACTGTGTGAAAGGGATCTAGGAGTCCTAGTAGACCACAAGCTGAACATGAGTCAACAGTGTGATGTGGCAGCTAAAAAGATCAATAAGATTCCACCTTAACATTAGGAAGAACTTCTGGCAGTGAGAGCTGTTCGACAGTGGAACACACTCCATCGGAGTGTGGTGGACTCTCCTTCTTTGGAGGTCTTTAAACAGAGGCTGGATGGTCATTTGTCGAGAATGCTTTGATTTTGAGTTCCTGCGTGGCAGGGGGTTGGACTGGATAACCCTTGTGGTCTCTTCCAATTCTATAATTATATGATTCTATTATGGCAGCCCCCCTTTGTTTCTATGAAGCCTTCAATTTGGAGAATTTTGATCTTTTAACTTGAAATTAGGTACTGAATCTGTCATCATATCCTGAGAAGTTATTATTGTCTCTCCTATTTTCTTCTAGAGACTCTCTATGTGGAATTTCTGCTTCAAATTCTGCATTGCAACTTGAATGACAATCAAATCCACTCAGTCAGATTTTGAGGTAGCTAATATGATGTCCAAATGACCTATGTCTACCACAGGCAGACATACAGGGGATGGTTTGGATCCTGTTGTTGTTACTCCTGGAGTATATTCATTAAGGGGCTCAGCAGATTGGCCAGGATAACTTGGGCTGAGCTTGTGCTATCTTCACCCTGGTAATCACCTGGATCAGTCCCTGGGTCAGCACAGGGGTGGATGGGTGTTTGCATAACAATCTCTGTGCCAATCTGTGGCCCACTACTGATGCATGCTTCTTACCTTGTTGTGCTAGTGCTGTGTCTGATGTGAAAATGGCACCTTGCTGCATCCATACAACCATGTGTCCCATTTCCACAACAGATTGGTGACATGGGTCCACTGAGTACAAGCAATGGTGTGGCAAGGAAAGGAGTGTGGGAAGCTATCTAAACAGATGTGGTTTGCCATGGAGTTTCCAGGAATGGATGGTGGGAAACACATGCCTTTTGGCCCATGCGGACAACCCCTAAGTCAGTGGAAATTAAATAAATATTTAATCACCATTTAACAATCACTTCGATAAGTCTGTGCTAGATGGGGCTAACCATCAGGCTTCAGGCCATTTTTTATTTTCCTAAATTTACATATCAAATAAATGAACTGGGGAGAAGCAAAAAAAAAAGTATGTGTGTGTGTGTGTGTGTGTGTGTGTGTATTAGACAAGAATTGTTGTTCTGCAGTAGGATGGGGTTACTACTTCAAACCTGTCTTTTCTGTGGATAGCACTATTTGGCTGCTTATGGACACATACCGGGAGAATGAGCTGTTATTATCTGGCAATATTATCTTCCTAAAATTGCAGTCTGGCAGGATCTAAAAATGCTAGTAATTTATCTTGGAGCCTTGAAGTAATGATTCACAACTAATGAACTACTTGCAGAAGAGGGTTATGACAATGCAACAAAAATAAAATGAGTTGGTACAAAGTAACTTTAGTGGTATAATGATGATCATTTCCCAGTTACATTACTTTTCAAGGACATTTTAGAAAGATTTTGTCAGGAATTTTTCAAGTTTCATACCATTCTCTTATCAATAATTTTTTTTAAAGTAGCAGAAAGTATTGAAAAGTAGCAAGCATATAATATGTGTCACGCAGCATGTTACCTTTTTAACCTCATAATGAGAAACCACAATTAATTGCTTTTAAAACACTATAACAAGTAGTGAGGATGAATTACTTTTTAAAATTTACTTTCTAAATCTGTCTTGCCAAAGATAGCTGGGAAAGCTAAAGCAGAAAAGCAAAATGAACAAAAACAACAACTCACAACTCACATATGTGTAAGTTATATTCTTTATTGTATTCATCAAGTTTCCATTACAAACACATCTACATTTATCAGTCATAGTTCTACACCACACATAGCCAGTATTGTGTAGTGCAGGGGTAGGCAACCTTTCCCCTTTAAGGGCCGAGGGACTTCAGCTTCCAGAAGCCTCAGCCATGTTGGTCAATAGTCCCATGTTGGCCAATAGCTCCTGGGATTCCGGGAGCTGAAGTCCCTTAAAGGGGAAAGGTTGCCTACCCCTAGTGTAGTGGTTTGAGTGTTGGACTATGACTCTGGAGACTTGGGTTCGATTCCCCACTTGGCTATGAAACCTACTGGACAATCTTGGGTAAGTACAGGGAAAGGGAAAGGCAAACCTCCTCTGAACAAATCTTGCCAAGCAAACCCTGTCATAGGTTTGCCTTAGGGTTGCCATAAGTTGGAAATTACTTGAAGGCACATAACCAACTACCACAGGGGTAGGCAACCTTTTCCCTTTAAGAGCTGAGGGACTTCAGCTCCCAGAAGCCTCAGCCATGTTGGCCAATAGCTTCTGGGATTCTGGGACCTGAAGTCCCTCGGCCCTTAAATGCTAAATGTTGCCTACCCCTGAACTACCATTTCTAAATACATCTGTTAGGAGGAGGTGGCATTATGGGGAACAGCAAACACATCATTTTCAGAGATATTACCCTTAGCACACAGGTGGCCATGGGCTGCCCCAAGAAGCTACGGATTGGGGCCGAGGTAGCTGCCCTCCTCGGCCCCAATCCTCCCCTTTTCGGGCCCTGGAAGAAGTGCTAAAATAGCACTCCTTCTGCAAGGCTCCAAAGGTGTGCTGAAAGAAACATTGGGTGCACCTTCGGTGCCTCTTCTGCTGCAGTGTGTGCAGACACTGCTGCAGAAGTACGTAATCAGAGCGCCTGTTATGTGGAGCAACAGGCACTCGGATGACGTGTCCGGGAAGGGGTTGGGGCACCCAGCGTGAGGCTGCCCCTCCCCTTCCTTGCTTCCAAGATGGAGCAAAGCGCCGTCTGTTATGCCTTATATATCTGCCTCCTTTCCTAGATGAGGAGAGTTTAAGAGCAGCTGTAAAAAAGTCAAAGTTAATAAAAGAAACAAAAGACTTCACAATTAGTCAAACAAAGCTAGACAGAAAACAATATTTTATACAAGTACATAATCCTAGCTCTCAAAACAAAACACAACAATCTAGAGTACTGTGGTGGATCACACTTCTATAACTTTTTTTAATCACAAGAGTAATAACATTGTTTACTGGAACCAAGTTATACTATTTTTTAAATTAGCATACAGGATGTCAGAAAATAAGGAAAACAAACACAATCTAAATACTTGTTTACTTTTTCTTTGAGCCTTTGCCACCTGTGTGTTCAGGGGTGAGTCCCACTTCTCTTACATGCAAAACACAAATGCACCTTTTGTTTAGATCAAAGTAGGCCATAACCTTTAATCATTACAGCTGTACATAGGCTTGGTGCCACATGGCTCCAAATTAAGTTGCCAGAGTGAAAACTAGAGCAGGCATTGGTACCTTTAATGTTTGTGTACAGGAGGGGGTTTCCACCTATGTTGTTGTACTAGGCAACTGAACCTATGAATCTTCCCACATACCAAGCTATGTTAACAAACAGGCTAACAAACACATGTAAAAACTGGTGGTTTTTTTTTTCATTAATAGAGCCCAAGATACTGTATCAGAGGTACAATCTCCTGACTATCGTCCCATCTCATGATCCAACACCTGAAACTCATCTTAAAAGTCACACAACCTTTCTGAGTGCCAGAATTCTGCAATACTAGTTAGCAGGAGGCTGCAGAATGACATAGCTGGTTCCTTCCCACCAGTGAGTGATGGTGTGCCAGTGAGTTGCAACAGGACTCCAGTTTCTGCTCCTCACACTATGTCAAGAACTCTCTCCCCCTGCCACACACACGGTTAAGCCTTCTGTATTTCAAACAGCAAGAACTTTATTCCTGTAACCATAAATTTTATCAGGGAGACATTTGTAGACAGAATTGCCATCATCCACAACCATTGGCATAAAATTATGTCATACCCTAACATTTTGCCACCCTTGATTTGTTTAGAAATTTAAATATACATTTCCTTTCCAACCACATTTGCCCAGTCTATCAGATCCCTCATAACTTTCAACTTTGCCTCCGTTTTCTCTTTTTCTCCTGAGAAAGTTCTGATCAAAGGAAACCTCTCTCAGACAGCTGCACATTCCAGTACCAATCAACGGTCTTCCCTTTGCACAACTATTAAGTGTCTAAACTGGCATGATCCCATCATTCCCCAGCAACAATAGTTATACACACTAAAACTTCCAAACTACTGCATTATCATATATACTCAGCCTCAGGGAAAGGAAATGGCAAATTTCCTCTGAAAATATCTTGCCAAAGAAACTGCATCATAAGTTTGTGTTAGGGTAGCCATAATTTGGAAATGACTTGAAGACACACAAAAACATCAATTCACACAACTTGCATTGTGTATCAGAATATGACAAATTCTGACACACCATTGCTTTTTGGTGGGATGTCATCCTGAGCACCCTGTATGCCAGCACTGAATCACTTGAGACATCTGACTGGCTTTTAAGGTGAGTTTGGAGGCATTTAAAATTCTGATCATCATACCACAATTATAAAAGTGAATAGAAAATAGTTATCTGATATAACATGTCATCTAACATATCACATGGTAACTACCTACCCCATACTGCATTTTGGGATCTTAATATTTTGATATCTCATATTTGGACATAGCAAGCTTTTGACAGACCAATGACCTTTCAGGAACAATAAAAGGTCAGGTTGCCAGGGAAAAAAGAGTAGCTTTCCTAGGCATGTGGAAATCCAAGTAACAAAACCACAAATCTAAATCCTCCCCCGAAATATTCTGTATTTCCTCTTGAAAACTGGACAAATGACCTCTTTGCACCTAAAGCAGTAAGCCAGCCTCTCTTCATGTCCCCTGTTGTGCCCAACTTCTCTATCTACCCTACCAATTCCATTGTTGCTTTTGGTAAAACATTAACCAGTCTAGAATCACTTTGTGGATTCTTGGGACAAGCTGTTCAGCCTTTGCTGCATGGCTAGATAGGTATCATCTACACTGAGGCTATTTTTAATATTATAAACATGTCCACAAAATTTGGATACTGTGCACACAGCACAGCCGCATACACACCCACACTCTGTGTATGTTCTGTGTCACCCTCAGACACTGCCCCCCCACATCTGAGTCATAGAATCATAGAGTTGGAAGAGACCACAAGGGCTATCCAGGTCAACCCCCCCTTCTGTCATGCAGGGACTCCAAATTAAAACAATCTGGACAGATTGATATCCAATCTCTGATTAAAAACCTCCAAATAAGGAGACTCCACCACTCTCTGGGGGAATGTGTTCCACTGCCAAACAGCTCTTACTGTAGGAAGTTTCTTCTAATATTTAGCTGGAATCTCTTTTCCATTGGCTGAGTCCTATTCTCTGGAGCAGCAAAAAAACAAGCTTGCTCCATCCTCAATATGTCAACCTGTCAAATACATACACAGGGCTATCATATCACCTCTTGACCATCTCTTCTCAAGGCTAAACATAACCAGCTCCTTAAGTCTCTCCTCATATGTCACGGTTTCCAGAGCCTTCACCATTTTGGTTGCCCTTCTTTGGATGTGCTCCAGGTTGTCAACATCATTTTTGAATTATGGTGCCTAGAAGTGTACACAGTATTCCAGATGAGGCCTGACTAAAGCAGAATAGAGTAGCACCATTACTTCCCTTGATCTACACACTATATTTCTATTGATGCAGCCTAGAATTGCATTGGCCATTTTAGCTGCTGCATCACACTGTAGTGTTGACTCATGTTCAACTTGTGGTCTACTAAAACTCTTAGATCCCTTTAACATGTAGTCTCATTAAGCCAGGTGTCCCCCATCCTATATTTATACATTTCATTTTTTTCTGTCTAAGTGTAGTACCTTACATTTCTCCCTGTTGAGTTCATTTTGTTAGTTTTGATCCAGCTTTCTAATCTATTAAGGTCATTTTGAATTTTGATCCTCTCCCCGGGGGTATCAGTTACTCCTTCTAATTTAGTATCATCTCCAAATTTGATAAGCATGTCTTTATTCTTTCATTAATAAAGATGTTGAATAGCACTGGGCCCAGGACAGAAGCATCTGCACACCCTCCCTAAGGTGAAGAGGACTCATTGCCATTTACTAATCCACCTAATAGTTACATTGTCTAGTCCACATTTTACTAGCTTATTTTCAAGAATATCATGGGGGACATTGTCAAAAGCCTTACTGAAATCAAGATATGCTATGTCTACAGCATTCACTTCATCTACCAAGCTGGTACAGTGGACCCTTGGTATCTGCTGTGGTTTGATTCCAGGACCTCTTGTGAATAGCAAAATCTCTGGATACTCAAGTCCCATTAAATCATAGACCCCTTCCTTTTGGTCCATGTGGGAATGAATGACAAAGCCTTCAGAACATCAAAAGGGATTATGAGGCTCTAGGAAAGA
>JAIPUX010001232.1:116956934-116974526 GCA_020142125.1 Phrynosoma platyrhinos
CGTTTGGATTCTGTCTGCTTTGGACCCCGTGTGATAAGGTCCTAAGTCTAAATCTAACATAATCTTTTTAATGCTTGTTCCCAGGTAAATGTACTTAAGATATTGATTTTGTTCATTATGAACTTTTGCTAGAATTGGATAAGGTATTGTTTTTTCAAATATGAGAACAGATGATCCAACCAGTATGAGATATGCAATAAAGTTTGTGTCATGCAGTAATTTTAACCTTAAAAAATCTATGGACTAAATTCAATTTTTAGTCTTAAACAGGTTAGCTCCATTGAATCAATATGAATTTGTTAAATCAACATTTATGTAAGTGCCATTGATAGAATGGGTTTACTCTAGTTGAAACAAACAAACAGAGACATGTCTATATTTTAACTGGTCCCCATTCTTTCATTAAAAGATATTTATTGATTTGAGTTTAATATTTAATCATATCATCTAGGTATAGTTTGCTTGAAGATTTCTATTATTCCCACTTTACAACAGTGTAGTGAGGCTGTGGGAATATGAATTGCCTAATGGCATAAAAATGAATTAAAACACTGAGCTAGGGCTTATCAGAATAGAATATCACTGAATGAGGACTTATCTGAATTATTGGGGCCATCTTAAAAGATTGAGGCTGGAATCCTATACACATGTACGTGACTGTCAGTTGCACTTAACTCTATTGGACTTCATTCTGAGGAAACTTGCATATCATTGCACTCAAATGCACTCATAATACAGCCATTAGTAGTTGCTTTTTAAAGCACAATCAAATCATAAATGATGAAAAGCTGTCTCTGAAATTCGCTGCTGGCTCACTATATTTTTTCCAAGCTTCATAAATAATTGTAAATATATCTTCATAATTTTGGCAACTGAAAATTAGCTGTATCTTTCAAAAAATGATTGGTACAGAGAAATTAAAGTACAATCTGTGAGACCACCCCTCATAGAATCATAGAATCATAGAGTTGGAAGAGACCACAAGGGCCATCCAGTCCAACCCCCTGCCATGCAGGAACTCCCAATCAAAGCATCCCTGACAGATGGCCATCCAGCCTCTTCTTAAAGACCTCATACTGCACTATCTTAAGGGAAAAAATAATTGAGGTTAACATCCATTAGGAAAGTAGAATAATAAATTAAAAATATATTATAGGAACTTGTTACTTTGCTTCAGTTCTACATTAAATATTAAAATCATGATTTATTCTCTACTTCTTTGCTTCATTAGTGATGGAAAGGAATGAAAGATGAAAGGAAGAGAGTAACAGGCATATTAAGAGGAGAATGCATCTGAATATAGAGGATAATTTCTCAAGAAATAATATGATAATATGTAAAAGTAATTTATTGTGGGAAAACATTTCAGTGCATCAGGAGCATAATCTAAACAATTTATTAGAATAAGTGTCTATTTTTGCAGCTTGTCTTATCTTGCTTCCTTATAAACTATTTATGCAAGGCAGAAGAATATGGTTAAATCCACAATAAGTAGCAATTTCCAAGAATAGTACGGTGGGGAATAATATTGCTCAGGGGGGAAAAAATCTGTTTTAGTAGAATAGTTTATATTTAGCAAAATGCAGACCTAAAATGTACATTTTTTTAAAAAAAATGGTGAATGCTACAAACACAAGTTATAGCAAATCAATCACATTATGTTGTTTGTCATGTTATTCTTTGACAAATTGTGATGTTGTCCTAGCAACAATAGGTAGCAATGAAAGATTACTGATGGAAAAAGGAAATACACAACTGCTTTCCTTGAAATAGCCAATATGAAGTTGATTATGCAAAGATAACCAGTCATCAGAAAAGAGCAAAATATTGTATTTTCAATACACAAACATACTATATTTGCCTATCTTTTTAGATTACTTATGTTGGTTTTTGAAATTCATTTAGCACCATGTGATGAACAGAATAAGTAAAAGTGCATTTTGTATATGTGTGTGTGTGTATTGTATCCTATTGGTGACATGCACAGGCATAAGCCCACTTTTTTTGTTGTGGTCATTGCAAAGGTTGCTATTCCCTTCCACTTTCCACAACAACCAAACCCATCCTGCAGGACTCACAGTTTTTCTGTAACAGCGTCACCTGAAGGGCCATTTTGTGGCTGATGTGAAGGACCAGAGAAGTATCTAGCTATCCCCATAGGTGGATGACATCATCCACCAAACCCATGGTGAATATCAGCAGAAGATGTCATTGGTCTGCATCTGAGTATGAGGAAAAGCCAGATGCTTCATCAGTCTGTCCACCCGTGTTCTTCACCAACCATGGAACAGCCAATAGTGAGTCCATGAATTCTGGGGATGGTGAATAGACAGCCATAGTGGAGTACTGTCTTTAGAATTGTTACATTATCTTGAGCAACTTAGGATCTCAGCCATAGTTAGATACAGATTCAGTTGCACTTAGGTCTCACTGAAATCTTAAACCATGACTAACATTTCACAATGACTTAAATGCACTCCATATTCCTTTTGAATCCCCCATTCATTACATCCATAGTCAATTAGTATGTTCATTATTGATTGGACCTATGATCCACCAGCATATATTGGATCCAGTGAGAACATTGGGCCCCAGCCAAAACTGTGTGGCACATACTGTTATTGAACAGAATCCTTCACAGGCCTACTGATTGTCCTTTTTTTTTTTTTTTGCTGGAATCCAGTTATTCAATAGATCTACTCTACTTAGACTAAATAACAGGCCTTCTCCAACTCAATACTCTACAGATGTTTTGGATTACAGTTCCTATCATTCCTAACTAGCTGGGGATAAAAGGAGTTGTAGATTTGAAACATCCAGAGGGTACCATATTCTGGAATAATCACAATTATTATTCCTCTAAATTTGGGATAATTTAGAGACACATTTATCATAAGGTAGACATTTTAGGCAAACCACTAGCAAATTCATAAATAATATCTCTTAGTTTATGATTCTGCATTGCAGGTGAATGAGCAAACAAGCACATTTATATGCTACTTCCAACCTTTATGAACTAGAGAAGAAAGAAAGGTGAACCATCAGTTCTAACAACCTAAGACAATTGCATTTGCCAGGAACATAAAGTTAGAATGAGCTTTTGGGGGTTTCATAAAAATACTTTAATACACTACATAATCACAGACAGTCTATATAGGAAAGGCTGAAACAATTTCTGTCTATAATGTAGCCAGAAATTGAGGTAATTTGCTAGACAAAATTATCTTATTTAGTATTGAGTCAATCTTCATCAAAATCAAAAACATATAAAAGCATATTCAGATGCACTGGACTGTGGCATCAAGAGATGTGTTAGCACAGTTGCAGTAATGTGCATCATATGTTATAGGTTAATAGGCATTTTCCAGAGACAATTAATTGTTCCAAGCTTGAATGCTGAGAAGTACATTTGTTTGACCCTAGGGGTGGGGGCAAGATAATTACACATCATGCCAGTAACACTTCCCACTCGAGAATCCTGCCATATGGTTAACTGTTGAGGTCTACAGATATTTACATTATCCTGGACAGAGCTTTGTTACTATAGTTCTCCCAGTGGCAATAACAAAGATGCCTATGCTTCAATATCTTCTGCTTAAATGTAACCGTGTGAGTCTGTCCAATAATAATAATAATAATAATAATAATAATACCCCACCTTTTGCTGAAGCAGTCAAGGTGGCTTACATCTAAAACAGCACATAAATTATTCCACAATAACCAACAAATCATATTAATAAACACACTAACCCCCTTAAAAATAGATTATATTCAGATATCAGTTAAAAACATAGATTAAAACCATAAACAGAGTTAAAAAACATTAGGCATTCTAAAAACATGGGGGGGATATGGTAGAAAAACAAACAAGTAGTTATTCTGGATAGGCCTGCCAAAAGAGATACATCTTAATGGCTTTTTAAAAGCCTTCTAAGCTGTTATCTGATGGATCTCCTCTGGCAAGGCATTCCATAGTCTGGGCACAGTGCAAAACAGCCATGTACAAATTTTGCACATAATTCCAAGCTACAAAGATTCTTATCAGTCCAGCATTCTTCTTGTCAAGGTTTCTCAGCACTAACCCCCCCCCCCCCATGTCTTTCAAACATTTTTGAATATTTTTTGAATATTATTTCCATCCCTACTACCTCCTTGATCTTCTTCCACCACCAAGTGAGAAATTTGCTATTCCAACAGGTTTTTACGAACTTTTATTAGTAATTGTTTTGGTGGTTATTATATTCTGCCTTTTGATGAATTTTAAATGGTTTTAATTGTATAAATTTTAGCTGTTTTGAGATAGATAGATAGATAGATAGATAGATAGATAGATAGATAGATAGATAGATAGATATTTTTTATGTTTTAAATCTGTACTGGTTTTAATAATTATTAAGCTGTCTGAGTCCATTTATTGGGGAAAACCTAGAATTTAAATAAATATTTATGGCATTTTTGTAAAAAAAAAATTGAAACTAAAATTCATACATGTATGTTTTATACAATACATAGTTCCATACTTATATTCTCTACATTCTATTACAACTTAGCTAAATGCATTTTACATTTTATATCCCACCTCCATGCTCCCATTCCCCTGAGCCATTTCCACCCTTGTATTCTGACCAGAATCTCAATTTCTCCCATGGAGGTAAATTTCCATCTTCTTTTCTCAATACTTTCTCAATGAATTCTTTCCAAATTCCATCAAAATCATTTTTTCCATAATCATTTTTTTACTTTCATTCTATATGTCAATTTATCATTGATCACTAGTTTCCACACCTCTTTATACCATTCCTCTAATTGTACATTATTTTTGTTTTTCAACATCTTGCTATTATTAATCTCACTGCTGTAAGCAGATTTGTTATCAAGTCTTTTTTTATTTTTTTCATTTCTCTGAATTATATAGTGATAAAAGTACTATATTCTGACTTCTATCTATTTTTACATTCATAATACTTTCTATTTCTATAATCACTTTTTCCCAATATTTCTGTACATATTTACATTGCCACCACATATGCATATATGTCCCTACCTATCCAGCAATTTTTCAAATTATTCTTATCAATATTATGTAATCCCACTGGTGTCAAATACCATTTCCATATCAATTTATAGTATTTTTTTAAATCCGTACTGATAGATTCTTCAAATGTCTTTATTCCCAAATTCTATCCCATTCATTATCACATATTTTACATCCTAATTCTTTTTATCATATCCCTCTCAAAATATTCTCTTTTGTTCCCCCTCTTTTTTTTTTCTACATTCCTTTTCCTCCAGTTTATAATCCATTGTTCTAATTGCATGCAGTGGAACCATGAAATCTTTATACCTGTAAGTTTTTCCTTTATACTCTCTTTCTCTCTTTCTCTAACCTTTAATCCACTCTATTTTCTATTTTATCTATTTTCCTTTTTAAAAAAAAAAACTCCTTATCTAGCATTCCTTTCCGATTCTTTGGAAATTTCCAAATTTATGGCATTTGTGAGGACAAAAATATGATTTAGTTATGTGAGACAACATGTATTAATGTTACCATTGTAATGGGCTATTTCCTGTTTCCTGATCTTGAATAGAACAGGGGACCCCCAAATTCTATCAGGTGCCATCACCCACTAAACATTCCTAACTAAGCATTCCTGTTATACTCACAATACTGATGGTATCCTGAGTCTTGGATGTTCATGGGAAGCTAGGAGTCTGGATATTCTTGGCCAGCCTGCCACCAAGCTTCCCTAGGGATGGTGAGGCAATCACAAAGTTTCTTGGGTCTTTCCCAGTCTCAAAAGTCTGTGTTTTATTACCTTCATCTTGGAAGCGTTTCAAAGCTTTACACTTGTTATAAGCTGTCATCCCATTGAGCAATTGTCTCTCATTTTCTCTGTGTATTCTCTATGTTGTTGTTGCTGTTGCTGCTGCTGATGTTTGTCTTCAAACATCATCATCAGCAACAACAACAACACAAAAACATAAGCTTCCAGCTTATGACAAACCTAAGGTGAATTTTTCTCAGGATTTTCTGGGGCTGAGAATGTGTGAATTGCCCAAAGTCAACCTGTAGGTTTCCATGGCCAAGCAAGGAATTGAACCTTGGTCTCCAGAATCTCAGGCCAATGTTCAAACCACTATACCATGCTGGTTCCCTATGATGTGTACCCTAATAAATATAACATGACTCATCATGTAGAGAGATCTTGTATCACCTTTGAGACTAACTGAAAGAAAGAAAATGGCAGCATGGGCTTTCATAGACTTTAGTCTACTTCTCAGATGCATTTGGTGGAGTACAGGCCAGGCACAGACATATATGTGTGATGATGTCAATTCAAATTACAAATACTTTGTCTATAGAGTGACAGGTCCAGTCCTAACGATGGTTGTTAGTGCACAAAAACATATGAAACTGATCTTTGTGCATGGGGATCCAGTTCCTATGCCTTTGTGTACTAATGACCATCGTTAAGATTGGACCTTCCACTTCATTTCCATATACAAAGTATTTGTAATTTGAATTGACATCCTCAAATATATATGTCTGTGCCTGGCCTCCACGCCACCAAATGCATCTGAGGAAGCAAATTAAAATCTATGAATGCTCATGCTGCCAATTTCTTTCTTTCAGTTAGTCTCAAAGGTGCTACAAGATCTCTCTACATACTGATTCTACAGACTAACATGGCTATATCTTTGAATGGCCCATCATATTATTAATCGTTTGTTTACCTGGAAGAGTGATGATACACTTCAGCTATGTTGCCCATAGCTTTCCCATTATCATACTAAAGAAAGTTGAATCATGCCAAAACTAGGATCCATTTTGATTACAGATTCAACAGATAAGAGTATATTTTAAAAACATTGTCATGTGCATGGCTGAACAAGGCACTATGAAGTATGTTTTTATATACATGCTTCAGTTTCTGTTGTGGTTCATTTACATCTGGCAGCTACTATGAATAAAAGTAGAGCTATTACCTTGATGAAATAATGAAATCTCTTTTAAAAATAAAAAAACAAAGAAACAGCTTCACTAAGAGCTCTTGACTAAGTACATCTATTGGATGGGAAAGTTCTAGAATTTTCACAGGAAAATATAAGCGGACCTTCTAGAAATTGAAGAAGAATTGAGTGAAGCATAAATGTTTTCGGAAATGGTTCAAATGGTGTTTGCCAGTAGATAAACTTTCACACCAGTTTGTTCATTATATTGATGCAGATGGTGTTATATATTCACTTTTACTGGATTCCATGTAATTTCCTTCATATTGTCTCATTCTTTCATGGAACTATAGTTATTTTCAAACTCCAGCCATGAAAGGAACCATCTAAAATGGAACTTGCAAAACTATACAGATGCCAGTCAAAAATGCCAAAGAGAGGATCAATAAAAGTACTCGCCATGAAAAAAAATCTCTTGTCATTTCCAGTAATAACAAAGGAAGCCAAATCAATCAAAATAGGGGAAAATTCACACTTCCTTTTGGTCTTCAGAGGGAAGAACAAAAGTAGCTTCAAAAGTGTCAAGCACATCATAGTCAGAAATATCAGAAGCATGGTATCAGCCACACCACAAGGAACCTAACTGGCAAAGTGCCCGTCAGCAAAGAGTGACTGGCAGAAGAGAGAATGATAGAGGTGCAGAGTGAACAAAAAGATTAACATCCCAATAAAACTGATGTCATTTAACGAGTGGCATAAATGATTTTTACTGCTAAATGACACAGGTTATTATGACATATGCATAAGAATATGCATCACTAAATACATTTTAATAGCTTGCCTAATAAAAAAAAGGATGCTAATGTACATATACATAATGTTTGTTTAAATTTATGAAAACTGAGATTTTATCTTAAGTGTCTAATCAATTTGAAGGAAGTAGGCACTCTGGTCTTCTTGGGAAAGGAGTTCCAGAGTCTAGGGGCAGCCATGGAAAAGGCACTCTCTCATGTGCCCACCAATTGTGCTTGCAATGGTGGTGGGATGGGGAGAAGGATCCTAAGGATCTCAGAGCCAGGGTTGGCTCACACAGGGAGCTATGGAATGCCAAATAGCCTGGACCTAAGCAATGTAGGGCATTATAGGTCATAACCAGCACTTTGAATTGTGCCCAGAAACAAACTGGTAGCCAGTGGAGCTGTTTCAACAGGAGTGATCTTTATAACCTGCCCCTGTTAACAGCCTGGCTCCAGCTCTTTGGACCAGCTGAAGTTTCTGAACACTCTTCAAAGGCAGCCCCAAGCATAGTGTGTTACAGTAGTCCAAATGGGATGTACCAAAGGCATGTACCACTGTGGCAATATTGGATGTCTCAAGGAACAGGCACAGTTGACGCCCAAGCAAAAGCACTCCTGATCACTGCAGAGACAAGGGTTTCCTGGTGCAAAGCTGAGTCCAGGAGTACTCCTATACTGCAAACTTGCATCTTCAGGGGGGAGTGTAACCACATCTAATACAAGCTGTATCCTTATTCCCTGATCTGCCTTTCAATTGACCAGGAGCCACTCTGTCTTGTCTGGATTAAGTTTAAAGTACTAATGACAGACACCAATTTAGGACCAGGACAGCCTCCTTGTGCTGAGGTAGAAAGAATTAGTAGAGTTATGTGTCATCTGCATATTGATGGCACTGCACCCCAAAACTCCGGATGACCTCTCCCAGCAGTTTCATGTATATATTGAATAGTGTAGGGAACAAAACAGAACATTGAGAGACCCCATAGGTCAATGGCCGGGGGCATCAAACAGAAGTCCCCTAGCACCACCTTCTGGGTTCAAGCCTCCAGGAATAGAGCCACTGTAAAACAGTACCTCTAAGTCCCATGCCAAAGAGGTGGCCCAGAAGAATACCATGGTTGATGGTATCAAAAGCCACTGAGAGATCCATTAGAACTAACAGGGACATACTCCCCCTGTCCAGTTCCCTGCGTAGGTCATCCACCAAGGCAACCAAGGCTGTCTCTGTTCCATAGCCAGACCTGAAACTAGACTGAAATGGATCTAGTAATGCTCCAAGTTGTGTTCAAGACAACAGGCACTTGTATACAGTCATAGTGAAACTGAATAAAGTCTGTTCTCTTTTGCATAGGAGTTTCATGATGTCTGAAACTCCTATGCAAAATGTAGTATTGTAGTGTTTTCTGTTGTGTATGTAGTGCTTGTAGTGTTTCTTGTTTCTAATTGGACATTACCTTGAATCTTGCAGCTCAGTTATCAAGATTTCTATTTGTTGTTTGGATATTTGTGCTCTCTAGGAAGCTTAATAATTAGTGCTGCTTTGTCAAATTAAATTGGATTGAATTAAAGGGGAGTGCTTCTCCTATGACCAAGAAAGTGTGCATATATCTTCTTAATGACCATGTCACCACACAGCTGACTCATTCATTGGAGCATGCCTTAATTGGCTTATCAAAAGGCCTGCAATGCAATAGCTCAACTCATACACCTGATCAAAATGTTCCTAGTGCAACCAAACTACACGCCACAGAATTAATCAGTCCTTGTTTTAAGTATGTTGCTTCCTTTTTTTTTTTTTTTTTTTGAAGGTTTATGTGAAGGAAGCAACTGCATTTTCCATTTAACTAGTGGAACTGATGTTTGTCCTCTTTGTCTTTATTCCCAGCTCATGAGCAAACTTGAACCCAGTTCATGAGCAAACAATCCCTTTACCCTTTGTGAAGAATACTGCAACTGGCTATAGCTCAAACAGCAGCTCATTCATTCAATTTGCTTCTTAATCCTCAGATAAATCTAGTGCATGTATTTCTCTTTGAGAATTTTCCTGTTGTTGTTGTTGTTGTTGTTGTTGTTGTTGTGTGCCTTCATTTTTTACTTATGGCAAACCTATCATGGGATTTTCTTGGCAAGATTTGTTCAGAAGTTTTCCATTGCCTTCCCCTGAGGCTGAGAGCATGTGATTAGCCCAAAGTCACCCAGTGGGTTTCATGGCCAAGTGGGGATGCTGGCTGTCATCTTCCTAGGACATGCAAATGTTCTCTCATATCATGCCTCATATTTGGGTTATTCCCCATTTTCCTTTCCTGAACTACCTATAGATCTATAGATGTCCATTCGTCACCTTGCACACCCAGAGGGAAAAGAGAAAACTTCACCTTTTGATGAAGCACTTACCTGAATCTTGAGCCAGGTGGAGTAAGTAGTGCAAGGTAGTCCATTAACATTTGAAAGGTGCTGTCCAAAAAGTCTTTTGGCATTTTAAAACAGATAAATAAGAAAGCCTTCAACACTACAGAACTGGCTACCAAGGATCTCAGAAGCACTGTAAACAAACTATGTAAACAACACCCAGCCTGAAAATACCTTCATCCTTATGCCCAGATCTTGTGACACATCAATGAGAGCTATCCCCTGTTTTAACTTTTAGTCCTTTTTCCTATACCATTCTGTTTCCTTCCTGTGGTCCACTGCCAGCTGAATCTTCCCTCACCATATAGGCTTCCAATCCCATACTGTTATTTCTTGAATACCATCTTTCCTCTTGGTGGAACAAGCAATTTCCTTCTATGCCTGAGTCTTTGCCATTTAGCTAGTGCATTTGCTATCTTCAAGCTACTGTATCTGCTAGTTGGTTGAATATACTAACCAGTGGTGGGCATAGAGGAGAGGAGAGAATCAGAATTTTGCCTTCTCCCAATTAAATTTTCTTCATGTTAAATGTTACTAGCTCCCTTGAGTTCAGGATGTGAACAGTTTTGCAGTGAAAGACACTCCCCTGACATGTAGGGAGGGGTCCTCTGTTGCACCAGCCTCTCAAAAGGAAGCTGACACCTAATTGGCTGGGCGGGCAGGAAATCCTGGCCTTCCTGTGCCACCCAGCCAATTGGGTTGGATCATGTAGGATCCAAGGCACACTGGGTAATCTCACAAGGCTTTAGGTCTCGCAAGATTACCCGCAAGATTTTAGGGCTATTTAGCCCTTGGCCTCCACATGGTAGCGTCCATTTTTTCTGTGGCAGTCAAGCGAAGTGCTTGATTGCACCGGTTGCTCCTGGCACGGGTGGATATTTTTCGGCCTGTTTTCAGCTGTGCCTAGCACAGGAGTTGTGGAGAGGAGTGCGGCCTGGATCAGCTTCGCTGCTGCTATCATTGGAGTTGTTGGCCCGGGTGCGGCCTTTTCAGACAGTTGCCACATGGCCTGTAATTTTGGGTCCTCTTGCTGCCTAGGAGGGCATGGACCCGGTGTGGTAGGGCTGGGGTGAGGCCTACACTGCCTGGGCAGCCTGCCTTCAGGGAGGACCAGCCTGGCCTTGGGTCACAAGCTGAACCAGGCTCTAGGAACCCTGTGAACTGGTCTGGGGGGGCGTGATGAGGTGCAGCCTCCATTTTATTGTGCTGGGGCCTAGGCCTCAGTGTTTACTGGGGTGGAAGGCCAGCTCCTTAGCCCTGGTTGGTGTGGCTTATGGTGGTGGTGGGCCTTGAGGAATAGCAAGGCCTTGTTAAGCCCCCATTGCTTCACTAGTGGTTCTGGCCTGGGGTTTTTGGTGTCCCTATTTGGGACTGGAGGAGGCCTTGTAGCCTAGTGGTGCCACCTTGGAGTACAGGTGCTATTTCTTTAAGGGACACATGCCTTTCGTGATGAATTGCTCTTCTTGGGGCTTTATTTACACTCCTTCAGGAGCAGAGGTTCTGTTCCGTGTGGGCTATAAAATTAAACATTAAGTGTTTAATTAGTTGCTGCCTGAGGGATTTATTTTCTTTCAGGAACACTCCAACCTCGAGCCATTAAAGGCTATCATCCTTATTAAGCCCGCTGTAATCAACACAAAGTTGCTTTACTACTTTAATTGGTCCATTTCATTTCCTGATTGCCTTATTCATGGGTGTAGTGTCTAAAAGAACACTGCATACCTATTAAGATAGCGTAAATTGTCAATACTGCCTTATTAGTAATCATGTCTCACAGTAAGGCTGAGTCCAAATGGCACGCAGCCTCTGCTGGTCCTAGTCCTTGCCAGTCAGCACCTAAGCAGGCTTCCAATCCTCCAAGCAGGGACAATGAAATCACAGCACACTTAGCGCAGCTGAGCCAGACCATGCAGGCCTGCGTAGTGGTCTGTGAGCAATTAGCTCACGGGGAGTCCAGGGTGCCAACTTGGGACCCCAGGTCAACACTTCCTCAATTGAGGACCAAAGCACAGGAGTACAACCTACTCAGGTACAATTGACATCTTCACCTGACCACTTTTGGTTGACATGGCATGTGGTCCCCTTACTACTTCAGCTATGGAGGTTGAGCATCCAACTGTAGCTGATATAATGGAGCTTTTGAGGAAAGTTCCTGGAGTGGGACAACAGAGTGCAGCTGCCCCTGTGTCAGAACAGCCCACTTTGTTGGATTTGTATAACCTTGTACAAAGGGCAATTGTTTCAGGTCAAGGCGGCAGGCTGACTCCTGAAACTGTGGCTTCCAGCCGAGATCTAGCAAGTGCTTTCAGTTCTCAATACGACATCTGAGCTGCTGCTGCGTCTAACTCTGTGGGAGCTCTGCAAGCATCTGATAATGCTTCACACCAAGTGTCGAGCTCAGATTTGTCTCATATCCCTACCTCGCTGGCTTCATGGCCCACCTCAGTATGGACTCCAAGTGGGCAAGTTGGGCAGAACTTTAGCACTGAACGCCCCATCTCTGCATCAGTGGGGGCACCCTCGATAATCCCTGGGCTCGCTCAGGTTTCCAGCTCTAGGGTGCCAGCTGAGCAGGCTTCAGTTTCTACAGCAGGTGAATCAAGGGGAGTGGCGTCTGTGAGAGGTTTGGGTTTGGCCGGGGTGGACAGAGCAGCTGAGTGCAACCCTTATACTGGGATGTCCACTCCTCTTGGATCACACCTCCCACTTACTACTAAGGAGAGAATATGGAAAAGGGAATACATTGATTTATTTTCCCTCACGTTTCATGATCTTGAGCCGAGGATCATGGAAAAGATGGGGTTGTGTTCAGCCTTCCAAAGGAATTCCAAGCTCACAAGCGCCCAAAGCTTGAAAGAATTTTCATGAAATTGATAATGGGCTTTACTATATATAGGGGAGTTATTGAAGAGAGAGACCCCTCCAGGTTCCCTGATTTCTCCAAATATCAGGAGATAATGATCAAGGCATACACTAATTGCCACTTTAATTCAAGGGGGTCTGCTTGGCTTCAATATGATGAACAGTTTAGGATGAGGGCCGCCTTAGACCACTCTTTGTTTTCGCGACATGCAGTCTGAGCTTTGGGCGGATGTTATGGTGGGGGTCTTCCCTTCAAGCTGGTGTGACAATGGGTATGTGCCTATGGTTACACAGCCGAGAGGGCAGTATGCGAGGCCTAGCATGGGGGAGAGAAAACAAACCGGCCTGTGCTGGGACTTCAATGCAGGTAAGTGCAAGAGGCAGTCCTGCAGGTTTGACCATAAATGTAATACCTGTGGCGGCAACCATCCTGGATCATCCTGTTTTAGAGGTAAGAAGCCTGGGGCCAGGGGCCCCTCACTGCCATCCTCAACAGGAAGAAAAGGCACCAACACGAATTAAGTTGGAAGTGTTGGTTGCATGGTTGCAGATTTACCCCAAGCAGGACTCCGCACAGTACTTATTCAACAGTTTTTCACAAGGTTTTCGTATTCCTTATTCTGGTTCCAGGGTTCACCACTGCACACTTAATGCACGTTCGGTGGGGGATTTGCCGGTGATCATGAGGGATAAGTTGGCCAAAGACATAGCAACAGGAAGAATTTCAGGGCCCCATAAACATCTTCCAATGCCAACATTGCTGTTGTCACCTCTGGGTGTCGTGCCTAAGAAGGCACTGGGGGAGTATCGGTTAATACACAACTTATCATACCCTAAAGGCGAATCGATGAACAATGCTATTGATCCTCAGTTAGTATCGGTAAAATACACTTCATTTGATTCAGCGGTGCAAATGGTCAGGGCATTAGGTAAGGGAGCCCTATTGATGAAATGTGATATAAAATCTGCCTTCAGGTTACTCCCTGTACACCCAGATGATTTTGATCTGTTGGGCTTTCAATTTGAAGGGATGTGTTATGTGTTATGTCAATGGGGTACTCCATTTCCTGCTTGGCTTTTGAGGCATTCAGCACCTTTTTGCACTGGTGTGCTGTCAAGAGGTCAGGTAATCATGCACTTACCCATTATCTGGATTACTTCTTGTTTGCTGGGGCTCCTGGGACGACAAGGTGTGTGGATACAAAGCTATGCCAATGGGGTACTCCATTTTCTGCTCGGCTTTTGAGACATTCAGCACCTTTTGCATTGGTGTGCTGTCGAGAGGTCAGGTAATCATGCAATAACCCATTATCTGGATTACTTCTTGTTTGCTGCGGCTCCTGGGACCACAAGGTATGTGGATACACTGTCGGCATTTCAGGTTCTAATGACTGAAATGGGGGTTCCTTTGGCTGAGGAAAAGACGGAGGGCCCAGACACCTGTCTTACTTTCCTTGGAATCGAATTGGAAACTGTCGCTGGTTTATCTCATCTCCTTGACAATAAGCACATGTCCATGAGGCTTCAGATGAGGATGATGAGAGATAAAACTAAGACCACGCTACACGACTTTCAATCCCTCACAGGTTTGTTAAACTTTGCTTGTAAGGTTGTAGTACTGGGACAGGCATTTAGTGCATGTTTATATAATTCCACAAAGGGAGTCATGACCCCGCATCACCACATCAGAATCACTAGTGGGATATGAGTGGATTTGAAGATTTGGGAGTCATTTTTTGAACAATTCAATGGTATTTCATTTTGGAGGTCTGAAATGCTGCTGAGGGCGGACTTTCAGGTACACTCCAATGCTTCTGGTGCCCACAGTTTTGGGGTGTATTGGAAAGGTCAGTGGGCAGCCAAGGGTTGGCCTCAATCTTGGGTGGACCCAGGATCTCACTTTTCTGGAACTCTTCCCCATTGTTGTAGCAGTTCATTGGTGGCCGGATCAATTTGTGAATAAAACTGTGTGGTTCTGGTGTGATAACCAAGCAGTTGTCCATGTGGTGAACTCCCAGACCTCCAAATCTCCTAGGGTGATGGCACTGGTTAGGAACATGGTGGCACAATGTTTGAAGTTCAATGTTTTGTTCCAAGCTCACCATGTCCCTGGTTTACTAAATCCTTTGGCAGACGCCCTCTCACGTTTTCAGTTTTGCAGTTTTCATCAACTGGCTCCTGAGACAGCAGCACAACCACTGGAGGTACCAGCACATCTATGGAACCTTGGAGAGTAGAAATTGACAGGGCGATTCTCCAGTCTGTTGCACCTTCGACATGCAAGTCGTATAAGGTCGCAATGTGAGCCTTTAGACCAGGGGCAGGCAATCTTTCCCCTTTAAGGGCTGAGGGACTTCAACTCCCAGAATCCCAGGAGCTATTAGCCAACATGGGACTATTGACCAACATGGCTGAGGCTTCTGGGAGCTGAATGGCCCTTAAAGGGGAAAGGTTGCCTACCCCTGCTTTAGACACTTCTTGTCAGATGTCGGGGAGGTGGAGGTTTGGCCCCTGAAGGTGGAGGATATACTCTGTTTCGCAGTCCACCTTAGGCAGTCTGGTTTATCCCCAGTTATTATTAGGGGAAGGCCCTGGCATTTTATTCAAGAGTGGGAGGTTTCACTGACACCCACTGTTGACTTTAGGGTTCATAGGGCTTTGGATGGATGGTCTAGGGAGTCCCCTGTGGCACGTGATAACCATTCTTGCAAGCTGCAAGAAAAGAGATTCCACCTCAACATTAGGAGGAACTTCCTGACAGTAAGGGCGGTTCGAGAGTGGAACACACTCCCTCGGAGAGTAGTGGAGTCTCCTTCCTTGGAGGTCTTTAAGCAGAGGCTGGATGGCCATCTGTCAGGGATGCTTTGATTGGGAGTTCCTGCATGGCAGGGGGTTGGACTGGATGGCCCTTGTGGTCTCTTCCAACTCTATGATTCTATGATTCTATGATTTGCCAATAATGGGTTCCATTCTGGTTAAGATTTGGCAATCCCTCCCAACAGCATGTTTCACGCCTGAAGAGGTTACTTTGTTTCAGGCAGCATTTTCATTGGCCTTTTTTGCTGCCATGATGATCAGTGAAATTGTCCCTAGCTCCCATTCTGACTAATCAGGCAGGGCACTTTCCTTTGCAGATGTCCAAATTTCAGAACAGCGGATTCAACTATGCATCAGGCAGTCAAAGACCAATCAGTCAGCCAGGGGTCAATCTGTAGTTTTGTCTAGGGTGCCTGAGGATCAAAGTTGCCCTGTCTTGGCATTGTCTGATTACCTCAGAGTTTGGCCAAACATTTCTGGCTATTTGTTTCTGCATGTCTCTGGCCTTCTCCTGATGTAGTTTCAATTTTGAGTTGTACTGTGGGAGGCTTTGAGAGATGCTGGTTTGCCAGTGGCCCAATTCTCTTCCAATTCTTTTCGATCAGGGCAGCAACTGCTGTGGCAGCCCATGGTTTGTGATGCTGCAATCTGCCGAATTGGCCATTGGCATTCTAGGGCTTTTAAGTCTTATGTTCGCATTTAGAAGGATCCCTGGTGATTTTGTCACAAATATCAGTTTTAAGCATTTGTGGTTGTTTTGTTGTTCTATCAAGCAGGTTTGGATCAGGGTGAAACATGGATCCTTGGACACAGCACCATCTTTTGGGCCAAGCATCATATCCTTGAATGTCGCCGAGATTTGAATATAGGACTAGAGGATGTCGGTATTTTTGTGTTGGTTTGGACATAGAGGCATGCTGTGGTGAGCCCTTCTCCTATGAATTATTGAATTGTTAGCAGCTTTTCCACATCCCAGGATCTTTCTCATCCACCTGGGGGAAAATGATTTAGTAAAGCTTCCTTGTTTGCAGTTAGCTAAAATAATTGTCAGAGACATGCAGGACATTAGGCGAAGACTGCCAAATACTGTTCTTATGTGGACAAAATTTTTGCCTCGGCACAGCTGGTCTGGTTCTCGGAAGGACGTGGCCATCAAAGGAGCTCGACATTGGCTCAACAGAACTGTAGCCAAGAAGTTGGGGGAATGGGAGTTTTCATTGTTGATCATGATGGAATTCAGGTCTCTATGCCACATCTGTACAGGGGGGATGGAGTTCAGCTCTCTCCACAGGGATCTAACGTATACTTGGCTTCCATCACTTTCCACATTAAATGAGCAATTATGGGGGGAAGGGGATGCCAAGCTACGCTGACCCCTCCTGTGGCAGGCAGGGACCCATCCAGGGGGGTAATTCAATTAATTGAAAATATAAAAATGGGTTAATTAAATTCGATCATGGGTATATGCCATCAGGTTAATCAAATTTTATATGATGTCATCAAACAACTTCATGTCATGATTTCCTTATGTCATAAGATCATTTATGACATCATTTCTGGTTGGGAGGAAGAGATAATTGTTGTTGTGCATTTGATTTAAGCAGATGTTCTTCACACGTGTTGTGATACATGCAGTTTACTTTGATAACAGTTCAGTTATCTACATGGACACATGTGTCAAAAATAAGTTCTGGTATTTTATAAAGATTGTTTCATAGAATCATAGAGTTGGAAAAGACCACAAGGGCCATCCAGT
>JAIPUX010001232.1:116974626-116994772 GCA_020142125.1 Phrynosoma platyrhinos
TTTTCCATTTCTTATACATGCTCCGTTTAAAACTTAGTTCAGTTGAAATTTCCTTAGTCATCCATCCTCGTTTCTTGAGGCACCTCCCATTTTTCTTCCTCATTGGAACTGTTTGAAATTGTGCCTTCAGTATCTCCCTTTTGAGAATCTCCCATCCATCTTGAACTCCCTTCTCTTTTAGTATTCCTGACCACGGGATCACCCCCAGTATTTCCCTAAGTTTACCAAAATCAGCTCTCCTAAAGTCTAGAATGCCTGGCTTCTCCTTTCCACTGTATAATAAATTCCAGGAGAACATGATCACTCCCACCTAAAGATCCAACCACTTGCACCCCATTAACTAGGTCATTCCAGTTAGTTAGGATCAGATCCAAAATAGCTGACTCCCTTGTTGCCTCTTCCACCTTTTGGACAATGAAATTGGCTTCAACGCAAGTGAGGAATTTGCTAGTTTGAATTCTAGCAAATATCAGGATATGTGAAGTCGTAGGCTTTCATGGCCGGCATCCATAGTTGTTTTTTTTTTGGGGGGGGGGTTCGGGCTGTGTGGCCATGTTCTAGAAGAGTTTATTTCTGATGTTTTGCCAGCATCTGTGGCTAGCATCTTCAGAGAAAACTGAAATGGAAAAGCATGGGTGTATATATACTGTGAGACTCTGGCTAGGGAGGAGTGGTTCGCAGGTGAACTGTGTGTTGTTCTGTGTTGAATAGGTATTGTTCTGTGTTAATGGCATAGCTTCAGGATATGCAATCAAGGATATTGTCTGCTATTCCCATGTAAACTGTGTATTGTTCTGTGTTGAATAGGTGTTGTTCTGTTGTTAATGGCCTATTCACCATGTATAGTATGGATATGATTGTAATATAATGACATGAATAGAATGAGCAGTTGTTTGGAGAGATTGTATCATATGACCTATGTTCCATCAAGATATCTCATTGGTTATGCTTTCCAAGGGCATCTGAAATATGTATATATACAGAAATGCTGTAGTGTCTGTTCTCTTTATTCCTATGCTCCTGTATTTTGGAGAGCATGAATTCCAGTGAGTTCTTTTGAAAGGTATATATGTTTAGAACAATATGAATATTTTTGCATCACAGTTTGATTAATTTTGTCCTATCTTTTTATATATTATAAAAAGGTAAATGTATTCCCCGTTGACAAGGTTTTCAAGTCATGTCTGACCGTAGGGGATGGTGCTCATATCTGTTACTAAGCCAAAGAGCCAGCGTTTCAGAGACTACTCTGTGATCATGTGGCCAGCATGATTGCACAGAATGCTATTTACCTTCTCATCAAAGTGGTACCTGTTTTGAACTGTTAGGTTGGCAGAAGCTGGGACTAATGACAGGAGCCCACCCCATCATACAACACCTCGGCCTTGAACTGCCAACCTGCTGATCTTCCAATCAACAGAGTCAGCATATTAACCACTTGAGCCACTGCATCTGTCTTTTATATATTATATCTCAAGTGTATTTTTTATTTGTTTTCAGCCCCTGAGGAAGGCCTAATGTGGCCAAAACGCATTGGGCTTTTTAAACACTAATAAACAATTGGCCATCTTTTAGCATATTGAGTTTGTCTCCTTTTTGTTTGCTGCAGTCACACGCACAAACACAGCACACCAATTAGCAAGGTCCAGCACACTCTTTAGGAGAGATGAGCCTTAAACAGTGAATCATCAAATATCTTTTGAAACAGAAAAGTGATTACTTGCTTAGGAAAAGAAAGTAGGGAGAGTGTCAGGCTTATGTCACTGGAAAGGAAGTTCAAGAGGCTTAGGGCAGCCACTGAGAAGCCCCTCTCCTATATTTCCACCAGCTGTACCTTTAGGGTGGTGGGGACAGCTTCCATTTTTTAAATGGACAGAAGGATGGACAGGTTCTGCTTTTTTTAAAAAATATCTTCATTGTCAATTTCTCTTCAAAACTCCAAAGAACCACACTGCTGTAACGATGGAGTGATAAAACTTTAACTGCCATGGCTTCATTTTATGCAATACTGGGATTTGTATTCTGGTGAGACAATATAAAGTTCCTTTTATAGAGCTCTAGTTCACTATAACTCTCCACAGGAGAACACTAAAGAAAATGCATGAGAGCTTTCTAGTATAGAATTCTCAGTATCTCACTTGCAAATCCCAAGATCATGAAAGATAGATGCATAGCAGTTAAAGTGGAATTAAATTACAACAATGGTGGAGTGTGGATGAACATTAATGCCTCATTTTTCTAAACTTGGATTATAGGTGCTGCTGAAAAAGGTCCCCTGATTCCAGTGTAGGAAGTCATCAGAATAATCACCAAGTCCAGTGTTCCTTTTGTGGAATCTATAGAAAAAGTGAAGATCAAAAATAAGTTCTTTGTGAATATCTTGGTTGGAGTTCTTAACTTTTCACTATGATTATACTTCTGGCATGAATTCATACTTCAAATCCCAGATGAGTTAGATCAGAGCATCCAGTAGTGAATTACTCTTAACATTCTAGAAATAAAATGAAAAGTTTCTTTAAAAAAATTAAATTCTCCCTTTGTACAAAGCAATTATTTGTGCTGTCAGTTGCTGTAAAATACCAAACAGAAGCACCAGGAGGCATATGCATACCAGGAAATAGCAAATGTAAAATACATGCATTTTATTTTGCATCTACTTTACTTTGGAAAGCCCAAATCAGATGTAAATGACCTTCTGGTAATGGCAAAGAGAAATATTCTGTATAGTTTATTCAGGGCACATCTAGACTGATTGAAAAGTTCCAGATTTTGTTCCTATTATTTTGATTGTATACTGAGTTAAAATAGACCAGCCTGCAGAGCTGCTATAAAAACTTTCTGATCATACTGGAATCTGACAGAAAACATTCTGGGATAAACAAAATATGTATGGATCTCAAATATAAAATCAGAAAGAATAGGGAGCTTTCTGGTCTTTTTAACCAGTCTGGATCCAGTGGTATCACTAGGGTTGATGATACACAGTGTGATAACCATGCTGTCATGTCCAGGTTACTTGGCACACTCCCAGCTTCACCTGTCCACCATACAGACCACTTCTACCATGGTGGGGGGGTTAGTGCTGCTGTTGCCCAGCAACCACTTCCTGGTCTGGCAGAGCTGCTGACTGAGCAAAAAGGGGAAGCAATTCTCTTTTCTTTATAGCCAGTAGCCCCATCAGTATAATTATATAATTCAGTATCATGTTTAAGTGGTGGTTTCATTTATTTGGGATATATGGTATGTTAACTAAATACTATATATCCCAAATAAATGAAACCATCACTTAAACATGATACTGAATTATATTTTACAATGACACCATGTAGATAATAGTGAAAAATGTCAAATGGCCATACAAAATATTAAGTAAAACAGTTTCTCAGTTAAAATCCAAATGTTATCCCAAGTCTTTCTGGACTCTGCTGCAGAAAAAAGGTAGTTGTAAATGGAGGCTGGTGGAATTTCACAGATGGTAAGTAATGTTCTCTTTCGTTTTCACAGTAAAGTTGTTATATCAATGATGGGTAACAAGCAAGTAGCAAATAAATGAAAACTGTGGAAGACAAATAATTCTGGTAGCCAATTTTTCTGATAGTAAAGGAAAACATTCTGGTAGCACAATCTTTCTGGTAGCAAGTAGCAAGGCAACTACCTCCGAAGTTTTTATACAGCCATTTCAATATATTAATCTTCTTCAGTTGTCATGGATTATATATCTCGGCTCACAATAATCCATAATTCTCTGTTCAAATGCTGTTTTCAATAATCCTTTACATTCTAAAGATGTAAAAATAACAACATGAAATTCCATTTCTTAACATTAAAAGCTTACCTCTCCTCTGGAACAAATTAATTCTCATTTAACAAAAACAGTCTTTCTGTATACTGTTTTCTGCAGGAAATTTTATACAAACTCTGAGTAATGTTTTGCAGTTGAAAATCCAATATAGTAAATTCTATAGTAATATAGTAAAACTACAGCTCCCATTTGCTGAAACCCTGGATCTGGCTGAAACCCAATACCATCATAAAGTGATCCTTTAGTTATACCATCTAGTAATGAAGATAATATTCAAACTACTTAATACTAATCTAATACAGGAATCTGTATAATATCAACACACTGTATAATATCACACTATGATTCTCATTAATGCAACCCAAATAAAAATACTGGGAGGGAAATTGGTATTGTAGCATTACTCTATAGGAATGAGAATATATTAAGTTTACAAAATAATATGGTGAATGTGTTAAAACAATTCAGACTACACATTGATTATAAAAAGACTAATAAATTTAAACATTCATTTAAATTATAAGGTTTACTTGATAACAGTTTATGGATCTACAAGGCTTCTCTTTGAAGAAGTTCACTCTGTAAAGGCCCTCTGTTAAAGAGACGAGACTTAATTTGTTCCATAGCAAAAAACTTTAAAGAGTCTGGTGTTCTGACAAAGGGATGTCCAGACTGCATTTCTAATTTTACTCTTCTGTTCAATAATTCTAGTTATCAAATTTCCAGAAGTTTGGCCCACAGAAATCTTTTGACATGGACACAAAAATAATATAAATATAAATAACCTTCTTGGAGTTACAGTTAGGAGCTTTGCAGACCGGCCTAAAGGGCCAGCCTGGGGGTGGAGTTGGGGTGGGGCAGCTGCACGCCAGCCACCCGAACCCCATCCTGATGCTGCACACCCATTTGTATGGTGCACAGAATCAGGATGCCCTCTTGGCACAGCGTGCACACACACTGCACCAAAAGAGAGTGAAAAAGCTTCTGCTTCCTGGACCATAACTTTAATGACATATTTAATAGAATTATTATGATCCTGTTTTAGGGCTTCATAGCTGGTACTATCACTGAGTTGGCATTCAACTTCCTATAAATAATGATGCTTGTCTAAGAGAACTATGGCTCCCCCTTTATCTGCTGGTTTTATTATGACCTCTTGTTTAGAGGATAAAGTTTGTAATGTTCAGAATTATTTATGGTTCAGATTATACCAAGGTCTCCTCAAGGAGTTTTCTAATTACATCCTCAAATCACTCCATACTCAAATCACTCAAATCACTCCATTGGCTGCCAATTTGTTTCTGGGTGAAGTACAAAGTGTTAGTCTTGACCTTTAAAGCCCTACATGGTTTGGGTCCAGGTTACCTACAGGATTGCCTTTTCCCATACAATCCGCCCCAAACACTGAAATCCTCTGGGGGGTGGCTACTACAGCTTGCAAAAACTTGACTGGCAGCCATCACCTTTTCATCAGCTGCCCAAGACTGTGGAATGACCAGCCAGAAGAGATTCGACAGCTAGACCAGCTGTTGAAATATAAAACACATTTGAAGACCTATCTCTTCTGGCAGGTCTACTCAGACAATTTTAATCATGAATTTTAAACATAAATTTTATATTTAAACATTGTTTCATGTATTTTAATATAAATATTGTGTAGAGATGCATTTTTAATGTGTGTATTTTATGTAACGATTGTATTTTTGTTGTAACCCACCTTGAGCCATGAGGAGAGGTGGCTAAGAAATTATTATTATTATTATTATTATTATTATTATTTCACTATCTCTTAATACTACCTTATTGTTGATATGGTCAGATGACTAATCAATAAAACTTGTTCACTTGTTCTTAATACTACCTCTTCAAAGGTAGCAATATTATGGTGGCAATGTTATAATTATAAACAAAGGTGACAATGGTTATTATTATGAACAACATGATTAAATTTAGAAGGGTGTCTGAATGTACTTACAGGATCTTTGAAGATTCTCCAAAGAAACAGTGTAACTTGAGTAGTCTAATTAATTTAAAGATATCAATCCTAGTCTGAAATGAATTATAACTGGAGTAGGAACAAATGAAAGACCTCTATTAAGTAAAGCATGTTCCTCGTAAGTACATACAAAGTCAAATTGACCACTATGTCTTTGCTCAAGAGCTTGAACAGCAAGTTTCATCATGTCTTTCAGCTGTCTCTCTCTGGATGCATCATCGGCATTTGAAGCTCAATATATCCAAGATGGAGCTTCTTGTGTTTCCACCTAAGTCGTCCCTTCAATCCTCTTTTTCTGTTTTTGTTGATAACACTTCTATTTATCTGGTCCAGGAAGCCCGCAGTCTTGGTTTCATTTTTTATTCCTCATTGTCCTTTATTCCCCATATTCAGTCCACAGCCAAAGCCTGCAGATTTTTCCTTTACAATATCACCAAAATCCGTTCCTTTCTTTCAGCCTCCACTGCTAAGACTCTGGTCCACGCTTTGGTGGTTTCTCGATTAGATTACTATATTCTCCTTTTAGCTGGGCTTCCTCTTTCTCATCTTTGACCTTTAATTTCTGTTCAACATTTAGCCACCCGTATCATTACTTTTGCTCGTCACTTTGATCATGTTTCCCCTTTGTTGTCTTCTCTTCACTGGCTTGTCTTCCCTTTCTGCATTCAGTATAAGCTTTTGTTATTAACTTTCAAAGCCCAGCATGGGCTAACCCCTCTTTACTTATCTGACCTTCTCTCTCCCTACACTCCCTCCCGTACCCTTTGTTCTAATACTCAAGGTCTGCTGTCCCAACCAAGGATCTCCACTGCTCCATCTTGGATTCACCCCTTTTTGCTTGCTGCCCGTCACTCCTGGAACCTTCTTCCCCCTCAAACACAGGCCATTACTTCTTTATCCACTTTCAAATCTGAGTTAAAGACTATTTTGTTCAGGGAGGCATTCCCTGTTATTGTCTGATATACATTTACTTCTTTTCTCATTTGGTTTACAGTGAATGTTGTTAGTAATTGTTGTAATTGTCTTTGTTTAAATTGACTTATTATTCTGCTCACTGTTTTAACTTAGATTGTACACCTCTGGCAGGTTTTATTCTGTTTTATTTGTTTTATTCTTGATTGTCTTTTGTACAGCACTGAGTACACTGACAGCGCTCTAGAAATAAACTTTAATTAATTAATTAATTGGATTTTTCTTGGATTGTATTTTAAATTGCATGGTTCTGTTCAATTGGATCATTGTGGTTCTGGGCCTGATTGTAAAAAACCTTTCTCTGATTGGTCATCTCTATTTGATGTGTCTGTGGAGTATCCTTGCTCATCTGAAGATTCACCTTCTGAGGGAAAACTTGATCTTTCTGCAAAACATACTTTTTAAAAGATGAATTCTTGAGCCAAGGATAACCCTTTTCATTGATACAGTCTACTTCATCTATTTTTTTTTAATTTTATATGTTTTGAGCTCATTAGTGTAAGCACTCAAATCTTTTCCCCAAACTTCAATATGTTTTTTGTAAATCTTGATGAGAGTGATCTTGGGACAAGTTAGTTTGTATTTTTTCAATTTTGGGGTTTACACTATCTAAATCAGTATTTAATCAGCCCACCAATATAACATTAAATCAAAGGAACACTTGTTCAGTATAGCTGCCCATTTGATTTTGAATTCTAAATCTGTAGTAAATAAACCTGGACTTTTCTGTATTCGAAGTCCCCTAGGAATACATTCAGAGTCTTGTCAGTCTCTCCATTACATCATGGATTTTTGACAGGAAGACAGAACACTTCTCAAGCCATTTGGTCAGGCCCACAAACCACTGATTCTGTACCCCTCAACAGGGAGTCTTTCAAATATTGTTCTCACAGTGTTAATTTGTGTTTATGTAGCAGGCAATCCAACCATGGAATAAGAGAATGATAGAGCTAGTATGGATTGCATGACCATGTAGTCCAACTCTCTGCCATGCAGGAATACACAACTAAAACACTTTTGAAAGATGGTCATCCAACTCGTGTTTAAAGACCTCAAAAGGATAGTCCACCAGCCTTTAAGGGAGTGTATCCCACACAGCTCTTAACACCAGGAAATTCTTCTTAATGTTTCCCCCCACTAATTTGAATACACTGGTTAATATTCTGGTTTCTGAAGTAGGAGAAAGTAAGCTTGCTGTATCTTCTACATGACAACCCTTCAGTTATTTAAAGGCAGCTATCATATCAGCTCTCAATCTTCTCTTTTCCAAGCTAATTATATCCATTCCCAAGCCATTCTTCATTGTCCATAAAACATACTTTTAAAATCAGTAACCCAATTTGGGGCTGTATTACATTTCATTGGAAAATGTTTCAGTATAAATTACAAAATAATGTATAATGTGTGGAATGCCATTAATTACCCTGCTTAATTTGTTGGGGAATAGGTGTAGCTTTTTGAACCTAGCTTCTGGTGTGAGAGACAACTTGAGTTCACAATAATCAGGTGCAAAAGGTGAAGCAGTAGCTTTCAGAATAAAGCTTCTCCCCCATGGTCTTCTTGCTCCTGTTATTATCTAATCTCTAAGCTGTCTATTTGCCCCTGACATTTAACCACCCATGATGCAGATTCACTCTCTTTCATCCAGCCTGTAGGGATTCCTCACACACAAACAGATACACTGATTGTTTATTTTGAGGTGCATCATGGTATATTTTAACCTACTGAACTGGAATGGCTGATTGGTGGGCAGATCTTTCTTCCCTTACCTATGTAATACTGATTTGCTGGTGATATTACTTACAGTGTAGGTAGGTAGGTTGGCACCAAAGCATAGGTTAAAGGCTAGGTACCTTCAGCCACCCAGATATTTTTGATTTGGAAGTGTCATCAGTCCTAGCCGGCATAGTCAATGAATTATGGGACTTGCAATCTAAAAAGCATCCTGGTTGAAGGAATGAAAATCTAAACTATCCATTTGATGCATACCATGAGACCTCTTTTTAAATGAAATGGGGGCTTCTTTTCATGACCACAAGGCTAGAATGGGTAAATAGGTCCCTCACTTATGGTTTGCTATTCATCCACACAAAGCTATGATGGTGAGGTGGTGATGGAGTCAGTAGATGCCTAAGGCATGGGACATAAGAAAACTTGTACAACTAGCCATTGGCTCAGAACCCAAGAATCTCAGTAGAAATAGGGGAGCTCCTTAGTCACAATCTGATATTATATCTTCACTGGATATAAAGTTTACTTATGTTGTGGCTATTTGACCATTTCAGATCCCTTACATTCAAAGGGTCTTGCTCTTCAAAACTAAAGAACTCAGCATCTTGTCTCTCTTCTCTAAGATCACATGTGCAGAAGCTTGTATTTGTGAGCCAACCTAACATGAACTCCTTTGTCATATCACTTACATATCTCATGCATTTTTGCCCATCTAAGATTTAGAAAACTGCTTAAATTTAGCACTGCTTCAGAGAGCACTCAGATGGGGGGAGAGGAAAAGTACCCTGAATAATAGATCTGGTTTTTATAAGGCACAAAATGAGCAGTAGACCTCACTCTCATGCAGTTCATATGAGCCTCATACATACACATAATTCTACATATATGATAGGCCAACTTTATTGCAAGAGAAAGCCTAATTAGGCCTGGATGAAGAAGGAAACATGATACCTCTGGTTTTTGTTATTTGCTCTTTGTTCATCAGCAAGAATGCAGATTTTCCTGCCCAACAAGTATGACAATGAATCTGTTGTACCTTTGGAGTGCTGGGGAAAAAAGAACAAGATAATAGCTTAAAAACCAAACTATTGTAGCCTAAAGATCTGCATAGTTTCCTAGCAAAATTGCAAAATACAGTATTTGAAGCATTTTGTTGTTTTCATGAAATATGTACAAGTTTTGAAAAAGGCAATAGAGGGCACCAGAAGGCTGCTTTCTGCAAAATTCTCTACAGAGAGTACATTTTCCTGCTAAAATGGTATTTAACATGGCAGACTTTTTACTATTTGACTTTCAAATTTGGGAGAAAGCCATGGGTGAGGGACAGGTTATGAGAATGCAATTCACAAAACAGACCTTAGATAAGCTTATGGAGAATGAGGCAAGTAAGTCTGTATTATTATATAAATCCTGTTATCTCCCTGGATCATGTTAATCTCTGTATAATTAAATGAAACCATACATCATTAGGTCAATCAGATATGAAATAACCAAGCACTCTGTCTTTAATTATCACTCACTTGCTGTGCTGTAAAACAATAGCAAATTGAACCTAGATATTAAAATATGATTGCATTCTGTACACCTTGTATTTATCAGAAGAGAGAGGAAAACACAAAAAAGGTTAATATTAGTTAACATGTCATTTTAGTGGCATCCTATTGGCAATTTTAACAGAAAAACCACAGGAAGTATATATTTGTTCATTTTAAATTATGCTGCTTCTGTGGATGGATGTAAGATCTTACATTCTATTTCTCATCTTCTGAAGAAGTATTTATACAGCCAAAATGGCAATGACCATGCATGAGGTGCTGTTGTAGTTGTTAACTGCCTTTCCATTAACTGTAACTCATGGTGATGAGACACCTCCAAGACCACTTTTCCTCAACTGTTCTGCTTAGGTCCTGTAGGGTCAGGCCTTGGTTTCCTTGATTTCGTGTATTTATCTGGTATGTAGTCTTCCTCTCTTTCTTCTGTCCTCCACCAATCTTAGCATTATTGTCTTTTCCAGTGAGCATTTCCCTCTCATGATGTGGCCAAAACCTTACAACCTCAATTTATTTATCTGGCTACCAAGGAGAATTCAGGCTTGATCTGTTCTATGAGTTATTTGTTGTTGGGAATTTTGTTTGTTTTTGGCCATCCACAGTATTGTCAGAACTCTTCTCCAGCACCGTATCTCACATGCGTTTATTTTCTTTCTATCAGCTTTCTTCACTGTCCAGCTCCCACATCCATACATGATGATGGTAAATATAATGGCTTTGATGATCCTAATATTAATGTTCAATCTTTGCACTTTAAGATCTTGTCTAATTCTTTCATAGCTAATCTTCCCAGTCCTAGTTTTTTTCAGATTTCTTGACTGTTCTGTCTGTTCTGATCAATGGATTTTCAACCTCCACCACCTCTTTGTCCTGATCAATGATTAATACAAGTTATGGGAAATCTTTTAACTATTTCAATTTCCTCATCATCTATCTTTAATTTATGCAAATTGGTCATTATTTAGGCTTGAGGCATTGAAAGAATTTTCAGAAGTAAAGGTTTTATTTAGAAGAAAAACTTGAGGAGGAAATTGTTACCCCCAAAACAGGCCAGTGAGAGCTGATAATGTTTAGCAGGTACATAATGCTGGCTGTTGCAGGTGTATGTTTGACCGAATATGGAGTAAGAATGGCTTCATGCTGTGACTTCATACTGGGGAGCATGTTTTCACCCTCTTAGGGTGCGTCAAAGCAGGCCTACAAATAGGCCACCAGAACTTATTCTACTGAATGGAGCCAGGAAAAGAGACAATTCCAGTAGGATGGAGATACTTCATAGTCTTATTGCCTCACATCACAACATTTCTCTCAAAGGAAATCCTGGAGAAAACATGGTAATAAACAGTATTGCATCAAACAATTATTTTTAAATTAATGGTTTTATTGTGGGAGGAGACTATGACTAATGTTGAAAAATGAGGCTGAACAAATCAGTACAAGGAGTGCATTGTTTGGATTACCAGAAAGAAAGTGCAATATTCTATGCACAAACAACTCTCTAGAGTACACCTTCATCCGGTTTCCCTCTAATATGCAGACCAATTTCCCTTTTGCAATTTTACAGGCTAAAATAAACAAATAATTTCTTGCACATAAAGTAAGATCCAAGTTAACATTTACTTTTTGCTTCTCCTGCAGCCATAAGATCAGGTAACACATGCATGTGTGATATAATATAATGATCTGTTGTGGCACTCTGCTTGCAAATCCCTAATTCTAATTGACATGCTATTTTGATAGGATACTTTATTTGTGCTAAGTGTTGTAGTGGAGAGAGTAGGAATGGAAATATTAGCTGCTGTGTTGTTGTTTTTTCTTTCCCTGGCCAAAACATGGGAAAGTATAATACAGAGATGGGTATTTTGCAGTTTTTGCCTAGTAATTCAAAATACATTCAAAATACTTCAAGAAATTATTTTATACAGAAATATTTGTGGGAATTTGCATGAAGATTTGTGCAGTTCTATGCAAAGAACATATCACATTTTTCACACTGTTTCCATAAATTCTTTTTTCTTAATGCAAAATAGATATTTCCATTGGAGTTTTGTGCTTTTTTTCTTTTTTCTTTTCTTCTTGGAACAAAAAACTGCAATTTTGCAAATATTTCCACATGTGTTTCTGGAAACAATGAAACAATGGAAGTTTTGCATGACAAATGTGTTTTGTTTCCACACAGAAAAAAAAAACCCACATTTTTGTGCACTGTCCAGTTTCCAGGAACATATCTCATTTTTTTTAATGTGTCAAAGATCACTTTAGTTTTGTTTGTTTGGTTGGTTGGTTAGTTTTTTACAAAACAAAATTTACAAAACACACCAATTTTGCACCAAGAAAACACTTGTGCTTCTGAAGATGGGGGTGGGGAGTTAGCAATTTTATTTATTTATTTACTTATTTATTTTGCACAAATCCATTATTTTTGTGGGGAGGGGATCTATATTTCTGCATAGAATAATTTCACATAATACAGTTGGATTCCTATTCCCTCCCTATTCAGCTGTCATGGTATGTTCAGAATTTGTGAGCTCCTACTCCCTTTAGTGAATGCTGTCTGACCAAACAGATAAGCACCTCTACTTATTTATTTACATTGAGCCACAGAAGAACTAGGGCAGGGGTAGGCAACCTTTCCCCTTTATGGGCCAAGGGACTTCAGCTCCCAGAAGCCTCAGCCATGTTAGCCAATAGTCCCATGTTGGCCAATAGCTCCTGGGATTCTGGGAGCTGAAGTCCCTTGGCCCTTAAAGGGGAAAGGTTGCCTACCCCTGAACTAGGGAAAGGGCCATTGGAAATATGTGTAAATACCTCTTCAGCCAGCAGCACTTATTAAGATCCAAGACTCTATGTTCCAAACATGCATATTACTCTTTTTAAGTTTTAATTCAGTAAATTGTCTTTGAAATGTTTTCTTTTAATGGTAGAAGAGGAGATTTCCTATTTTAAACCAGATCCAAGATCCTGCATCAGAGACTATGATGATCCAGAAATAATGAGACTGCTTTAAGTACCCAGTTCTAGAGAATTTTGGGAACTGTAGTTTAGTGAGACTTTAGCCTTCTCAGTCAGAGAGCACTGGTGGGAATAACAATTCCCAGGATTCCCTAGCACTAAGCCAGGGCATCCTGGGGCATCCTGTGGTTCAAGATCTCAATACTGTGTGTTGTCTAGATCTACAAACAAGAGCTTGTCTTAACAAGCCTGATGAAGAGTTCCAGAGAAACCTGCTCATTCTCTTTTGCTATTTTGACTGGCCCATTTGATTTCCAGCTAGGCCATGAAACCCACTGGGTGACCTTGGCCAATTCAATCTCTCTCAGACTTGGGAAAAGGCTCTAAACCCCTCTGAATAAATCTTGCCAAGAAAACCCCATGATAGGTTCACCTTAGGATCATCATAAGTCAGAAATGACTTGAAGGCACAACAATAACAACAATGATAACAAACAACAAAGATATTGCTGTGGATTTTACTGTAGGAAGCTAGGTTTTTCAAAGATGTGGTAATGGGCTTCTAGGGACACTTTTCTCCCAAGATTATATTTTGCTTGTGCATATTCTATATACATTTTGATAGCCCCTACTAGAAATAAAATGCTGGCGCTTTGGTCTTGTTCTTGTGTCACAAATATTCATAAAGAGTGTGATGGCCTGTTTATTAATGATAGGAGCTGACCCAGCTTTTTTGTTGCATTATGAGCAAATTGTTCAATCAAATTATCTCTCTTTGCAAATTGTCCACACACACAAAAGAGCTTGCTGGCTTTATCACATCTGTTTGCTATTGACATTTTTTTTCCTCTCAGTGAACAGCATATGCATATAATCAGAACAATATTTTGGGTGAATTGAGCATAGAGTAGCAATTGTGTCTGCCTCATAAAAAGCCACATTGTAACCTTTCTGTTTTGTGATTAGGTGAACAAATGCTGATCATTTCCAAACAGAAAAAGGAGCCCTGCAGTTTGTCTGGGATAAACAAAATTAGACGAAATGGAATAGAATTTTCAGGACATGCTTTTGCTCGGCTTTTATACATACATTTGCAAATACATATTTTCCTTCCATTCCTGACAAATGTTCTGGTAAATAAACTCATTTATCTTAGTATTCATGAATGACAGAATTGCAGATATAATGAAAGTAGATGGTATTGGCAAGTGTATTCTGATGGTCCATTTTACTGTTAACTAGCATGGAAAAATGCTATATTGGAAAGCGCTCAGATATTACAACTATTTGTAATACACTTACTAGTAACAAACAATTCAAATGTTTAGTCTTGTTTTGACTCTCACACCTTTATCTAGGTTTTTCCCAAAAAATGTTATTACTAGTTTTCTAATAAAAAAAATAATGTGCCTATTCTAGCAGTATGTAGTACCAGTGTTGAAAAGATGCAGTCCCAATTTTAAAATTTATTTTTATTCAGTTTTTTTTAAATTAACATATATAAACTATATATTCATACATTCATTATTTATACTTCCAATACATTTCATCCATGTCTTTCTCTGATATATTCCAAATCATACATTATTTCGTTGAGCTTCCATCTTGAGATATTTTATGTTAACTTAATAATCTGCTCTATCTTATTTTTCTTTCCCCCCCATTCACTCTATTTCTTCTTGTTGCATTGTCTATCTTGCCACTTATTCTTGTCTTCTTCTTTTATGTCTTCACAATTCAAAATAGTAACTAAATTCTACTTTCTATTATTTTTGTTATTTTTCTTTTACATCTTTAAATTTCTTTATAATATCAGAATCCAAATTACTGTTATACTTTTTATAGTCTCTGTCCTTTACTAATAACTTTTTGCATTGAACTATAATCCTGCCTGTTGTTCTGCATATAGATAATGAAGGGTTTTCTCCCATGTTTTATCATCATCAACAATCAGATTATAGCCTGCTCTTTTCGACAAAATGTCAATTTCCATCATCTCAAACAATGTGAGTAACCATTCTTCAACAAGGGGACATTTTTCTATTTTCCAATATTCTATATTTCCAATATGCTGCAGCCAGCATATAGAAGATTACTTTTCCCTCTTGTTTCTCTAAGTTGTTGTCTAAGTGATTTCATAGCATAACTTCTGGTTTACATTCTAATTTGATCTTTTAAATTTGATTTATCTTTTTTCCCCAAACTTCAAGCAACCTTTATTTACACCTTATCTTTACATTTACAATTCTGCTTAGCAAATTACAATTTGTATGAATTCTAATGCATAAACATTATTCTAATACATATCTTCTTTTGTGAAATATATTCTTTTTGATTGTCTTTTTATTCTTTATCTTCTTGTTTACAGTCTTTTTCCCTCTCATTTCTCAATCTTGGTTCTTTTCCTTCTTTCTTCTTTCTTTTTCCTCTTTCTTCTTCTGACTTTTTGCAGGTTAGTCAATTTAGTTATTACTGTGTTTTATATATATATATATATATATATATATATATATATATATATATATACCTAATCCCTGTTCAGAAACAATTTGAAATAACCCCTGAAAAAAACCCCATAACAACCACGATATCTCCCCAACCCCCCTCAAAAAACCCAAAGGGAAAATGAGTAAAAGACCAAACAAACAGAAAGATAGAAAAGGAAGGGGGAATGGAGAAGTCTCAAGAGACAGACAGACACACTATTTGATCCTTTTAGTCTTAGTCTTTTCATTTGTCCTTCCCTGACTTTCCTTTTCTCTTGATGACTTCTCCATTCCTAATCTTTCTTATTCTTTATCTGTGTCTCTTCTTGCCCAACTCTTCCAATACCTACAGTCTTTTCCCTTAGACTCTTTCTCCTAAAATATATTCTACCTCCTCATACCTTCTCACATTCTCTTTACCATTTTCACGTGCTTTATCCTTCTCTTATCATCCTATCCTTTCTTTTTCCTTCTAAATCGTCTCTAACTATGCAATTTTCCTCTTTCTATCTATCCTCTACAGTCTCTCTTCTTCTATCTTCTCTCTGTTTTCCCCTTCCCTACTCTTCCCTACTCATATTATAGATTTTTTTTCTGTTGTTCTTCCATGTCTTACTTTCTCCTTCTTTTTTTTTCCTCTTCCCTTCCTCTTCCTCTCCCTTTTCTTATCTAACCCTGACTTCCCACCTAGGTTACCAGACAATTTTTTAATGCTTTATTTGCTTTATAATTTTTCCTCCTTTTCTGGTTACTTGAATATGATATTGCCTTCTTATCTTTTTATTTTCCCTCCTGTTTGAATCCTTTTTAAATTATTCGAATATCTTTGTCTCTATATCCCCCTTTTTCCCCTTTCTCTTTATTTTCCTTTTCTCCTCCACTATTTTCAATCTTTTAAATTTATCTTTTACATTTCTGTTTTTAGACCCTATTTCAGTCTTATCTTATTTTTTTATTTTATGTTTCCTTTTTATATTTATTTATTTATTTATTTATTTATCTTTATCTTTATTCTTTCCCTACTTTTCTCCTGTTTATATCTTCCTAGAGTTTCAGTCCTTGTATTTAATTATTTTCTCACTCCAATTTTTCTTCCCATAGTTTATTTACTATCTTCCACTCTGCTTTGCATTCGTTAATGGATTTGCATTCCACTATCTGGGTTAACATATCCATCTCATACATCTCAAATAATTTGTATAGCCAATCTTTTATTTGGGGTGCCTCTTTTAATTTCCATTTTTTTGCTATTAGCAGTTTTGCCTCTGTCACCATGTATAGTATGATTCTCCAATATTTCTGTTCTGATTGTTTATTTAGCATTTGTATCATATTCAACATGTATAACTTTGGATTCATAGGAAAGCTAATCTCTAAGCAATATTCTATCTTTCTATGCATCTGTTTCCTGAATTTTTTATTACAAGACAATGCCACCATACATGGTATAACGTGCCCTTAGTATGATCACACTTCCAACAGACATTGCTCATATTTTTAGAAATTTTAGCAATCCATTCTGGAGTTAGATACCACCTAAAATATAATTTGTAAAAGTTTTCTTTTAGTGTACAGCTGTTTGTAAATTTTAGGTATTTATTCCATACTCTTTCCCAGTCTTCTAGTTTAATCGCCTGTCCAAAATTTTGTGCTCATTTGTTCATGTTATCTTTTATTACTTCTTGTTCTTGATCAAGTTTTAATAAAGTTTTATACATTTTGGTTATAATTTTTTTGCAGCCTGGTTGTATTATTTACTCAAAGTCTAACTTTCTTTCTTCAAAGCCTTCCAATTTCTGGTCAATTTTAAATCTTTTTGTTAATTGGCAATGTAGGAACCAATGTTATCCCTTCCTCTGCTAATTCTTCCCTGGATTATATTTGAAACTGCCCATTTTTCTTTTTTAACAATTCTTTATAAGTTATCCATCTTTCCATATATAAGCTATTTATATTTTAAAAAGCCTCTTGGCTGGAAACCCACATTGGAATTTTGGAATACAATTTATTCTTATAGTTTGTTCAAATCATTAACAGTGGTTTTCTTATATAGTAATGCAAAAATTCTTTATGGACTTTTTCTTTTTGATACCATAAATATGCTAAGAATCCAAAGCGGGTGTTAAATCCTTCTAAGGTTAATAGTTTTTCAATTTCTAATGAAATCCAGTTCAGAATCGACATTAGACAGCACACTAGATAGTAAATTTGCAAATTTGGCAATCTTAAACATCCTCTTTCTTTTAAATCCTGCACATCCTTCCATTTTATTCTCGGTTTCTTCCCTGCCCATATAAACTTTGCCAATTCTTTATTTCAATCTTTGAATACTATCTGATTGGTTAAAATTGGGAGGTTTTGAAAAAAAATATAACATTTTTCTGGGATCAAATACCACCTGTAGATGATTTTGTAATAACTTTCTCTAATATTCTAACTCAGGGTGTATTTCATTTTGAGATTCCAAGATTGTTCCCATTGTGTTAGTTCAAGACTTCTTCCACAGTTTTGGGCCCATTTTATCACCACTTCTTTGACTATTTCATCTTCTCTGTGGCATTTTAATAATATTTTATACAATCTGCATAATAGAGTGCATTAATTTGCCCATATGGCTTCTTCTATTTCTGATTTATTGGTCATTATACCTGTCTGTGTTATATCTAACAGTGATCTTTCTTGTAATTGTCTATATAAGAACCAACTGCATGATCATCCTTCTATTTTAGGTTGATCTTGAGTTTTCAGAGAAAGACCATTATTTGTATTTTCCAATATGTTGCTATATTCTTTGTTTCTCCATGGGTCTACTGCACTGGCACAAAGGACCCGAGATGCCTCTTTTTGGGTTTAAACAGGCCAGAACTTTTATATTTTGCTGTACAGGGTCTATTTACAAGTTTTTCCAATTAAACTCCCAAATCTTTGTCACGTGTGTGTGGGAAGGTGTAACCCACCCAGATGGGTGGTCCTTCACCACATGTGTCATAATATGTAAACAGTCAACAACAATATAAACATCAAATTTTCAAAACCCCTCCCTGCTGGAAATGATGTCATATGACATTATTAATTAATGATGTCATGCATTTAATTACATACGTCACTTCCTATTAATTTAATTTTTCCAAATTTCCCCAATTAAATTTAATTAGCCAAATTAATTTTCCTGTGGGGTGGGGGTCATTACCTGCCACAAGAGGGGGTCAGCCTAGCTAGGCATCCCCTCCCCCCCCACAAACCACGTTTTTGATATGTTCAGAGAGTGCCTGAACATAAATCTCCAAACCTTCAGCAGAGAGGTGTACCCTATCCCCCCTGTACAGCTGAGGCCTATCCAATTTAATTCCTGAATGTTCAAGTTATGAAAATGCCAAGTTTTGATAACTGTTTGGCCACAGAACGATTAAGCCACTGTCGAGCACTGTTAATAGCACCATCTTTGCGAGCTCCAGGCCAGCTACGCCTTGGCAGCAGCTTAGTCCATAGGATGATAGCTCCAGGTAAAATCTTTCCTGCAGGTCTTTCACCATCTGCTTTGCTAGCTGAAGACAAGGGACTTCCACTAAGTCATTTTCCCCCAGGTGTACAACTAAAACCTGGGATTGAGGGTAAGACTTTGATAGCTGGATGATCCAAGGAAGCAGTGCTCCCCACATCATACCCCTGCGGCCAAACCATTGAGTGCCAATGTTCGCCAGGCCCAGATTAACATCGCACGGGTGTTCAAGAAGGTGGCATTCCACCCATAAAACTAGACTGTGGCCCACAATCCAAATCTTGCCATGGAAAAAGCCAGCTGAAATGCAAGTAAAGCGAATTAGTGTGACTGGTCAGGATTCTTGTTCCCAGAAGGCTTAACATGGGCCTGAAATGCCCTAGAATGCCACTTCAGCAAATATTGGCTTCACTTAAACCATGTGTAGCCGCAGCTGTTGCTTCTCCAATGCGGAAGGAGTGAGAAGAGAAATAAGCTTGAGGCAACTTAGCTCGCCTTAGCATCTCCTTAAATTGAAATTGTGTTAATGGCATGCCTGATAAATGGAGAAAAAAGCTAACCAGCCACTTTTGGCCTGACCCTCAAATAATTGGTCATTGCTAAGACTGGGCAAATCTGCCCACTAGGTGCTTTGGCTAAAGAAATGGACTGACCATCGCTAACTGATCTATTTTGGAGCACCTAATGCAAATCTGTATCCCCTGTTCAGTTAAGATAACATCCAAAATTAAAAGTGCCCTACCAGACTGATCATTGCAAGATCCGGGCACAATCTCACTGATTCATAAAGCTACAAAGAAAGCAATGACAAATACTGCCTTAAATAAGGCTGCTTCCTCGGGTGAATAGCAAGTATCGGCTAGTTGTTCCCATAACCTAGCTAAAACTGTGCCTGTTATTGGCCATTGTGAGTCCTTGACTGCCAGGGATTCTCTGGACCAACCTTCAACAGCTCTTTTAACTGTGAAGTCTGTGGTAGGATCGAAACAACCCCTTGCCCTGGAGTGAAAAGCCAGGGCAACCAGCCTGCCCCTAATAGTAACAGGTGACAGGCCTGCATGCCTGAGCTGAACTATAAAATGCAGGACCAGATCAACCCTAATGGGCCAGCTTGTACCTCCCCAATATCCAATAAAAATTGATTAAATGCATTCAAGG
>JAIPUX010001232.1:117011477-117026972 GCA_020142125.1 Phrynosoma platyrhinos
ATCCTCCTCCTCCTCTACCCAGTGTATAAGATGACCCCCAACTTTTGAAACCCCTTTCCAGGGTCAAAAAGTCATCCTATATGCCAGAAAATACAGTATATGTTTTCAAAGTTTCATAAAAACCTACATGTAGTCTTTATAAAAGGGAAATCCACCTTCCAATATCACACTCTCTCCACTAAACCATATATCTGCTCATACACGCATATACCCATATATATTTTTCAACATCCTTTTTGAATTGTGGTGCCTAGAACTGGACACAGTATTCCAGATGGGGGCTGACCAAAGCAGAATACAGTGGCACTATTACTTTCCTTGATCTAGATACTATTATTGATGCAGTCTAAAATCACATTGACCTTTTTAACTTCTGCATCACACTGTTGATTCATGTTCAATTTGTGGTCTACTAGGACTCCTAGATCCCTTTCACACATAGCCTCATTAAGCCAAGTGTCCCCCATCTTATATCTGTGCATTTCATTTTTTTGTCCTAAGTGCAATACCTTAGATTTCTCCATGTTAAAATTCATTTTATTAGCTTTAGCCCAGCTTTCTAATCTTTTAAGGTCATTTTGAATTGTCATTCTGTCCTCTGGGATATTAGCTATTCCTCCTAATTTGTTCATCTGCAAATTTGAGAAGCACGCCCCCTATTCTTTCATGAAAGTTATTGATAAAGACTTTCATCCAAGTCATTGATAAAGACCTTGTACTGATTCTCCATAGTTCTATGAGACAAACGGCTCTGGAGAGAAGTTTAAATAAATTTGTTAATTAGCTGTATTAAATAAATTGGTGCCCTGGTGGCACAGTGGTTACATGCCAGTACTGCAGCCACAAGGTTGTGAGTTCAATCCCAGGCAGGGCTCCAAGGTTAACTCAACCTTCCATTCTTTCGTAGATCAGTAAAAAATAAGTACCCAACTTGTTGAAGCAATTGGCTTACACATTGTAAACCACTTAGGGAATGCTAGTTCACTGATAAGCGGTATAGAAATGTACATGCTATTGCTATATTGTTATTATTTCTTAATAATTGTTCAATTGGCATTTCACTGGATGAAATTAACATTTTTGGTAGGTTTGTGTGCAAGAAGTGAATCATTGTGTGGTTACCTTTTTGCTGAAAAGGTCCTCTTCAAACTTGTTCTTTGGGTCCTGACACTCAGTGGTGGGAACAACCTTTGAGAATGGATTTGACAAGTTTTCTCCATTAAGGTTAGGTAGGCCCTTGAGGCAGAAATACAGATTTCCTGGAAATAGGATGGTGGATGCTAGCTAAATTTATTGGCTTTATCTGTGGGCCTAGGTTGTTTGCCTTCAATATATTGAAGAGAATGAAAATATAGACATGCCTTAGCATACATTGAGCTGTGCAACTCTACTGTAGCTCAGTTTTAAATAGTTGATAGTGGTCCTTAGTTTACCCACACATTTATATGCCTATCTCTTTCTTCCAAGTGGCTGGGCAAATAAGTGCCTTCTAAATATCAATAACACTTCTTAAACTTAATTTAGCAGAGTAGGCTGAGGCATTGTGCCATAAATCTTTACAGCTGAAAAGAAAGACACAATGACAACATATGAAATTGTCTATTTATGACATCTATTTATTTTCTCAGTCTTCAGGTGAATGTAAACAGTTCTCTGTATTTGTCCACATTCTCTTCACAACTCATGCCGAGTGCAATATAGATATGACATATTATTGGACTGCTGTGATAACTTGGTAGGCTTAATATAATAAGTAAAATAACACAAATGATTTTAATCATGTACATACACAAACACACATACTCATATTTATTTAGTCCTGATATTGACTGCTTTTCACAGTTCTTTGATACTACCACCTGCTGCTCTAGCATTTCAAGTGTGTGGTGAGGAGGAGAGGATGTTTTTCATTCCTTTTGTTACTTAAAAAGCCATTTGCTTCTATTTGTGACAAATTAACAAAGTGGAATTGCTTTCAAATAGTGTCCTCTTTTTTATTGTGTCAATAGAAATATATTAATGCATTTAATTGCATAGCTGATACTGACCAATTTTTTTTAAAAAAATGTATCAAAGGATAATATGGTCATTTTATAATACTTATTATTATATAAATTGAACCACTTATATCTGATATGTAAGTCTCTTTCTTGTTATCATGTTAATGTAATGAATATGCAAACATTATAATGCTAATGCTTCTCTTGGAGAGAAATAGTGCATAACTTGCTTTATAATCACCAATAAATGTAAATGCAAATATAAATGTGAATACCCACAAGTATTTTTCTGTCAGCCTTCCTCTTCCTCTTTCTTACACAATCCCACTTGGTGGTGCTTGGTCTACACCCTTGTGGTTGGTGGGGGCAGCCAGTTTTGCAAGTGGGAAGAAAAAAGAGCTATCACCCTCCTATACTTCCACCAAACAGCCACCATCTTCCCAGACCTCCATGTGTGCTGCAAGTCCAGAAGGGAACAAGCTCTCTTTTTTCTCCAGCTGCAAATGCACCTGAATTGCACCTTGGATCCCTTTATCCTCTGGCTAGTTGGCTGTGAGGTTGTGGAGTGGGCATTGTGGAAGGAGTACTGGAAAATCCATTCTGCAAGAACTTTAATAGTACACTGGTATAGTGAGAGTTTACATCAGTCAGTGTCATGATGCTGACCTATATGTTTCTAGAATTAAAATGCAATATTTTCTAGTTGGAAAAATGAAATTATCTTTCTTCTTTCCTACTCTTGGAATGCAGTTATATCTTTATTTATTCATTACTCACTTTATACCCTACTTTTCTCCCAGAAGTGGTGCTCCACACACTGGACAAAATGGATAAAGTCTACAAAATCACTGGTAATACATGATTTCTTGTACCATCTTGAGTATTTTCATAAATTCAAGCACAACTAATTTTGCCCCATTGAAATCAGAAGTTTCAACTGACTTTGGGTCTATTATATTTGATCACTTATGTGAAAAGAGAAGAATTTACATGAGCTTACCCTTCTTCCCAGATAGACAAAGTTCTGTATAATTTTTTTTAAAAATAAAGAAATTTGTTGTTAACTACCCTTGAGTCGATCTCGACTCATGGCGACCCTATGGAAGAGACATCTCCAAGACCCTCTATCCTCCACTGTTCTGCTTAATCCCTGCAACCCCATAACCATGACCTTAATAGAATTCATCCATCTGGCATGTGGCCTTTCTCTCTTTCTACTTCCCTCCACTTTTCCCAGCATTATTGTCTTTTCCAATGAGTCTTCCCTTCTCATGATGTGTCCAAAGTACAACAACTTCAGTTTGGTCATCTTGGCTTCCAGGGAGGTTTCTGGCTCCCTGTGGAAAGAAGTCCCTGCCAGGGAGAAGAAGGAGAGCCGTTTTTGGGCACCTATTTTGAATGGCTGAGTGTTTATTTAAAAAAAAAAACACTTGGGAAAGTGTGTTTGTTTCTGAGGGGGTGGGGCTTCTGTGAGTCACTAAGGGGTGGAGCTAACCACCTACTTCTATATAACTCCTCCCAAAGCCTTTCCAGGCCAGTCACTGCCAGGGAGAAGAAAGAAAGCAGTTTCTGGGCAGTCATTCTAAGTGGGTGAGTGTTTAAATTAAAAAAAAAAAAACAACACTTGGGAGAGTGTGTTTGTTTCTGAGGGGATGGGGCTTCTGTGAGTCACATCTATGAGTCACTAGATGGTGGAGCTAGCCACTTAACTATATATAACTCCTCCCAGAGGCTTTCTAGGCCAGTCCCTGCTAGAGAGAATTTTTTACACACAAGGAATTCATAGCACAGGTAGAAGAGGGACTGGGAACTTTGTTTTAGAGCTTCTCCTTTATTTTTTCCCCACTTTTTAAAAAAGTGGCTTTTGGGGGGCTTTTTGTTCAGAGGAAGTAAGTCAGAGACTTGCCTCCAGAACAAGCTAACAGCCAGGAACTCTCTATAGAGTTATGACTCCAGTAAATTCAGCTCACTGACAGAGCTTAGTGAAAAGGCCAAGCCAACAGGGACCCTTTACATGGGTCTCTAGTGGGGGGCTTTTCGAGGGAAAAGCCCACAGTCCTGTTTCAGTGCTTCCTTAAGATTTTAAAATATGGACATTGAGGGAACTGCTGTTTATTTGTGTGAGGTAAATGTAGCAGAGTTTAGAAACCTGCTTCTTTTCACCAGCCATCCTGGAAATGGTGTTTCCATGAAGACACATTTGTAAATCCAAAGTAAAGCTTTATTGTTGCATAGTAAAAACAGAAAAGAACTATGTACAATCCATCTTGCAAATGGCAAAGACCATAGGATCACAACTTGTTGTTGTTCAGTTGAAAAGCAAGGCAAGTTCTTAACAAAGGAGAACAAAGGAACCCTTGGCCCAACCCATAACTTCACCTCCTGGATGTCAACCTACATAACGATAGGATGATCAGCTGTATCCCAGCCTCTAGCTCAGCCCCTAGCTGTGTGTCACTCCCCATGTGACTTGGTTCCCATGCAAATCAGATGAGCTCATGTATTTACCTTCCAGTATCCTGTTTCCCAGGCCCAAAGATTTTGTTATCCTGTTCAGTGTGAAATTGTTTTGATATAAACCACCTGCACACTGAGTCCTCTTTGTTTCCTTAGACACTTTCCTAGAAGAGTTTTTTTACACACATCTCTACATTTCCACTTTACTGCATATCCCATCCATATTGCAACAGCTGCTGCAGTCACCTGCAACACTTGTGCGATGTTTGTCTTCTTCCCTAGCAATGTAGGGAACTTTACCTGCACCAAGTGCAAGTTGAAAGTCCTGCAGCTGGAGGACCAGGTAGCTACACTTCAACATAATAGGAAGCAAGACTTTTCCCTGGAGAGAATCGAACAAACAATCTTGGACAGAGTCCACACAGAGGAAGTTGCTGGGGAGGAGGTCACTTTACACACATAGGAGGTAGACAGCTGGATGAATGACACATAGAAATAGGGAAAACAGGGATTGTTCTGGGAGTTTGCAGCTACAGAATTGATTTGAAGCACTCTTCCTTATCAGGGATGAAGAGGAAGAACAGCAGAGACAGTCTTCAGGGACAGTGCACAGGTACCACCACAGAGAACAGCTACTGATAAGCCTTAGAGGAGTCATGGGTTGGTGGTGGGAACTCCTTGCTGAGTGGTACAAAAGCAGTGGTTTTTGGGCCTGACAAGATGTCTTGGGAGGTGGGTTGTCTCCCTGGGGCAAAAACCCATGATGTGACAGTCAGGCTGACAAGAATTGTCAAGCCTACTGACCCTTACCCCTTCCTTTTGGTTCATGTGAGAATCAATTATACTGAAAGGCATAGCCTTCAGAATATCAGAAGGAATTATGAGGCTTTGGGTAGGAAGCTGAAAGAGCTGGATGCACAGGTTGTTATCTCATCTCTGTTCCCAGTTGAAGGGTATGGTCCAGGAAGGGAGAGGAAGATAGCAGGTGTAAATAACTAGCTCTGCAGATGGTGCTGCCAAGAACAATTTGGATACTTGGATCATGGGTTGTGGTACCATGAGGGTAGACTTCTAGCAAGAGATGGGTTGCAACTCACACCAGTCGGCAGAAACATTTTTGCTAATATACTCAAAACTTTAATCCAGAGGGCTTTAAATGGAGTCATGTAGGGGAGAGAGACAGTATCTTGGAAGGCAGGGGTACATCATGGGCTGGAAACAATAGTCAAAGTGTTATTGATGGAACAAGGCAAATAGTGCAAGGACACAATAGTGGGAGGGGGGAAAACCATACAGATACAGCTAGGGGGGAGGATTCATGGTCTCAGGTGCACAGATATATACACTTAGATACACTAATGCACAGAGCATTAGAAATAAACAAGATGAACTTGTACTCCTAGCACCACAAAGCAAATACAATATAATAGCCATCACTGAAACCTGGTGAGATGTGTCTCACAACCTTTTAAAGAGAAATAGGCCAAACAGGAAAGGAGGAGGAATAGTACTATATGTCAGGGATGTTTACACCTGTGAAGCGATCCAGGACTTAAATCCTGGAAATCAGCAGAAAGCATCTGGATAAAAATTAAAGGGAAAGGAAACAACAGAGATGTTATTGTGGGAATCTACTACAGGCCCCCAAGTCAGGTTGAGGAATTGGATGATGCCTTTCTAGAACAGACAACCACACACTCAGAAAGGAGAGATGTAGTAGTGATGGATAACTTCAACTATCCTGATATTTGCTGGAAGTCAGACTTAGCCAAAACTTCAAGGTCTACCAAATTCCTCGCTTGTCTCGAAGACAATTTCATTGTCCAAAAAGTGGAAGAGACAACAAGGGGATCAGTTATTTCAGATCTGATCCTAACCAACAGGGATGACCTAGTAAATAGGGCGCAAGTGGTAGGAACCTTAGGTGGGAGTGATTATGTTCTCCTGGAGTGTCTTATATAGTGGAAAGGAGAAGCCAGGCATAGTCAAATACAAATTCTAGACTTTAGGAGAGCTGATTTCAATAAACTTAGGGAAACATTGGGGGTGAACCCATGGCCAGGAATACTAAAGGAAAAGGGAGTTCAGGATGGATGGGAGTTTATCAAAAGGGACATACTGAAGACACAATCTCAAAATGTTCCAATGAGGAGGAAAAATCAGAAATGTCTTGAGAAACTGGGCTGGATGACAGGGCTTTTGCAAACTGCCAAAATTAGTGTAAATTGAGTCCACTTTAGCTGCCCTGGCTCAGTGCTAGAGAATCATGGGAATTGTATTTTTTTCTGAGACACTGAGCCTTCTCTGTCAGAGAGCTCTGGTGCCACAATAAACTACAGTGCTGATTCCCTAGCACTGAGTCAGGGCAGTTAAAGTGATCTCAATTTGCACTACTTCTGGCAGTCTGCAAAGGCCCTAAAGAACTTTCAACTGAGCTCAGTTTTAAATTGAACATGTATAAGAATTTTAAAAAGGGGGAAATCACTAAAGAGAAATTCAAACAAATAGTTAGGAGTAAAATCACAAAAGCTAAAGCAAAGAATGAGCTCAATATTGCTAGACAGGTTAAGAACACAAGAAAAGGTCTTTTGGGGTATGTCTGTGTTATTGTTAGTTGAACTGAGTCTCTAGAATCTGTTGCTCATCACTCAGGAATGCAGCCTGCTTGCAGCTTTCCATGAATCAGACCAGAGATTAGATTCTTTCAAAAGAAAGATTTTATTCTTGTAGTTGCAGAATGAACAAAAATAACTATTTACATTTTTAGAACATCCATCATGCAGGCAGAGCATGAACAATGAACAAAGAAACTTCAAGCCAGAAGAAGAAAAGAAAAACTCCACCCCCAGGTTGATACATTTATAGACATTTGCTAAACAGCTTCTAAACCCAGCCTTGTTCCTGTGCCTTGTGTCATGTGACCATTAGTTCTCACAAAACTAGATGACCTAATTTGTTTTCTTCTTGCCTTCTGTGTTCCCAGAAATAATGACCTTGGCTGTGTTTCTCTAAGTTTTTTTTCTTCATGTAATCCACCATCAGGCAAAAACTTTCCCACACCTGCACATTTCCACTCTGACTACATATCCCAACATTCCCCTCCAAAATGTATAGATGTATGTATCATGTTATTTACAGTTTTGGATTTTAGCCTACCAGCTAGTACTGTGCATCTAAGGTGCCATGCCCATGAGACGTGATAGCTATTCATGTCTCTCAATTGATAAAGCTTTTGTAAAAACATCAGCAACATTGTCTCATGTATCGATGTACTGCAGACACACAATGTTGTTCTGAATCAATTTTTTGACATTTTGATACCTCACACCTATGTATTTTGTTCTGCACTTCAAATTTTCAGCCCCTGACATTGCAATGCACAATTGCAAATCCTAATGAACAAAAGTAGGTTCTGTGCATCTCTCACATAAATCTTCAAGGAACTTTTTTATCCACTGTATCTCATTAACCATCTCTGACAATGCTCCAAATTCTGCTTCAGTTGTATTCAACACTACACAGTTCTCCTTCCAGCTGTGCCAAACTATGGGACTTTCTCCAGACTTTATCAAGAAACCAGTCACTGATTTTCTGTCATGTAACTCTGAAGCAAATGAACTATCCACAAAACATTCAAGTTGAACCATGCTGTCCTGTATCACAAGCTTCCTGTCCTTGCTACCTTTCAGGTATCTCAACACATGTTTCAATGCAGTCCAATCCTCAACTTTTGGATTGCTCACTTTCCTGCTAAGCATGCCAACTGCAAATGCAATATCTGGCCTTGTGTTGTTTATTATGAACATCAAGCTACCAACAATGCTTCTAAACAATTCTGGATTGTCAAACTCCTTTGTTGACTCACTTTTGCCATAACCAAGAGTCATAGGGCTTTTTACTATTTTAGCATTTTGCACTCCACATTTCTCAATCAGCCTTTCTATCTTTTTCTGTTGACTCAACAAACAAATACCATCCTCAGTCCACTAAACTTGAATCGCAAGGTAGGCTCTGAGAGAACCTAAATCCTTAATCACAAATTTCTTTGCCAATTCTTTCTGCACTGCTTGAATTTGCCATTCTGACTTCACTGTGACACACAAGTCTTCAACGTAAACCACCAACATCACATCTCCCTTTTTGTAAACACACACATCAGCAATGCTGCATTTGTACTCTAGTTTCACCAACTACTCATGAATACAATGATTACAATTCCTTGCACTCTGCTTCAAACCATACAAAGCCTTTTTCAACTTGTACACTTTTCTATCACTGTCCTGTTCAAAACTCAAAGGTTGTTCCATGAACACATCTTCCTCAAGACAAGCATTCAAATAAGCAGTTTCAAAATCAAAATGCCTCACCAACTGGCCTTTCCTTGCTGCTAAAGCCAAAAACAATCTCAGGCTCTCTGGCTTAGCTATAGGAGAAAACGTTTTGTCAAAGTTCTCAAACTTCTGCTGTGCAAAATCTTTTGCCACCAGCCTTATCTTGTATCTACGGGTACCATCCAGCATCTCTTTTTTCTTGAAAACCCATCTACAACCTATCACCTTGTGTTTCTTAGGCTTCTCAACAACTTCAAACACTTCCTTGTCAACCAATGACATGTACTCCTGATCCATTGCAGAAAACCACTTCTCCTCCTCCTCCTCAGGAAAACTCTGCAAATCCTTAAAAATCTCAGGCTCACCAGCACTACAAAATACTCTGGAGGCTTACTTACACTCTGAGTCCTCCTAGGCAAAAATGTTTTTGTCTTACCTCTCATCCTCACTGTCAGAATTCATCTGAACCTCTGTATCTCTTTTTCTCTTCGTCTCCGACACTCTAGGTATGATTAGTCGTGTCTGTGTAAGCTGTTCTGAAGTACTAGACTCACTATCTGAGGATGGTGAGTCTTGTTTTACCACCCCTCCATTTCTAGTACTCATGTTCAATTGCCCCAACATAAGAAAACTTCTTTGTTGGAATGCAACTTCTCCCAACCTGAGTGCTTTTCAAAGTGGGCACTTCTGGATAGCAAGATTTCCCCATGACCAAGATGAAACCTGTAGCTATTGCCAGAATAGCCCACAAACATCAACCTGCACAACTTGGGCTTACCCTTCTTTCTGAAACTTGAAGACACATACACAATTGTATACTGTCCAAACACTCTTAGGTATTTCAGGTTAGGTGGTCTGCCATAAAGCATATGAAATGGTTTTTTCTTTGCAGCAGAATTCCAGACACAATTTGCAATATGGTTTGCTGTAAGAATTGCCTTCCCCCCACAGTTGCTGAGATGCCTCTGCATCTAGCATCATGCAATCTTTCATTTGCTTTAGGACACCTATCCTTCTTTCTGCCAAACCACCCTCCTACGGAACTACAGGGCTGGTGGTGTTGTGACGAATTCCCTTCTTTCTCAACCAGTTTTTCAATGAATTTGACAAGAATTCACCACCCTGGTCTGTGATCAAAGACCCCACTTTGTACTTGAACTCCTTTTCAATCATGTTAACCCAATCTTTGAAACACTCTGCTGCTTCACTCTTTTCCTTCAAGAGCATCACATAAGAGTACCTGGTAAAGCAATCCACAATTACCATAAAATACTTGTTGTTTCCCAAAGTTTTTCCAAAAAGCCCCACAAGATCTGCATGCACACATTCAAAAGGTTGTTTTGTTGTGCGTTTGCTGCATTTTGCCACAGGAAAAGCCTTCAACTTTATCCTGCTGCAAACTAAGCATTCCAAGTGATTTGAACAAATAGACATTTTGAATTCTGTTTCCCAAGACTATTGAAACTTGCATGTCCCATAACTGTGGTAGTAATGTACACAGTCTGAATATAAAGGCACATTATTGACTACTGCACATTCTACCTTATCAACTATGTAATACATTTTGTCCATTTTCAAAGCTTTTGCACAAACCTCATCATTCATGGTGATCACACACACACCCCTTCTTAAAATTCAATGCATACCCCTCAGTGGTCAAAGCAGACACATTAACTAAACAGTTTTGCAATTTAGGTACACACAATACATTATCAAATTCTTTTGCAAACCCTGGGATGAAAACAATTCCCATTTCTTTGATTTCTTTTGGTGCTCCGTCTGCCAAAGCGACAGAAGCCACATTGGAGGGTTTCTTACTTATGAGAAGCTCAGTAGTGTTTACCGTATGTCCTGTGGATCCAGAATCAAGAATCCAATCTGGATTGGGCTTAACTTCTTGGTGGGTCAGACTGTTACTGTTCCTTGACACAGGGCCTCGGCAGACGGCTCCCGGTTGCCCTCACGCCGCGGCAGCTGAACGCGCCGCGGCGTTTGAGCCGCCGAAAGTGCGCCCGCCGCTGTTAGGGCGCACTTTCGGCAGAATCTAAAAGGATCGCATTTTAGCGGTCCTTTTAGATTCGCCGGGGATGCGCCGCCATCCGGAGGCTGAACTCCGGCGGCGGTCTGGACCAGGGCGTCTCCGACGCCCTCGTCTGCATCCCCCTTCAGCCACAACACCCTTTCTGGTCCCAGAGTCTTTGGCTTGTTGTTGTTTTTGCTTGGCTGCTGCAAATTTTCTACAATTTTTCTTCAGATGACCAGCTTTGCCACAATAAAAACATTTCATCTCCTTGGACACAGCTGCTTTCTCTGACAGCAGTTCCCTGGAACCCTCGGGTGTATGCATGGAACTTGGTGCTCCTTGAGGCTGCCTCTGAAGTCCTGCCTCGGACTGGTGTCTCTGGCTTTCCTCCAAAACTCGAGAAGCCACTAATTCCATTGTGAGTTGTGCTTCAGGAACTCCTTGAAGACCATACAGTATATGCTCATAATCTCTTGAGAGACTCCCCAGCAGAATATAAGCCTTTTGTTCCCTTGGGAGTTGAGCACCTCTCATCTGGACCTGATTAAACAAATCTTGGATGAACTCCAGGTGCTTTTCTGGAGACTGACCATACTTCATCTTGCACGTATAAAGTCGCCTGCACCAAATCATTTTTTGACAAGGCTGTCCTGGATTGATGTATATCTTTAAGAGTTTCCCAGACTTCTTTGGCAGTCATTTAAATGTGACATAATTTATCTGATTTGGAGAGACTGATAACAGGATAGTAGCTTTGGCTTTTTGGTCCCTTTCCAGATCTGCTGCAGCTTGGATTCTCACTTGGACTATGGTCCCAAGCCTTCCCGAACCAACAATGATTCTGCACAGGTTTTTCAGGTACTGTAGTTTGTCTCATCCAATTTGGGAAACTTAGAGGGATTGTAGACTGCCAGAAATAGTGCAAATTGAGTCCACTTTTACAGTTAGGGTTAGTGCCAGGAAATCATGAGAATTGTTTTTTTTTTTTCTGAGACATTGGGCCATCTCTGTCGGAGAGCTCTGGTGCCACAATAAAATACAGTTCCCATGACTCCCTAACCCTAAAAGTGGACTCAATTTGCACCATTTCTAGCAGTCTACAACCTCCCTTAGCCACCTCCCTAATTAATCAATTAGTACTCAAGAGAGTCCTAGCAGCTTTCCCAGCTTCCACTGTCTATAGCAGGGGTAAGCAACCTTTCCCCTTTAAGGGGACTTTAGCTCCCAGAATCCCAGGAGCTATTGGCCAATATGGGACTATTGGCCAACATGGCTGAGGTTTCTGGGAGCTGAAGTCCCTCAGCCCTTAAAGGGGAAAGGTTGTCTACCCCTGGTCTACCCAGATCACAATCTTTTGATCTTAACACATCTGTCTTCCTGCTTCAGACAACTTAAAAAAAGATAAACAGCTGAACTAGTGCCTTTTACTCACAGCTGATGAACTCCAGCAGCCTCCTGCATCCTCCAGCAGTGCAGCACAGAAGTGATCTGGGCATCCCATAACCCATTGTTATTGTTAGTTGAGTTGAGTAGAGTAGCAGAGTGTATGCAGCATCTCCATTCACTAGTTTCATCCGTCTCTGGAATCTGTTGCTCATCACTCAGGAATGCAGCCTGCTCCTTGCAGCTTTCCATAAACCAAACCAGAGATTAAATTCTCTTCAAAAGAAGGATTTTATTCTTGTAGTTGCAGAATGATCAAAAATAACTATTTACATTTTAGAACATCCATCATGTAGGCATAGCATGAGCAATAAACAAAGAAACTCCAAGACAGAAGAAGAAGAGAAAAACTCCACCCCCAGGTTGATACCTTTATAGACATTTGCTAAACAGCCTCTAAACCCAGCCTTCTTCCTGTGTCTTGTGTCATGTGACCATTAGTTCTCACAAAACTAGATGACCTAATTTGTTTTATTCTTGCCTTCTGTGTTCCCAGAAACTATGACCTTGGCTGTGTTTCTTGAAGTTGTTTTCAGGCAAAAACTTTCTCACATCTGTGTATTTCCACTCTGACTACATATCCCAACAGTCCGTAGTAGAGGAAAGAAGAAGGAAATGGTAGAGCCACTGCACAAAGAAGATGGAGAAATTCTAACAGGGGACAGAGAAAAGGCAGAACTTCTCAACACTTTTTTTGCCTCAGTCTTCTTATAAAAGGAAAAGGGTGCTCAACCTGAGGAAAATGGAACAAAGGAAACAATGGGGAAATGCAGCACAGAATAAGTAAAGAGATAGTACAGGAATCCCTGCTTAATCTAAATGAATTTAAGTCCCCAGGACCAGATTAACTACACAAGAAAGTTTCTGCTCCAGTGGGCTAATGAATAAAATGGAATATTAAGATCTGTGTTAATCTGAATGCAGCCTTTTCAATATAAGCTTTAAGAAAAGGAATAATGTGCATGAGAGAGTTGGAAATGGAAGCAGGACGGATGAGAGGTATGATTACTAAGATGCAGGGGTGCCAGCAGATTTATGACTATGCGTCAAGATATCCCAGGTTTGATTAAGCCATTCTTGTAACAGCCCTTTTTCACAAAACACCCTTATATTTTATTATTTCTAGAATGTCTTTTTGGACTGCTATATTCCATATTTATTTTCCTCTATACTGTATTCTGAAGTCAAATATTAATAAATTGTTCATAACTGTTTCCATTTCAAAAAAATAAAATAAACAATTCACTAGCTTCATAAGGTTTAATATAGTGGTTAGGATGTAGACTCTGACTAAATAGAATCAAGGGACTTAATTTTGTGCATGAAAGTTAGTTGTGGAGAACTTATTAAAATATTATGTATAATTATGTATAAAATTACCTTGATGCCATGTTTATAAGGTGTATACAAAACAAAAATGAATTTCATGTTTAGACTTGGGACCCATCTCCAAGATATCTCATTATGTATATGCAAATATTCCAAAATCTGGAAAAAAAAATCCAAATCCAAAACATGTCTGGTTCCAAGCTTTTATCTAAGGCAGACTCAACCTGTATTCTGTTCTGCATGACTAAATCTGGCTCTAACACAACATTTAATCTTATAGTCTGTATGTTTGTACTTAATATAAAATAGCTGCAGCAAAAACATATTCATCAACATACGAAGCAGCTGGTAAGGGATAAAAGGAAAACAACTTATATGAATGGTTTAATACAGTCATAAAAAGAGACTTATTGGGAGTGTTCCTCTTACTCACCAAATAATAATAATAAATACTAATAAAAATTATTCCTATCCCGCAGCTCTGCAATGCAATCAGGGCGGCTTACAATCATAAAACATCACAGCAATATAACATCAATGTCAACACCCTAAACCACCCACCCCTTAAAAAAGTATTAAACTAATCAGTTTTTAAAACATAGTAAAACAATAGCAAGAAGAAGGAATATATCCACTACAGTTTTGCAGCAAATTGGGTATTCAGTAGCAACATAAAGGGGGGAATGATTTGAAATTTTAGGCCAGGAGAATCATTCTGGAAAGGTCTGTCAGAAGAGATCTGTCTTGATAGCTTTTTAAAAGCTATCTAGAGTAGTAATAAGATGGATCTCGTCTGGCAGGTCGTTCCATAATCTGGGAGCGGTAGAGGAAAAGGCCCTCTGGGAGGTTATCGTCAACCTAGTTCTCAATGGCTGTAGCAGATTTTTCCCAGAGGACCTGAGTGCGCCGGGGGATCATACGGAAGGAGGTGGTCCCAGAGATAAGTTGGACCCAGACCACGTAGGGCTTTAAAGGTCAAAAGCAACACCTTGTACTGTGCCCAGAAACTAATGGGCAGCCAGTAGAGAGTTTTTAACACCGATGTTGAATGTTCCCTTCTGGAAGTACCAGAAACCAATCTGGCTGCCATGTTTTGAAGTAATTTCAGTTTCCGAGTTAAGCACAAGGGTAGCCCCATGTAGAGCGCATTGCAGAAATCCAGACGAGAGGTTACCAGTGCATGTAGCCCAGTCGCAAGATCCCTACTTTCCAGGAAAGGGAGCAGCTGGCATATCAGCCAGAGCTGATAACAAGCACTCCTGACCATCGCATTCACCTGATTTGTCATGTGAAGTGGCGAGTCTAGGAGCACCCCCAGACTGTGAATGCAGTCCTTGGAGGAGAGTGTGACTCCATCCAGGACTGGAAGTTGGATTCCCAGACCTGGTTTTGGGCCCAAAACTGTTAATACCTCCATTTTGTTGGATTCAGTCTCAATCTGTTTTTCCTCATCCAGTCCATTACTGCTTTAAGATAATCATTGAGAGGAGAGATGCCATCTGATGACAGAAGCGACGACCGGGTCATGGAGAAGTATATCTGAGTGTCATCAGCATACTGATGACACCGCACTCCATGCCTCCGAATGATCTCTCCCAGCGGCTTCATATAGATGTTGAATAGCATTGGGGACAGGATGGCGCCCTGGAGGATGCCACAATTAAGCTCTATTCTAGTAGAGCAACTGTCCCCAAGCCTCACCCTCTGGGATTTGCCCAAGAGGAAGTAGTGGAACCACTGCAAAGCAGTGCCTCCAATTCCTAACCCTCTCAGGCGATCCAAGAGGATGGAATGATCTATTGTATCAAAGGCCACTGAGAGGTCCAAGAGCACCAACAGGGTTACACTATCCCTGTCGATACCCTATGGAGGTCATTATGGCAGTCTCAACCCCATACCCTGTCCTAAAGCC
>JAIPUX010001232.1:117046297-117064105 GCA_020142125.1 Phrynosoma platyrhinos
GTTTTAAATATTGTTGTTCCCCGCCCCAATTGCCATGCAGAGGGGCGGACTATAAATAAAAATTATTATTTATTATTATTATAAAAACTGCAAATCCTAAGAAGCTTTGCATTTGTTTCTGTGTCTTAGGAGGTGCCCAATTCAACACAGTTTGGACCTTGCCGGAGTCCATTTCAATCCCTTGTGTGGACACTCAATATCCCAACAAATCTAACCAGTCCATGTGAAAATGGCATTTAGACAGCTTAACAAATAGCTGATTGTCCAACAGGCAGGTTAACAGTCTTACTCAAAAGGTACATAGGGGAACTCCCCCACTCTCCATGGGCTTACGGCTATCCTGGTCTGCAGCCTGCCTTCCACCATGATTTAAGGCAGGTCTAGGAAGTTTCTCACCAGCTCACTGCTTTCATCCTCATCACTGTCAATTCATATGTCAGCCGTTTCCAACACTCCACTGTTAGCTCCCTTGAGTGCTCCACCTCCAGACCCTCCTTTGCTGGGTCATCTTCACTCTCCCTTCAAAGAAGTAGCTGGCAATGTCTTCACTGGAGTCCCCCATGGACAATCCTCCTTTTCTGGGCAGTTGGCAACCAGGTGGCCCTTTTCCCCACAAGACAGACAAAGCTCCATTCTCATTCCTTGTTCTCTCTCAGTCTCCTGGGGGGGGGGGTTGAATCTTTGCCCTTGGCACTCTGTATGGGAAGGGTTGCCTTGGGACTGGTCTCATGGGCTCTATTCTTCCACTGCCAAGTCAGTTTGATCTCTTCCTTAACTAGCTCAGCCTCCTCAGCCAACCAGATCTACTCTTGAACCGTAGTCGGGCTGTCCCATGCCGGAGACCACTGCAGCAGTTCTGGGCATAATCCCTCTTCTAAATATTGTACCTTTACCACTTCAGAGCATTCTGGTACCTGAGTGGCCAATCGTCTAAATTCCATAGAGTACTCAGACACTGAGCAGGACCCTTGTTCCAGAGCCATCAACCTGGTGCAGGCCCTCTCAGCCCAGAAAGGATCTCCAAACCTGGCCCAGAGCACTGTCATGATGGTCTGTAAGCTCTGCAGCTCCACAGCCCTGCTGTCATAAAGTTGGACTAGCCATTCCATTGCTTCACCCTCCAGGTGGTTTGTCACAAATCTCACCATAGCCACCTTGTCAGGGAATGTAGACTCCATTCATCATGTGGCCCACCACTTAGGCCAAGAAATAGGGCAATTGCTGTGGGCAGCCATCAAATCTCATTCCCAGCTTCCTTTCCAGTGGAACCTGAATCTGTGCTGGTGTGGGGTTTGTTTGGAATGGCACAGCTGGCCCCATGGGTAGCTCCACCAGGATTGCTCCCGGACCCACTGCTAAAAAAATCACTGCTTGCACCACTTTGGCCAAAGTGTCCTGCATCTGCCACATCTCTTTGTGCATCTGTAGTATCTGTTCACCATAGTCCTCCCCCTCCAGGGGGTCATAGTCCAAGGGGTCAGCAACCCCAACATCCCAAGCATACACTCTGCCAGCTCAGCTCTCGAACCCTAGATGTGTCTGGAACCACACATCCTTCTCCAAATGGGCCAGGATGGCCCCCTCCACTGCAATTACCACTTTAGGACATGCTTCCATGCCATTGGCTTCCACTGGCTTCAAAGCCCAACTGGCAAAGTCTTCTACAGGGTCCTCTCCTGTAGCTGTCTTAAAAAGAAGGTCATCTGGATTCGAATGTCCTTGCATTGCACCAGACTGAAGGGAAGTTCCAGCTTATTGTCAGATCTAAGGAATTCTAGCTCAAAATGCAATTCTTGTATGATGAATCAGAATAAAGCTTTATTGAAGTCACAATGCAGAAATTCTCCAATTGAGTGTTTAAGCTGGAACTGTCCAACAACAGATCAAACACCATATTACAAAACCTCAAATACACAACTTCATCCCCCACAAATTGGTGTGAACTACATTTCTCCACCTACAATCCCCATGACCTAATTCTCTCCAGCAACCCCCCTCATACAACACTCAGGCACTACTAAGCTATGCACTCACTATCCCAGCTCTCCCCCACATGCCAAGTCTCTACACTAAGCAAGCTAAGCAAAAACCCCAACCCCCAAAGTTATATAATACAGATACCAGCCACTTGTTTCCACAGCCAACAAAGCCCACTATATAAAAGCACAGTCAAACCGATTATCCCCACTATCACCTCCCAACACCTTATCCTTACAGAACCAACCTGGATTCTGACAACTTCAATACTTGCAGAAAGATTTCTAAAAGTTCTAACATTTATTATTGATGAAGATCAGTGCAATTTCCTATCAAACAGATATAGAAAAGATAATATCAGACATGTTTTAAATACAATCAAATATTTTGAAACACATAATGAAAAGAAACTCGCACTGATCTTGATATAGAAAAGGCAGTCAACAATGTTAAGTGGTCTTTGATGTTAAAAACAATTGTAAAAATGAAAATGGGAAGTAATTTTTAAAATTGGATAAAAGTTATTTACACATATCAAAATGCCCCAATAATAATAAATGGAGAAAGAACAAACCCAATTAAAATTCAAAAAGGCACTCACCAAGGTTGCCTAATATCACCACTACTATTTATAATGACCGTAGAAATTCTCTAGTAAAGATAAGGAAAAAATGGGATCAAAATAAAAGGTTCAGAATACAAAATATGAACATTTGTGGATGACCTTGGAATTATGTTAAGTGATCCGCTGAATGATATATTAAAATATATATCTAATATCCTCTTTTAACAAATTTGAAAAAAGATCTGGTTCAAAAATTAACAAAGAAAAAACATCATTATTAACAAAAAATCTGGACAAAAAAAAGAAAAATAAAGATTGGAAAAACAGTTGGGTTTTGTGATAGTCAAAAAGGTGAAATAGTTGGGCATTTTGATAATGAATAAAAATTCAGATCTTTTCATAAACAACTATAAAAGAACTTGGTTTAAAATTAAATCTAATCTTAAAAACTGGTAAAGTCTAAATTTATCTTTACTAGAAAAAATTTCTACAATCAAGATGATCACTCTTACAAAAACACTGTATTTATTTAACACCTTACCAATGATCAAAAATGACACACCATTCAAAGCATGGCAGAAAGAACTTCAACTTCAAGAAGTTGGCCTCCTGACCTAAAACTATTTAAATATTAGAGGCCTGGGAGTAATAAAGCAAAAGAGGGGGAGACAACAGCCTGATGATGGCAATCCAAAGAAATTGGTTGCTACCTCTGCCGGTCATATTTGGAAGGCCAGAGATGAAGGACTCCCTCCCAAGCTCCACAAGTTTATACTAGAGAGTAAACTCCCATATCAGCCCCTTAATTAACCCAATTTATGTTGTCTGGTCTCATTATTTCATGGTTGGTCTACATTGAGTCCAATTTGTATACAAGACTTTCTTTTTGGAGATCACTAATGTAGCCCTACACATACTTCTCAATGATTATAATCACTTCACTTTAATGATATAGTACTATGATACATTGATATTGCACGATAAAATAAAATAAAATGACTTAAAATTATTATGAATAAGAGTGTGATATCTTCTTTTTGCAACAATCGGTATCATTAATTATTATCGCAGGTAATTATGTGACGCAATCAGAACTTTTTAAACCTATTTATTGAATTATCATTTTCTTAACTATGATGCTCAAGAATTTCAAAAGATTTGTTGTTAAAGAAAGTGAATGAAGTTTATATACAGAGAGTTTTAAGATAAATGTGCAATTATGGTTTTTGTTCATATGGTGAAGAGCAAAGAAATGCATTGTTCCTTCCTCCAGTTGAAAATTTATCCCATTAGAAGCTGAGGAAGAGACGAGTATCAGGACTGCATTGACTCCTGTCATGTTTTGTTCTCTATACACTATCCAAACACATAGACAAATTTTTCCCAGTATTTTGCAAATTGTTTTCTTGTTTCCCAGTATAATAAAAGTCTAATGAGATATGATGAAATAGCCATGCAATTCCTCTATAAATTTCATGCTTACAGAATCTTTGTCACATGCTTTTTTGTCTGAAATTCCCTGTCATTATGTGTACATGAACTCCTACAACTGTCTGTTTTCTGGTAGAACATTTTCCTTTAGCTACCCTGTGATCTACACCTTTAGAACATGTTAATACCCACTACTGAGGTAGTTTACTACTACTATGCCCAAGATCATGCCCATAAAATTTGTCACACTACACTGGGAAATAACTTTGATTTCTCTGGCAAGCAATCTGGTGCTGAAAAATAGGATAAAGGTGTAGAATCCTTCAACAACTGCTGAATATGCCTTCTCAAGATGTCAGCAGCTTGTTTTACACATTTTAAAATGTGACATGCCAATTTGTTTTAATATACACTGGCTCATTACCACCTGTGGCTTAGTTTGCTCAACAGTTACAAACAAAAGTTTACCACCATATGTTTGAACCAGATGATATTTGAGTTTAAATCTATATCTCTTACCTCTCAAGCCTAAACCATATGTTCAATTCAATACCCATAATGAGAGTACTTGTCCTTGAGAGATGCTCTTTCTTCTGCTACTTCAGAAACATTTTGAAAGGTAAATATTATCAGTTTGTATCATCACTGCCTTTTAGTTCTATGCTGTCTTTTACATTTATTCATGTAAGTGTTATCATGTGTGCCATGCTTTTTGCAGCATCTTTGCTTTAAATGCAATTCCTGTATTTGAGTAAACACTTTGATATAATTTTTCATACTTTTATGGCTGCTTGTGTAACTTTTCAATGACCATTTTATAGGGCCTTTGCAGACTGCCAGAAATAGTCCACTTTAACTGCCCTGACTCAGTGTTAGGGAATCATGGGAACTGTAGTTTATTGTGGCACCAGAGCTTACTGACAGAGAAGGCTCAATGTCTCAGAAAAAAATACAGTTCCCATGATTCCCTAGCACTGAGCCAGGGCAGTTGAACTGGACTCAATTGGCACTATTTCTAACAGTCTGCAAAGGCCCATAGTTTTTCAGCATCAGAGTGAATCTCATTGGTTCTTGAATGATGAGTTGAAATGTACACTAATCTCATTCTCTCAATAGATCTGTTATAGCTAAGACTACATTAAGTCCACTATATTATCAACAAATACCTTAATTAAATTGAAACACATCAGTGCTTGCACCTAGGCTGGGAATCAACACCTGCCATACTTGGATACTAATTTTATCTACTGCTAATATGATACAAGGCCTCTGCTCCATAAGTGAGGCATGTTTTTGGTAGACACCATGATCGTTTGTCCATAAAGTTGTGGAACTACAGGATTTTGAGGGATTCCATTTTTTTGGAAAACCAAGATGGCCACAACCACAGAAGCCTCACTGTATGGTACTCTAGATCTGGCACAGTCTATATTGTGTGTGACCAATTTGTCATCATCCATATTTTACTGTGTTTCTATCATCCTTTCACCATTGGCTACACTGGGTAGCACAGATTGGGTCTACAGCATAACAATATCTGGAAGACCAAGTTGTTCCCACTTCGGTCTGTATCATTTGTCTATGTATTTGTTTGTCTTCTTCTGTGCTGTCAAAAACAAACAAATTTGGGAGGCTATGTAAAATGTTCATAGATTGTGATGCTTGTGGATGTAACATGTTACTTAAGATGCTGGATAGATCACATATTGCTCATAAACATATATCCAAGATGACCACAGGTCAGATTGCTCTTCAGAGCATGTGTACAATTTTCATCCCACTGGATTCAGGATTCTAAGTGATGATGAGTGACACAGCTATCACATCTTCTGACATAGGTGAATAAGTATTTGTTCAACATACATGACAAATGTCCAGGGGTCTTGTGAATGGCACAAGGGACTGCTTTAAGACTTGTCTTTCTTGTCTACCTGTCTTCACATGATCAAATAAAATGATGCATAGTGTAAGCAGTGGGTACTGAATCATTCTGAGCATCAGTCATGGATGATTTAAGCCCTAGGGATCTTTTATGTATATGGTCATTGATTAAGTGATGCTTGAACAATCATACCAAGTCTTGGATACATGTATTCACCTGGGCCATTGTATTACATAAAAACTGTAGATATTACTAGGCTTTTGCTTCTTTTTTTCTGTATAGCTATTTAGCTTAGAGCAGGGGTAGGCAACCTTTCCCCTTTAAGGGCCGAGGGACTTCAGCTCCCAGAAGCCTCAGCCATGTTGGCCAATAGTCCCATGTTGGCCAATAGCTCCTGGGACTCTGGGAGCTGAAGTCCCTCGGCCCTTAAAGGAGAAAGGTTGCCTACCCCTGGCTTAGAGCTTTTGAAAATGTTTCTTTAATCCAGAAGTTTTAAAACCAAAGTGAAATAGGAAATACATGTTTTCTTAATAGCATAGTAATAAGGGGCAATTCCAATGTAAATAAAGTTTCAGCCAGGCACTGATGGCTGCAGATAATTACCAGAGAAAATGTGTTTTATCATGTAAATAGAAAAGACACCTCTTTATAAAAATGTGTTTGGGGTTCTCTCAAACTTGGTAATGCACTTCCATGAAATACATTCATGTATCTGTCTATGATCTTTCAAGTCAGCTGTCAACTTATGGCAATCCTTTGAATTTCATGGGATTTTCTTGGGCAAGGAATATTCAGAGGTACTTAGCTACTGCCTTTCTCTGAAATATAGCCCACAGTACCTCATATTCTTGGCAGTCCTTCATCAAAGGACTAACCAGGCCTGGTGCTGCTTAGCTTCCATGTACAGTGAGTGATACTTACTGGGTATTTAGGCATGCCACAATGCTACATGCTTTCCATGAAAGCTGAGATATGTCACAAAACTCCAGAATCTCTGTGCCTTTCTTCTTATATGCCCACTAACTGTACCTTACCTTAGAACAGTAACAAACAGAGCAAACAAAAGATCAGATGCAATGAAGGATTTGATGATGGCATTTCAACTATTTGCATTTGCTGAGTTGAGCAGGGAATAGAGAGAGAACGAGAGAGAGAGAGAAGAGGCAAATATGTGAGGTTTCCATTCTTTCTACCAGAACTTTGTGTCTCCAGAGCTTTAGGTCTACAATTCTCATTATATTACTACCAGCCACACTACGGGACCTCCTGTAAGTTGAAGTAAAAAAAAAAAGGGGGGGGCATAGCTTCTCCATACTTGCTTTAAATTTGGGTGGACAACTGCAGCAGGCCTGGAAGGGGAGATATTTTCCCTCAGAATCTTTTGGGGACCTGTATGGACTGTCAAACTTACATACATACATACTTGAAGTGGTCAGCAATTCATGTTTGTGGGGAGAATGTTGAACAATACAGGAGCGCCCTGCAACTGCTTTAAAGGCAAAAAGATGTTCCTTTAGGTTTTCCATAGTAGCACTTCACTCTTTATTTTTTGTCCAGAAAATGGGTAATTTGGAAGGACTTGAAGCATTGAGGACTGTATCTTTTGAGGCTGATGGATGTTGCTCCAGAATCACACTTTCCCCAGCCCTGATTTAATTTTTTCCCCTTCTTTTACTGAATTATAATTAGCAGAGGCTGGATAGCCATCTGTCAGGGGTGTTTTGATTGTGTATTCTTGCATGGCAGGTGGTTGGACTGGGTGACCCTTGCGGTCTCTTCAAACTCTATTATTCTATGATTCTATAATGTATTTTCAAAAGTAATTCAGTGTATATTTTTTCAAGAATGCCAGTGGTATTTGCTGATTTATAGTAATAATGAATGTATATTGTTTCATATATAAATCTGTGGTGGAATCTCTTTAAGGAATGCTTGCAATACATCACCACTTTGGATGTTGGGAGATGTCATACATTACTGAATGGTTTATTTGAAGGAAGGTGGGTCCCCCCCCCGATTCAGGTGTATACCCTGGGGAGTCAGTCTGAACCCTGACCTTAACCCCTCTGATCCCAGTCTGGATCCAGGGCTCTGTGCTGTAAATTGAATCAGTTTGTTCAAGGATAATCTAGGCAACTGGTTCAACACTGGAGAAAAGTTTGTTCCTGCAGAAAGTAATGAATAAATTTAGCAATTTTGTTTATACTGTGCATGCAATTTCAAAACATTAATTTACTGTGCATGCAATTTCAAAACAATGTTTGAGACTTACTCTGTGAAAAATTATGTTTGGAAAATCTATCTCCTGTTACAAAATCTGTTATAAAACTGCATGCAAAGTTTGCACAGACTATGTTCTGAATTGCAAAGGTCTCATCTGGCCAGAATTCTTCTTATCAGGGTACATAAATCAAGAACTCATTATTTGACAATTTTAAATATATTTTTTCAAATGTTACTTCCATCCTCACAGCAGGTTAACTCAGGGATTTCAGAGTCAGGTGCATACACAAATTGGTATTGCTCTGTGCCTGCAACATTTGCTATTTGAGATGGCTGCCATGCTCTACCTAAGGATAAAATGTGAAGATTAATAAAGATGTTTTATTTTCCTAAATAACTGAGCAGATTCTGTAATAATCTAGCTCATATCTTTCACAGTTGATGAATATGCTATTTTAGTATATTTGTGTTTTCAGTATTTTGTTTCTAATTATTTATCACTATTTTCAGTGTTTTTTTATTTTTAAAAAAGAAAAAGAAAAGATAAATAACCAGAACTTAAACTGAACTGCAAATGTGATTTCTCTAACATGTTGGAGAAATTGATTGGCCATATAGACTCAATGTTTCCTGCTTTTGTTCTGCTTCAGAAAATGTCATCAGCACAATTTTTTCAGAAAGTGCCTCTGGGGGGAGACACAGTCCAAAAATTGGCTTGTGTTTAATACATAAAGCATATTGCCTTTCCCCAAATACTTCAGTAGATTATTTTAGCACAAGAGGTTGAAATATGCACACAAGTCTAGCCTAGTTGGAAAATGCTGTGCAGCAATTCTTGTAACCCTTCATTTACTCTCCTTGTTAATGTTTACAAACCATAATGATTGTAAATTGGGAAAAATATTTTAAAAACAAAACAAAACAAAAAAAACACCATGCACTTTCAAAGAGCTACTTCATTTGCCACTTCAGTTCACAGACAAACTGTGAATCAGACACTGCAGCAGAATTTTGAAAGATTCACATGAGCGTCAAATCATTCAGGGTTAACCAAGAATTACCAAGTACATTTTTAATGATGTTACTTCAGCCTTATGTCCCCATTGCTTTAGCCATTTCATCATAGAGCACTCAATTACAAGAAACATTATTAATAAAGAAATAAATAAAATCCCAAAATGAAACTCGATTTCATTAGAAAATAATACCATTTTTCAACCTGCTCTGAATCACAACAAGCTATACCAAGGCTAAATCCTTTGTTACAAATTCCTGAAGATCATCTCACGGTGCATTGTTTCATTGCAAATGTGATGGGGATGTGTGAGGAATCCAAATTAAGTCAGAGTTTTGACAAGCTTGTCTTAGTCTACACTTTAAAAAAAACAAACCCAAAAGCCAGACACAATTTGTGTTCTGGAATCTTCACATTAAAGTACATCTTGGATGACATTTTGGGGAGGAACGTGGGGTATAAATTCAATAAATAAATGAACAAAACATGTCAAAAATACATTCATTTCAAAGTGCACATAAAAATGCATACCTTTCATATGCAACCCAAGTGTGGGTTTAGCCAATTGCCGGTGGGAGATGTTTTTGAACAATGTATACAGTTGCAGCCATGTGCATACTTTGAGTGGGGGTGGGGTATCAGATTTAATTTGGATTAGTCACACATCCTTGTCATATTTCCAATGCATTAATGCATCATCAAATAATTTTCTAGAATATACATTTTTGAAGTACCTGAGATTCACATAACTGGCTTGGACCAGGCAGTAGTATCTTTGCAGTCACTATACATCTTTATTATATAACATACAAGAAGAATACAATGTGCTATATGCTAACCACGTAATCTATCAAAGTCATGTTTCAGTGTTTGCAATCACATCCTGTCTCACAATGTATAACAATTAACTTTTGCCTATGCTTACTTGTTTATTTAAATCCAGGGTTTTTACTCTTGAATAACTGCAAGAGGAAGAAGAGTTAGTTTTCAGCAAGAAAAAACCCCAAAAATGTAAATAAATAGTTTAAGTTAGATCTACTGCTATTTTTTAAAAAATGCATCTCCCCTTAAAAAGGGAATATTTGGTAGAATATTGATTTGTTTTCCTTCTCAATCTCTACTAGACCTCTTATATTAAAATTAAAATTTTTAATGCCAAGATCAATTTAAGAAGATGAAACCTTTCTATGATGGAAGCATTACCCTTTAAAATGATGGAACCTTGATATGAAGGGAGCATTTTTTTAAAAAGGTATCATTCTATAGGCAGTCCACTAATCCTGAACTTTGTAAAATTCAAGCAAAAACAGAGAAACCCAAAATAGGATACTATGTCATAATAAAAAACAAAGTGTGGCCTAGCATGTTCATAACTCAGAAGATGTGCTCTTTACATTCATTTAGCCATGTTATGATCTTAGAACATATCTTACTTTGCCTGAATCCTTATTATAATCTTAGAACTCATCATGCTTTTCCTAAAAGAAGATAGCTTTTACAGAAATTACTTGGATGCCAGGTTTATTCTACTGTTTGTCATATTTTTGTAAAGGAAGGGGAAAATATGGGTACATATGAGAATGTCCATTGTCTAACAATAATTGCATATGATAAATCAAGTAAATCCTTGATGTAATGTCTAGTGCAAAGATGAAGGATTCAGATTGTCAAAACAGATAACCTTGACCATAAAGAGTACATTTGGGGAATTCCTCCATATTTCCACACTATGTTGATCTTGGGCAGCATATGAAAGAGGTAAGTACTCCATAGCCAAATACAATTTTGACTTCACTTATTTTTGTGTCAGCACTCTGGAATCTATGGCTGTTGCCAAAATGCTGAAATACAGCAGTTTGACACCACTTTAACTGCCATAACTCAGTGCTATGGAATTCTGGAATTTGTAGTTTGGTGGGGTACCAGAGCTCTCTGACAAGGAGGGTTAAATATATCACAAAACTACAAATCCCAGATTTCCATAGCATTGCATGGCTGTTAAAGTGGTGTCAAACTGTTTTATTTCTCCTGTGTGGCACCAGCCTATGATTCTGGTTTTTCATTTGCAAAGTGAGTGAAAATGTATCCTAAAGAAGTATCAAATTCAATACAGCCTGTTCATGTGTACAAGGAGTATCATAAAGTTTTAATTATCATCTTTAAAAAAATTGACATAAAGTTTATTTTGATTTATAGTTGTTAATTTATCTCTATGTAGTCGCCATCTAGATTTACACATTTTCCCCAGTGCTTCTTGACCCTCCAAATACCATTATTGTAGAAGTCTGCAGATTGCACCTTATACCACTATTCTACTTCATAAATGACATCATCTGTGTGGTCAAATCAGTGACCTCGCAACAGATTTTTCTTTTTTGGGAAGAGAAAAAGTCACTTGGTGATGATGACATTGACAAAATTTCATCAATATACCATAATAACTTCTGGGTGATAATTATTACTTTACAATATCCCTGTGTATATAATGTAAGGTAGTGAACCTGCTGTATATCTATGTAAAGTTTAATGACTATCCAGAAGACAAATGAACCACAGGTTCTTCTCTTTTATTTAACCAGTTTTAGCACATAAACATATGTATATTCAACCATAGAAAAAGCAGAAGCAAATGTGTATTAAAATCTCCAAATAATTATTAGAGGAAAATAAATAATTATGGTATAAATTAATCCCAAAGCAACAGCCCATTTTCAAAAACCACATTCCTTTCTTTCCTTCAATAGTCTCAAAGCTTATCTGTCATTGATCCCTCCTTTAGCATCTTTATCCCATCCTTTGGAAGATGAGCTGTGGGTGAACTGGATAGCAAGGAGGAACATCATCTCCATGAGTTACACTCATTTTTACAACAGCTTTTATGTCATCAAAGAAAGCTGCACATAAAATGCACTGACATAATCTAACTGGCAGGTTATCAGAATATGGATAACTGCAGCCAGAATATTTTAGAAAAGCTGACAAGCAAACTATAGCTAGTAAAAAGCATTCTACTCCACAGAGGAAGGTCAGTCCCCAATATCTAATTGATATCTTCCATAGTGGTAGAATTCAAAGATATAGATAATAGGTGTGTTATTCTGTAGACTCACTATGTAGAGAGATCTTGTTGCAGCTTTGAGACTAACTTAAAGAAAGAAGTTGGCAGCATGAGCTTTCATAGACTTCAGTCTACTTCCTCAGATGCTTTTAGTGGAGTGGAAGCCAGGAACAAACATATATATATATATGCCCTTGGTATGTGAGAATGTCAACTCAAAGTCAAAATCCTTTGTGTATGCAAATGAAATAGCAAGTCCAGTTTTAACAATGGTCATTTGTTGACAAAGACATAGCCATTGAGTATGGAAGTATACACAATGAGTATACACAAAGGATTCTGAATTTGAATTTATATTCTCACATACCAAGGACATATGTATGTCTGTCCCTGGCTTCCACTCCACCAAAAACATTTGAGGAAGTAGACTGAAATCCTTAAAAGCTCATGCTGCCAACTTCTTTCTTTCAGTTAGGGCTGATGCAGATTGACAGTTTTGGCTGGCCTGGGGGTGGAGCTGGGGTGGGGCAAACACATACCATCCACCTCAACTCCATCTCAATTCCACCTCGATGCTGTGCACCCGTCTGCATGGTGCGCGGCATCAGGGCACCCTCTTGGCGCAGCCTGCATACACACAGTGCCTAAAGGGTGCAAAAGAGCTGCTGCCACAGCTTTAAGGGTGGCCTTTTGCTGCCCCCAAAAGAAGCGGTATTTTGCTGCTCTTTTGGGGGCTGCAAAAAGGAAGATCGCCCCTGATCCACCACCCTCAGGGGCAGTCCAGAGCTACCCCAAATGGGCTGTCTGCATCGGCCAATAGCCTCAAAGGTGCCACAAGATTTCTCTACATACTAATTGATCTCTTGTGAGTGTGAAGCAGGCCCCCAAATATACAAACCAACCAACAAACCTTCCTTCCTTTTTCTTTCTCAATTGCTCCCCCCTTTCTCTTTCAAATACAGCCTTTTCTTTTCCTTCCTTCTCCTTTTACCATCCATTTTTTCATATCTTCCTCTCCACCTTTCCCTCCACTCTAGCTTGCAATCATTCATTGTCTATCATTTTATTCACAGCCCAAGAACATCCACTACTACCAAGCAGTTGTCAGGAGCTCAGGGGGAGTGAGAGGATGTCTGTCTGTGACTGTTTAGGAGAAGAAGAGAAAAGGTTAGCAAACTATTCCTATGTAGAATTCAAGGACTGAGCCTTGATAGTTTGCAAAATAAGTATGCAAAGAGATCTGGTAGCACCTTTGAAACTAACTGAAAGAGTGAAGTTGGTAGCATGAGCTTTTGTAGACTTGAACCAACTTCACCAGATCCCTTTGCATGCTGATATACCTATGAAGGTCTGCTCAGATGAAGTGTCTGCATTCTGTGGGAGTTCCTTGTAGGTAAGCATGTATATGATTGTCGTTTTGCACTCTTTATCTCTCACAGCTCTTCCATACTGTGGAAATAAAGCAGTTTGACACAACTTTCACTTGTCATCCTGTGGAATTCCTGGATTTGTAGTTTGGTGAGTTATTCAAGGGAGTTATTCTGGTACCTCACCAAACTATAAATTCCAGGATTCTGTGTGATAAAGCCATGGCAGTTAAAATGGTGTAAGAATTTTTTATTCCTGCAGTGTAAATACAGTCTCAGTCTGTGAACTAGGTTTTTTTTTTTTTTTTACTGTGCAGTGTTCTTTGGAATTTGGATCACCCCTTCCATCTACTTTGGTTTAATCCATAATGCAGAAATAATGCAGTTTGACACTGCTTTAACTGTCATAGTTTCATCCTATGGAATTCTTATTTCTCTTATAACTCACCAAACTACAAATCCAGGAATTCTACAGGATGACAAGTGAAAGTTGTGCATCACCTATGCCCTTCTTCTAAACTACGATTATTACATCAGTGTAGTGTGCCAGTAGAATTCCAGTAGTAATTTCCACAAATGAACCATCAGCATGTGGCATAGAAATATTTTTTAATGCAGAAGCCACTTTGTATGTATGTTCTTGAGGGAACTCTTTTTAATGTGCCAGAATAAGGCACCTATATGAATGTTATAAATCCTTTGTTACCTAAATTTCAGGGGGTCCTGAAAGCACACCCAGAAATTGAATTCAACAGAGAAATTAATTTAGCTCAATAGGGAGCAGTGAGAGGACCTGGGTAACACTACCCAGGATTTTTCTTAGCCTGCCTATGTTTTCAGTTTCTGAAAAACTCCAGAGTACTAAGTACAACTCAATTTTATTATTTGAACAACAAGAGGGATGTCAACATTCACACAAAGTGCTTATACACACACACACACACACACAGACTAAGATATAAAAGGTAGTAGTGGATAACAAATCAAAGGATGGCAATGGGCAATGCTTACCAGTTCCAGAAGCCAGGCTCCAGTCTGGGAAAGCTGAGAGTTGAATGTGACCCAGTATGTCTTGAATATGACACAGTTTCTGCCTCCCTGCAAAAGTGGACAGAAATAGTAGTCCCCAACCAAGGTATTTATAGGCCATACCTGACTTGAAGAAGTTTGATTTGATTTTCCAGGAATCCCAGAAACAATGGATTTCCCACTTGGTTGATGATTTTAACTTCAGAATTGCAAAAGGAATACTTATATTGATGGCAGTGACATTGATTTAATTAAGCAGGAATAAGATTGGGACAGCCCCAGGGAGTTTAGAATAGGATGAGGTGTGGAAAAATACCATGGGTCTAACAGAAAGATTGGTTTAATGATGTAGGCTGACAAAGTTTTGTCCTGTGATCTTCAAGAGGAAATGCACATGGTAAGGGGTGGGGAACCAGCAATATTCAAGCCATAAAGTTACAGGTGGTCCTTTCCACATGCCTTCAGGTCTAAATGACCAGTCATCAGAAGTTCACTTAAAGGTAATCTGACCATTTCTGCTCTTTGGCCTCTCTATAACTGCAATTATAATAAAATATAACAAAATATTTGTATCCCAAAATAATGCAAAATATACAGGGTAGCAGCTTTTTCCTTCTCCTTTTCCTCAGATAGTTGATTTATTGTTAGTGCTATATTTTTCTTACTAAATGCAATTTAAAGATGTTACATTCTAAGCAAAAACATGTAAAGAAATATAAGAGAGTAAAAAGTGGTTTTAAAATGTATAGAATTCAAAAACATAGGCATGTTAGTCTGGATAAGTACGAAATGGGATCTTTTAGATTTTAGGGCATAGACATGAGCCAAAAGGCCCATATTCTCCCCGGCCTTGTGTCATTCCACTCAGACAATGCAGGCCAATACCCCCAGTTTGGGATAGGGCAGACCAGATGTTTAACCACTTGTCTAAATCTGATTCCAGCTCAAAGGGACCTTAGTGCAGGTCAAAAAGATCCACTGTTTGCCATGGAATTTTCTAGAAACTGCAGCAAGAGCTGACAGACCAGACAACCCTATACACCTTTTACCTTTTCCACCATTGCCTCTATTGAGAAGACCTTGTCACAGTACACTCACCTGTATCCGCATTGGCCTGGGGATTGAATATGATGGGCTTGGCCCATACTATCTTTTGGGAAAGAAGTTGGTAGCATAAGCTTTCATAGACTAAAGTCTAATCTTCATTGCAGAATTAATGCAACTTGACACCACTTTAATGGTCATGGCTCAATGCTATGGAATTCTGAGATTTGTAGTTTTGTGAGATATTTAGCCCTCTCTCACTGCATTTCTGAGAATTCCATAGGATTTAGCAATGACATATAAAGTGGTGTCAAATTGCATTATTTCTTTAGTGCAGATTAGACCTCAGTCTAATTCATCAGATGCATGGTTCACTCCATGCATCTGAAGAAGTAGACTTAGCCTATGAAAGTGTATGTTATCATTTTTTTTCTCTCAATCTCAATGATCCTACAAGATCCCTTTGCATATCAATCTTTTTTAGAATGTGAGGTTAAATTCATCTGGAATGCAGGGGAGGAGATAAATTCACTATAACTGAGTGGCAATAACTCCATAAAGCTACACAGTTTATATTTTTAAAGGGTTGTGATTCTGGAATTAACATTTAACTCACAGCAAATACTGGGTTTTGTTTTGTTTTGTGGCTCTTCTTGGGCTGATCCAATGTTGTGCCTATTTATTTGGTTTTCCACAGAAGCATGAAGTAGGCTGGAAGTGAGAACTGGAGCCATTTGCTCCAGCTACACTTGAGCAGCATGAGATCAAAATGAGATCTAGGAAATATTATTACTCCTGATTTGTCACAGAGAAAGAATATTTGCCTGAATATATTAGTAGCACTTAAACTTGACAGGGGATCAAATAGTCACATTGGTTATACGTAGGTAGGCATATTAACTTCGAATTAATGAATTCCCCACTTACAGCCAGTGAAAAATTAATACATACAGATTTTTTTTAAAAAAAATGTTCTTTATAAGTCACTACTTTTAATAGATACAGATAGATAAAATAGATACCTCTTTCCTAGATAAATGTGCAATAGATACAGACAGGGAATACATACAGACAAATAAAAACTCAGGGGAAAAAGAACAAAAATTCTCCCTTTCTGTCTGCCTGTCTGTCTATCCACCAATCTATCCATCCATCATATGTGTCTTTTTAAAACAGGAACTTAGTTCTCCCTGGCATTAGACTACAGAGAACATGGTTTCACAGGAGCACATGTTCAATGGAAATTATACAAAAATTATTAAATGGTGTCAATATAAGCATTTTCAAACACCAAAAGAAGGTTTTTATTGGCTGCTATGAGACCATGTGGAAGTGGTCACATTTTACAGAATATAAATTAATTTTCATCTCAAGTCTTGGACACTGTACTCTTTTCAACTGTGCAAAACCCATTGGCCTATAGGTATTTCATTCTCACTCCAACCTATCACACAGGGATTTAGTGAGGATGAGGGGAAATAACTTTTATTGCTGTCTTGAGTCCTGAAGGAAAGATGAAAATAAATGTAGTATATGAATAAATCAATAGCATTGCCTAATTTGATATACCAGACTAGCTAGTCCTACCTCAAATCTGCCCTCAAGCTGTTGGACAATGATAGAGAAATAGGTGAATACTTTCATCCTGCAGTGCTACCAGACACCTTCAAAGACAACCAATTGAAACTAAATGCCCACACTCTGCCAGTTGTGATATATAAGCAACATTCAGTCAAATATCTAAATAGTAAACCAAAGCAAACAGGATCCAACATTATATGTCATGGTACAGTAAAACATTAGTATTTTGCCTTGTGCTAATTAGTGACTGGAAATACCCATGCTAGATAGAAGCAAGCAGGCAGGCAGGCAGATGGGGAGCAGCAACAGTGAAGAGCTCTAGGCGAGGGCTACTGTACTCCAAATAGCCCAGCACAGCACAGCCATCGCCAATGGCTTGGGAAGCAGAAAAATACCATCATATGGTCAGCGAAATGTACTTAGGGGCATATTAGTTGGTGAACCACCAGCACAATCACAGAACTTGTGTCAAATAGGAGAGTGGATGAAAATTTCAAAATGCCAATATATTCTCACTGTAGTAATACAGTCATCCCTCTGGATTCACGGGATATGTTACAGGGGCCCTGCAGATACAAAATTTTGTGAATAGTCAAGTCCCATTGTCTCCAATGGCAGCCTGCCATTGGGGACAAT
>JAIPUX010001232.1:117157986-117172063 GCA_020142125.1 Phrynosoma platyrhinos
AAAAATATGATTTAATGAAAAATGATAAACTTACACAATTGTTACCAAAAAAATGCTAAAAATCTTTAATAAGGTATGGAATCTGTTTACTAAATATATCAAACAGAAATGGGGTGAGCTTTGGGTGAAAGGATTGGAAAATATATAAAATATATAACAGTTACTGGAAAAGAGAAGATGATTAGAATATGTAATCCATCACTAACAAAGATATTATTCTTTTTCATGATGAAGTCATCTAGAAATAGGAAACGTTTATATTTATAAAGCATATAATATATATATTATTGGTAAGATAAGGTAATAGATATAGTAAAAGTATAGGCGACATATTATAGAAATATTAATTAGTATTGCTAGAGGAAACATTTAGTATTATTAAGCGCAATCAGTTGATAGTATAAGGAAGTCTTTTATATTTTTGTAGCAAATGTTGTCTTTTTAGTTTGTTTAAGTTGTGTGTCGTTAATAAGTCTGGTGTCTTTTTCATTTTATTTTGTTATGTATGTATTATTGTTGTTTTGTCTTGTCTGTTATTTTGGTTTTTAAATATATAATAAAAATTAAAAAAAAAACAGGAATGGATTATCTAGAGACATGGTAGCCATCTTTCAAAAGAGTTTGGACAACTACCTGATAAGGCTGTAACTGGAGCTCCTGCATTGAACAGGGATTTAGATGTGGACTCAATGGCCTATCAGGCCCCTTTCAACTCTATGATTCCATAAATGATTAAGTGCTTTGGATAGTTAAAATTTGGGCTAAAACCCAGAGCAGATTGACATCAAAGCCATCAGCTGCCATTGGCTAATTAAATAACACATTTTTTTCTTTTTTGTATCACTGTGCAAAATATTACATTTGAATTTAAATTCTCTTGTTTTCAACAGAATTCCTTGATTCTTTTGCTTTATTAACATATTTCAGATTAGCCTTGTAATATTCATTAAAGCAGAACTGGATAACTGGATAACAACTCAAGCCCTCTGATATGAGTCTAGGCATTTGCAGGAATGTACATTTATGAACATTGAACTTGAGATATTGGAAACAGCAAGAATTCAACCAACTAATAAGAAACAATGCAACACAATGGTCTCCTAATTATGGACAAATCTGCATTTGTAAATGACAGAAACGTTATTTGAAATATTGGTTGAGGGGATCAGAATAATCTTGCAAATAATTATTCCAGTAGATTTTTATGCTGTAGAAATATCATAAACGCAAATGTAGAGCCATCATTCATTTTGAATTCTTGTCTTCTTGTATTTCTATCAAACATTATGTTTATTTTTGATCCTATTTTATTTTGTCAACTATTTCCTGTTCTAGTATGTGCCTGAAACAATTTTGTATTTTTTTCTTTTAAGTATTATAAAATCTCTTTTCAATTATTCAGAATGGTATAAACTATAGGATCTACTTCTCCCACCCCTTCCAAATATGAGAAAGTGATTTCCTGCCCCTGAAATGTATATGCCTACAAATCTGTTACTAAATTTAAAAAGAAGAGATGCAGTAGTAGAACCAAATTATGACAGGAATCAATAAGGAAAAAGAAAATATGACAAAATCAGGGGAAATTGCCAACTTCATTTTTTGAACTCATAAAAGAACTTGCATTAGTAGGTGTGTGGAGAAATAAATATGGAGAATCCAAGGGATTCACTTTTAATTTGGAAGCACACAAGTCTAGATCAAGAATTGACATGTTCTTCACATCCAAAAACATTCAACCAAAAATACAAAAAATGGACATTTTAGATAAGATTACATCGGATCATTATCCGATATCAATGGAAATAAAAAGAAAGAAAGAACAAATATTGTTGGAGACTAAAAGAAACCTATTAAATATGAGAGCAATGTGGAAAGACTAAATAAAGAACTAAAATTATATTTCAAAGAAAATACAACAAATAACACTACTAATAAAGTGATATGGGATGCCAGCAAAGCTGTAGCTAGAGGAATACTGATCTAAATCAACGCGGAAGAACATAAAAAAAAAAAGAGCAGAAGAAAATAGGATATTAAATGAGTTAAAAATAGGAAACAACAATGGGAAAAAAGAAAAGATGGAAAAAGAAAGATGGAAATAGATCTATTAGAACAAGAACTGAAAACGCTTACAGTAAAAGAAATGGAGACAAAACTACAAGAGAATCAACAAAGATATTTTGAAATGGGAAGTAAACCCAGTAAAATGCTAGCAAACATGATAAAAAGAAAAGGAACAATAAAATAATTACAGAAATTAGAGAAAATGGATCAAGTTTAACAGATCAAGATAGCATAAAAAAAGCTTTAAAAACTGTTATGAAAACTTATATAAGAATAAAAAGAAGAGATGTTAACACCAACATGGTTTCTCCATTTTTATTGGTAATGTTTTCATTCCGCTTCTGTTTGCTTTTTTCACATTCCCTGCCAAAAGCCATAAGTATACCACAATCATCTAGACTTCTACAGCTTATAGTACCTTTATCTCAGTGGCAGCAGTACCTGGACATTGTGCCCCATAAAGTTTCTGAGTGCATTATTGAAGTCAACAGGACTACAGTAATGTTGATAACTTTTCTTTCAAATGATACTTCTGGATAGATTCTTGCATGGAATTTACTGCCACTCTGGAACTACAAACTGTAAAAAAAATTAAAATCTAATTCAATATAAGCCAATTTCCTGCTAGTAGGCACTAGAAAGCCTGCTTTCAGCCAGAAAGAGAAATGTTTTCTCCCAATACTACTATGAAAAACTAGAAATTTACTAATCAATGTGGATACAATTGAGGGAAGAGCTCTCCTAATGACAGCTATAGAAATGCAATTGTACAATTGTCAACCTTTTTTTTTCTTAGTTCTATAGTAGAAGTGAGAAAACTGTACCCTTAAAACTTCTGTTCCAAAATGATTAAGAGATGAAACCAAATTCATTTAAAATGTAATATACCCATTCTAAAACCTTGAAATTAGAACAGCAAATTATGTGGCCAGCTGCCTAGCATACTCAAACTATATACTATCTAGCCAATACCTTTATCTCATGACTTTCCATGTTTAACAGATTACTATGGAGTGCTCTACAAAATCTAAAGGGAAGTTCTAATTTCTGTGTGACTTGGGTAAACTACACTATTAAGGAAGCATATTTTATAAGTTATACTGCTCATCTATTCATTACCACCCAAAGCAAACATATTTTTTGGCCAAAATCCAAGGTTATACTTTGTTGATCTTTAATAAATAGAAGTTGCTGTTGTCCTTGTTGTTGTTATTGTGTGCCTTCAAGTTGTTTCAGGGACTGAGAGTGTGTGACTCACCCAAGGTCACCCAGTGGTTTTCCATGGCCAAGCAGGGAATCAGACTTTGGTCTCCACAGTCACAGTTCAACACTTAAACCACTACACCACACCATCTCTGATACCATCTGATTATCTTACAGTCAAAATTAAACATCTGCTTTTTAGCCTACCCCTACCCCACAAAATAATTACAACTAGAATTTCTCCCTAATAAATAAGCATCAGAAACATCCTGAAATCTATTCTTTCCCTCATGATCCTGAAATGATTTGTATAGAATTAGGTATGTTAAAATTGTTTTTTAAGCCTTGTATTTTACTTTTGAAGAATAATAACCATCTAAGACTTTATACGCTGACAGATTCAAAATCAGTCCATAGGGCTTAGCTAGATATCTTGGAACCAACCCAAATAGTAATAACTTCATGCTCTGGGACAACTTGATGTCTTCCTATGGAATCCCTACCCCATCATACTTTTTAGTTGACTACAAGTTGAACTGGCACACAAGAACATATGTTATCATGGATTTGTTTCTTTGATGATCTGTAGAAATATGGAAATAAGCAGGGGGGGGGTTGGGTTTTTTTTAAGCATGCCACAAAATTTAATGTGGGAATATTCATATGGTTAGATATAAATTCAAATGGGACATTTCTAATTTCTTCTAAATTTAAATGTTGATGAGATGGATAAACTGGAAGGCATATTTTTATAGGTAAAACTAAAGCATAGAAATGTTGGCTATCCTCTTGTAGAATATGGTATAGTGTTTAGATTTAACAGACCTGACTCTTCCTGTCAGTGTACCCAGTGTTACAGTAGCCATGTTCCCTGAAAAATTAGGAAAGTTTTGTTTATTAAAAGTCATTATTTTTTTTCAAATGTGGGTTGTGTTTAGGCTAAAACTACATGTGAACTATCCAATATGAATTAAAGCAGAGAACCTCCTAGATCAGGGATAAAGAACTTGTTATTTCAGGTAAACAAGCACAGAAAGACACCCCCCTGACTTGTCTGGAGGGGCTTCTAGTTGCAAAGACAGGAGATGCCTAATTGCTCTAAAATGGCTACCGCCATGTGGCGGTGAGGACTATATAGCCCTATGATCTCAAAGCAAATCTCGTGATACCTCGTGTCTCACGGGATTTTCCAGCATGCATTACAAGATCATACAATTTATCTGATCGGCCAAGGTTGCATGAATGAAGGCGGGCAGCCAATTTGGCATCTCCTGTCCTAAAATGGCCAGCGCAACTAGAAGCCCCTCCTGACAAGTCGGGGGGGTGTCTTTGCACCGGCACAAAGGACAACAGATGCCTCTTTTGGGTATAAACGGGCCACAACTTTATTTGCTGTACAGGGTCTCTTAACATCAAACAATTATAATAACACATAATGCTTTGCCGCATGTGTATGTGATGAAGGTGTAACCAACCCGAGCGGGTGGTCCTTCATGTCATGTGACAAAGCAAGTAACTTAATAACAACAAATCAACTTTAGCCCTCCCCGACCGGAACTGATGTCATACTTAAATTTTGACATAACAGCAATTTACTGACATCATATTAATAGCTGACATCATTATCCTAATTTTTTAATTTTAGCCTAATTAACCCCAATTAATTTTAATTAGCCAAATCATTCCCCTGTGGGAATAATTTATACCCAAAAAAGTTTATACCCAAAGCAGGCGTCAGTTGTCCTTTGTGCTGGTGCAAATGAAATGCAGGTGAGATTTACAGAAACTCAACAATATCAAGATAGAGAGGTTTTCACATTCTGACATGGATGGATAAAATTAATTTATTTGTATTTATTTACTGAATTTATACTCCACTTTTATTTCCAATGGTATTAAAGGCAGTTTATGATTTATTACACATTCAAAAATGTTGATCACATAATTAAGAAAACAAATATGTGCTTTAAACTCTCTTTTTAGTATAGCAACATCTATCCCATCAAACAGTATTTGTCTATGATGCAAATAATACAAAGCAATATCATTCCATCAGCCTTGACTCTTGCCTGATTACTGTGCTCAACCTTAATTCCTGGCCATTGTGCTCTTTCTATCTAGTGTCATACTTCATCTTTATGAAACATTCAAACCTTTCTGCTAAAGACATTAGACTCCTTTCTTTTACACTGTTCCAAACTTTCTAAATCCTTTATTTTATAAGCTATTCACCTCTGTTCTCAGAAAATCTCATAGTATAGGTCACCATCAATGGAAATGTATGATATCCAGCTGTTAATACATAAAAAAAGCCAAGAGTGCTTAAGGATCAGTATCAAGAGATGCAGCAATAAGCAGACAAGAGTATACTAGGAATAATAAAATGTTAGGTAAGCAGACAGGCTTGGCAAATAAACCTTGTGAAAGCTATTGCTGAAATTAAGCCAGGATCATCTTGAATCATCAAGTTGTTTAAAAGGACAAAGGCAAGGGAATCAATAATGTGCTCATTTCGTGCACTGACAGTTACTAGCACATTCGTCCTATTCAATTTTATTTCATAATGTTTCTACATTACAAGGGTACTAGCCTGCAAATACAGCATGGCAAATTAACATGTCTGGTGCTTCATAACTATTAGGGAATAAAAGGGCTTCTTTGTCATGATCATATTTGTGAATGGAAGAGTGACCCATATTAGCAGGATAGTATAGTGCTGTTCAAAACAATAATTTAAAATTTTCTTAAATTCTATAGTCCTGATTCAGTAGGGATGATATTTCTTTCCGTACTGATTACATAATTCTCAAATAATAAAAGGGACAATAATAATCAGAGAACAGGAAGGCAAGCAAAGCAAGCAAAGATGTAACAATTCATCTCTCAAAGGTTAAAGTATACCTGAGTGGCTCAGTATATAGAGGAGTATGGGATGGGTATGTGAGAGGACTTTATTGCTTAAAACATGTCATTTGTTCAGAATTTCTTCAACTGTATTCATTCTAACTTCCCTTCTTCCATTCTGACATCCCTTCTGTTGCTTCAATCTGGGTCTGCTATCCCACTTTCCTTAATACAGTACCATCCCACTAGTTACTACTGTCTTCCTTGCCCCGTGTTATACCTGCAACCTAATCAATTCACTTGATGGTGGTAGGACTGTCAAGATTCCAGTAGCTCATTATATTTATTTTCCTGCAGTGGTCCTGAGAAATGAAGACTTGCAGGGCAAGGATGAAAAGGCAAGGAACAGAGGAAAACTGGGAATGTTACAGACACAATGGCAAGCCTATATGGGTAATATAGCATCCATGGGTTGGTGAATGACAATCTGATGGACTGATCTTTAGAGCAATTACACACACACACAGGAGGATAAATATTGTTAATATTAGCATAAGGGCCAAAGTTTAGCTAAGCTTTAAAACTTATTATGGATTCAACATAGTGTGTGGAATACATCTAAAGAATTTAGAAGGGAAAATCTCTATTAGTATGATTACTCCTCCTTAATCCCCTGGACACTTTTTTAAAGTAAGCATTTCTCACTTACAATCCATGCAAATCAAACCAATGGAACAGAAATCTTAAGTAACTGTAGGAACAATCATACAAATATATTTTATGATGCAAAATTAGCCCTAGTTATTCAAGGGAAGGGAAACTAACAAGACTTAACTTGATGAAAGAACAGGTAATATTAATACAAGCTCTCAAATTCCTAAAGACATCCTGAAATTATTGGGGGAGGGGAGAAAAGGAAATAATTTTCTGTTCATTAAAAATCTAGACCATTAGGATTGTAGAAATAAGAGACAATTTGGAGAAATAGCAGAAAAGCCACTTGAAATGAATTGCACTGTTTCATTCTGGAAAACACAAGGATGCTCATGTCCTGATGGATTGCTCATGGATAGTAAATTATTCTATAAGGAAGTTTCTTTGATTAATGGCCTAAAGCTGTAACTAGGGTGGAATGAATATTTGAAAATGTCAATGAAATGGTTAAGAAACATGATTCTCAAGTACTAGAAAACCCTGAAAAGGATAATTTTTAGACTGATGACATTCTTTGTTGCTTGGGGTTTATGCTCGGAAAAAATTGTATATATTTTCTCCTGTAGAAAACAGCATTTTCTGAGCAAACCACTACATTTTCTACACAGAAATTTTATTTTTGTATATATATATTTTCTCTCATATGTAGTTTTTACCCCATTTTAGGGGAAATAACATTTTAAAGGGAAAAAAATGCAAAAATGCAATGTTAGCACTTTTATAGTTTGAAAGTAACTTTGGTCTAATAACACTGCAGAAATAATCCAGTTTGAAACTGCTTTAACTGCCCTGGCTGAATTCTAGGGAATTCTGGAAACTGTAGGTTTGTGAGACATTTAGCCTTCTCTGTCAGAGAGGTCTGGTGCCACAACAAACTACAATTCCCAGGATTTGTTAGCACTGAGCCAGGACGGTTAAAGTGTTCTCAAACTGGAATGTTTCTGCAGTATGTTTTGAACCTTTGTTACTTTAGGAAAATAAAATGTGCTAGGTAAACACATTTGATATATTAAAAATACAGTTCATTAAGGAAATAATTACTAATTGATTTTAATTTTTCAAAAATGTATTTTATTAAAAATGGATCTATCATATCTTGAACTGTATAAGGACAACTTGCTCTGCAAAGAACTTTTTTAGTTTTACAAAAATCAAATAATAAACCAAAGTGTGAACAGAAGAATCTGTCAACATTAGTAAAAAAAAAAAGAAACCTATTCTGTTTCCTCCACCCCTCCAAAGTGTATTTATTTCCATGAAAATAACTAAAGAAATTAAAAGCCAGGGATTACAATGAACTGATAGCTTACATCAGTACTTCCCAAGTGGGAATTAACATATTTTCCTAATGTGCCAGAGACCAATATTATATTTGTGTACATTAGCTACAATTATTTCTTTGTTTTTTGGAAACTCACCTTTGACTGGCAGCTGATGGCTTGTGCATTAGTCCAAGTTTATAGACTACCACTTTAATTTTTATGATGAATGTCATTATTATTATTAATTTCATTTATATGCCAATTTTTCCTAGAGTGGGAGGTAGCTCACAAAAACAATCAACTAAAATCTAACAATAATATTTTAGCCACAATTAAAATCATCACAATGAAACAATATACATTAACATACAACGTAAAATAGAAGGGTTAAAAACAAAGTTCCTTTTTCTATGAAAAAGCTCCCTGCAAGCAGTTACTCATTAAAAGCCTGCAAACAGTTGCTCATTAAAAAATAGAAAGGCTTTTGCTTGCCAGAAAAAGGAGGCCAAGGAAAAAGCCAGCCTAGCCTCCCATGGAAGGGAGTTCCAGATGATAAGATCATCCACTGAGAAGGATCTCTCCTGTGCCCTCATCAAACAAGACTATGAAGATGGTGAGAATGAAAGAAAGGCCTGTGCTGTGGACCCATGGAGCTCTGCTATGTGACTCCCTCAGCAACCACATGCCATGGCCCCAAATCTGGTATTTTTCCAGCCCCAAAGGAAATGGCTTTTTGGGTCAGAAAAAAGTCAGCTTTGCCATCATGACAGCTTTTCTGTGTTTCTGTTGCACAGTGTGTGTAAACGCTATGCTGCAAAAATGTTGCGATACTGCCTGCTGTGTGGTCAACAGGGCAGTGTGACACTGACTTAGGGCAGCATTGGACATATGCCATGCGTACACCACACCCCCACACCACCACAAAGCTGGTGTTTCTTGCCAGTCTGCTTTGTCTGATAGTCTTTCAGATAGTTTGGACCAAAGCCATATATGAATTTATAGGGCATGACCAGCACTTTGAATTGTGTCCAGAAATGAACTGGTGTTTTTAAATAGCAATACAGTGTAAAGTCTCACCAAACAAAATCTATTTGATGCATACTTTTTAGATAGGGAGTGAATATATCAGGGGGTATTGTAAAGTTTTAATTATGATCTTTTTTAAAAAATGACAGAAAGTTTGTTTTGATTTGTAGTTGTTAACTTAAATCTACATAGTCACCATCCAGATTTACACACTTTCCCTAGTATTTCTTGACCCTCTGAATATCATTATTGTGGAAGCCTACAGATTGTACCTTACGAGGATTTTATACTTTAGTCACTTCTAGCACAACCTGTCACAAAAATAAAGGACACAGTGAGTTGATTTTCTCAACATCATACACTTAGAGATGAATGATGACACTGGCAAAATTTCATCAATATACCATAACAACTTCCAGGTGATAATTATTATTTTACGATACCCCATCATAAGGTGCAGTCTGCAGACCTCTACAATATCAGGTATTCGGTGGGTCAAGAAGTGCTGAGAAAATGTGTAAATCTGGATGATGACTACGTAGATATAAATTAACAACTACAAATCAGAACAAACTTTCTGTCAATTTTTTTAAAGGTGATAATTAAAACTTTACGATACTCATAGAGAATAAATGTATGAACATCTTCTTTTAAACATTTTATTCACTATTCTAAAAGAAAACATTTCATAATTCATTTTTTTAATTTTTTTCCCCTGGAAAAAGAAGACAGAGGTGGGGAAGAGTGGAAAACACATATTTTCCAAGTTCTTCCATTCCCCCGCCCCTGCCAAGCTTTCACACCTCTGAACAAAAGTACTGCTGTTTTTGCAATAGGCTTCAATGTGAACCAAATAATCATAATAAATCTTCAGGCCATGTAATCTTTCTTTTACGAATGGAAGCGCTGACATAAAGTGTGATATGAAGAAGATTAGCTACATCTCAAGTTACCCTGGCAGGACTTTATGTTCATGTCATGTTCCTGAATTTCATTTACAGATAAGCATAGTGAGTAATTGTAGCATACATTTCAAAACAGTAATCTACTTTTGATGCATGGAAACACAGGAAATTAGATTGAGAGCATCTTTCAAGTGACTTTGTATGTTGTTTGATGCTTTCAGTGTAGAAATGCAGAGCTGTTGGCTAAATCATTTATAATTAGCTTCATGTGATTCCAACATATAATTATCATCTTTTTACAGTCCAGTGGTAAGCTGCAGGCTGACAAACTATGGTAGGGACTATAATCCAATCCTATAAATGATTTTTAACACATTTCCTTTCAGCCCCCCCCCAAAAAAATCAAAATTATGCTATATGCCAGAAAGAGTATTAATATTTATGCGTTATCCATAAGCATGGAAACCCTCAGTATTTCCTTATAAGTGGCTGCAATTATACGTTAACTGACTGTGAAACTTAAAACAGTACATTTTTCTATAAATGCTTTTCTCCTTCATTTATCTGATTTAATAGGTATAGCAAACTAACTTACGTTCATTAATTCTTAGCATAGGCCTAAAGTAAATTCAATCTGAATTTACCTCAAAAGCTAGCCTGTGTTTTTTAAAACTCATTTTAAAGATAGGTTATGGAAGTAAAGACTGACAGTATGCAAATCTTGCTGATGTTGTGTACCAACAGCAGGTATCTATCTACAGAGAAGAGAAGGACTGAGAGAAAGATAAAACAAGCACCAGGAAAGCAGAATCTTTTTATGAGTCTGAGAAAGTTTGAACAATCAAGACATTCCTGAGACATGAGTAAAGAAAGCAAAACAGAGGTAAAATGAAAACTCATGATGGGTTATGCTGAGGTTTGGTCCACATAAACAGAATAATGATATGATGGCAGAAAAATGAACTGTAATACTTCAGATTTTAATGGGACTATTTTTCTCTCCCTAACATAAAATCTTCAGGGAAAAAAAAACAAAAACAGGAAAAAAAAACCTTGCAATCAAATGTTTTTCCCCAGCTTTGGCTGGTAAACTTTTTGAGTTTTAATCTGAACTTAATTGAAAGTTGAATCTCTTGGAAAGACTAGGTTCAGTTCCTTGAATTAGGGATTAAAATATTTATCTTAGAAAGCATCAAATACCTCACATGTTATTAAATAAATAAATAAATAACACTCTCTCTCACACACACACACTCACATACACACACATCTCTACATAAGGAAAAATATAAAGGTATCATTTCCCAGAAAGGGTCCAAATCCCCTAAATTTACCAGATGTTGTTTGGTCTTGGAAACAGGGTCAGACCTGGTTAGTATTTGGATGGGAGAGCATCAAGGAATACCAGGTGCTATGAGACACATTTTCAGAGGAAGGAACTGGCAAAACCACCTCTGAGCCGCATCCAAGAAGAGAGATATACCACCTCAACTAAGAAAACCTTGTAAAATTCATGGGATCACAATAAATTGACTTGATGGCTTACAAACACACCATTTCTCACCTATAGTTTAAAACAAAATATTTTAAAACTGCAGTGGAACCTTTTTCTGCCTTGGACACTGAGAAATAATGCAACTGCACCTTTAACCCTGCAAGATAAGACCAGCTGCAAAATGCCTCTTGTTTATATTCTAACAACATTACCATTCATATGTTAGCAATAATAACTGTTAGAGTGCATACATGAAATTACAGACTTACATATATTTGAAGAAAGGTACTTGTTCCAGAGCTTCCTTTAACCAAGTTAGCATATTTGTCAAACACTCCTGTGCATGAAAAAGCTAATGTCTAGTCTAGGTGAAAGAACTAAATCAACTTCAGATTCTAGTTGAGTGAATTTGTTAAAGAACCAGCAGAAAGAAGTACAACACAGAACAGGGCTTCCTGTGATGTGTAAAGTGTTACAGAAAAACTTCCTGTGCCCCATCCAAGAAGAGAGATATACATATGTAAGCTACATGTATGTGCAGATATGTCACTAACAGGATTCTAGCAAACATGTTCTAGTTGGTACTTTGGACCAGAATAGATGGGCAAGAAAAAGCCACTTGAACCTGCTTTTACTGAAAGCAGGTTGAAACCCTGCTGCCTACATGACCCAATCCCAAGGAGGGCCAAATGCATACAACCCAACTGCTGGGTAATTTTTTTGTTGCCTCCCCACCATACAGGCACAGTTTCACACAAACACACCACCTGCAACCTTCAAGAACCTCCCACATCTGCCCGGATGGCATCAATTTGCATGGCTACCCCTGTGATCAGCCACACAGTTGCACATACAATGCTCCACCAGTACAGAGCATCAATGCACCAGTGTGCAAATGATACCCTGGGAAAGCACAATCATGGAGTCTCCCCACATGTCTCCTTCACCCTCCTTTCACCCCATGCCCCCCTGTTGGACTGTCTGATTTGTGTACATTGTAATTAGGATATATCTAAATTCATCTGGGATGGTAAAAAAACCAAGAATTAAACTAAAATACCTTCAAGACAAGGTGGAACGTGGAGGCCTTGGTCTTCCTAATCTTAAAATCTATTACTATGCTTGTTCGCTGTTCTGGATACTAGACTGGATAAACCTGAAGGGTGATGAAAGAAGTTTGAAATTGGAAGGTTTTGATAACGTGTACGGATGGTACGGATATTTGCTATACGATAAAATCAAATATCATAATAATTTTAATGACCATTATCTAAGACGTGCCTTACTAAGAATTTGGAGTAAAATTAAGAAAAAGTGGCCTGAAATCATATCTTATTGGACTGCTATAGGAAAAGTAATTTCTAAAGAAAATAAATTGGGTAAAGAAAGATGGTTAACTTATAATGATCTGATAAAACAAAAAGGGCAAAATATACAGATTAAAACCTAAGAAGAACTCAACCAAGAAGGCTACTTGTGTAATTGGTTTGCATATAGGCAAATAAAGGAGTACTGGTCTAATTTCCTATTAGACCAGTACTCAATAAAGAGTTTGATGAAATTATCTCATCAGAAATGAATCATAAAATATCAAAATATTAAACTTCTATTAGCCATAGAAATAGAAAAAGAATTGATCAAACCCCAAATGATAAAATGGGCCCAAGATTTTGGCTACATTAACTTGGAGCAATGGGGAAAATGCTGGGGGAAAAGATTAAAATATACCTTAAGCTGCAACATCAAAGAATATTTTTATAAACTACAATACTGGTTGTATCTAACTCCGGTTAACTTGGCTAAAATGAAAAAAATCAAGAGTATAAGTGTTGGAAATGTGAGAAGAAAATAGGCTCATTTTATCACTTATGGTGGAAGAAAGCCAAGGAATTTTGGGGTAACATAAAACTTAGCATGTCTGAAATATTAGGAATAAATTTGAAAAATAATCCACAATTGTTTTTGTTAGGTATGGTTGATGATCAGAACTTAGAGAGAAAACATGGTAAACTTATTTTTAACCTTATTTCAGCTGCCAGAATAACATACGCTTCAAAATGGAAGCAAAAAGATATACCTTCGACCCAGGATTGGATGATGAAACTTTTGGACATAATGGAAATGGACAAGTTAACAGGTTTAATCAGAGGTGAAAGTTTTGATACCTTTAAGACAGACTGGAAAATCTTGATTGATTACTGGAAACAAACTGGGGGCTTAGATAATACTATAGGCTTGGATTAATATTCTAACAATAAGTATATCATAAACAAATGCTGTATAATTGTGCTATAGATGGATTGTCCACGTTTTAGTTATGAGTTCATAGATTACTATATCATTACAGCAATTATATAAATGTATGGCATGGGGCTGTGAACTAAGGATATAAATAGAAGTGGAAGTAAATTGGGCTAAATAACAAGTTCTATCAAGTTAGGAAGTGTTTTTAAAATGTCTTGATTTGATTGTTTTTGTTCAGTAAGATGATATTATATACTTTAGGTGACATAAAGTTACCGTATTTTTTGGCATATAAGACGCATTTTTTCTTCCCCAAA
>JAIPUX010001232.1:117172163-117185144 GCA_020142125.1 Phrynosoma platyrhinos
GCGTCTTATATGCCGGAGCGTCTTATATGCCGAAAAATACGGTAGGTTTAACTTCTGTTTGGTGGTTTTGTTGTTGTGTTGTTTTGTATTGTTCTATGTTTTCAACCAGTAAAATATTAATTTTGAAAAAAGTAGTTACCTCCATTGGAGTTGTTGCACTTTCAATTTTTTTTTTCTTTCCTACAGCCTCACACTCATGGTAGGGGCTTTCTATGCAGGTGCAAAGATGCACATATTCCATCTTGAATTGGACTATCCTGGCTTCTTTTTGCTTCCGTTTTTAGCCCCAGAGCTAAATGCCCCACCTTCAAAGTAATTAGAAAGCACTTTGTTTAGTCCATCTGTTTTACCTCTTTGTTTCTTTCATTTGAAAACAGATAGGATATAGTGTTTTAAAGTGTTTTAATGTTGTGTGTTTTTTTAAAAAAAATTGTCTAGACATTTTGGTAAATGTTTTAATATGACAGTGAACCTGCCTTGGGTTCAGGCCTGGAAGAAAAGCAGCATATAAATAAATTAAAGTAAATAAATAAATATGTCTCTATACCAAAAAAAAAAAAAAAAGTCAGCTTTTGCAGGACTTACTCAGGATAGAGGACTTTGTGTTCTTCTGAAGCTACAAAATTTTCCCCAGTGTAATCACTAAAAGCTAAGAGTGTTCAACTATGTAGTAGGTCTTTTAAAAAGGATGAACTGAAAAGGATAGCATCTCTTCCCCCCCACCCTTATTTTCAAAAATAATTATGTTTGTAGTGTTAATTGTGAAAGTTTTGCATAAAGGGCAGGAGTGGGGGATTGGGTGGTTGGAGGGGTAATGTAGATTGGTATAGTGCAAGGTATGTTTTTAGTTTTGTTTAGTGCAGGATTGTGTCACATGTGTAACTAATGTGGGTGTTTTTTTTTAGTTATGTATATTTTGTGTTTTTAAAATAAATAAAAATATTATTATAATACTCTAACATAAAATTCTGTCTTCAGACATTATGACATGGATAACAATTGAAAATGAATAAATATCATTTCCAATTATTCTATCTGATGTGTAATGAATTTTCAAATTTCAATTTGCATTAAAAACTATTAATGCTTTTGTTGGATCAAAACCTCAAGGAAATCTTTGTGATGCAATTTTGTGTGACAATCCTGTAAGAGTGGGACAATTTTTTAATGCTTTTCCCCTTCTTCTTTTTAAACAGTTGGATTGCTGATCTCCCAAATTATATTCCTGTAGATAATGAAAGGTGTCCCACTCCTGGCATTTTCTCAGAAATAATGACACACTTTACTACCTCTAAGTGCTGACTGAGTGCTTCTGCCTTTTCTTCCCAAGGTGACTGTAACACAGATTGATGAAAGATTTGGCAGACCTGCAAAGGTTAAAGAAGCAAGCCCAGAGCAAAGTAGGCAGCACTGACACTGATGGAATACAGTACAATAAGAGTGCCCACATTATTGTCCTCTCTTCTGATAACGGATGTAATATAAAAACTGACTACAAAAGAAAAGAACAAATTAAATCCATTAATCAAACATATCTGTGCTAAACAGTTGTTGTAAAGAGATGAACAAATGAAAAATTTACTGTTTGTTTTCATGCAAGCTGGGATTGGGGAAGAAAATTAATTATAAGTCTGCAGCTACACTATTAGTTAAATTTTTCTCAAGGAAACTGTTTATTGCTTTGTCAAAGAACAAATGAACCTCATTAGTAAGATTAGTTTCCGTCAGTAGTTTTGCATTAGGAAAGACTAATAATATATACTTCAAAAGATACACTGAGGAAAATAACTTCAAAGAATCCTTAGTCCATTTGTTACTTCTTAATTTATTAGGCTATTTTTTTTTTAAATAGAAACAAATCATCAATATACAAAATGTCAACCAGCTAAAAAAAGTTGTTTGTGTATGCAATATCTCACTAAGCCATATGGTTATTTGGCTTGGCCATAAGAAAATAAACCTGTACTTTTGAAAAATTGAGTTTCTGCTAAATTCAGGTTAAAAGATTAATTCATTAATTCATGGCATCTGGTGTTTAATCAAGTTTGTGTCAGATCTTTCATGCACTGTGTGAAATTAGGTAAAGACTTTTCTATGAATAACCATGCAAGAATTACAGGAATTTTTCATCATATGTTGATGTTTTCCTTTAAAAATATATCAGAACAAACAACTACTATTTACTTTAATCAGCACATAGAAATCTATCAGTATAAAACCATAACCAGTAGCTGCAGACAATTCTACTGTGTGCACTATTTTATTCAATTCTCACCTTCATTTCATCCAGAATTTTTCAGTTGGCATTGTGATATATATATTAGGGAAAAAACTTTAAATTTTTTCCATTGATCCCCCATTATTAATGCTACATAAAATGAGAAATATAACTAATTTTACTTTTGTAGCAAGCTATGAGAATTTACACTTTTCAAAAGCATTTATTAGGCATTATTTAGGAATCGTATTCTTAGTTTTCAAAATATTTTTTAGTAGCAAACACTTTTAATTTTTTTAAAAAATTTGAAATAGAAACTGTATGAAAATGACAGTTTTCATATGGGTATAAATACCTATGTTCATAGGGGTATAATTCATACCTGTGGGTATAATTCATTACTCTCATTTCAAACTATGGTCAAGCTAATATTATTTTGAGCTATTAGACCAAATCTGACTATGACAAAATACTGTTTAACTCCATTGTTATTCCTCAACAAAATGTTCACAGGCATTTTCCTCACACAACGCAATTATTAACCCATTCTCACTCTGCTTGCTTTTTCAGTAGGGAATTAAATTTTCACTAATTTCATTCTTGTAGCTAGTAATGTACAATTGTAAATGTTTTCTCCACTAGTTTATTGATGATTTTTCATTCTGCAAGTGTTTTTTTTTCCCAGAAAATTTTACAAAGTTTTTTCCCCCTTTTGTGCTGGGGGAAAAACTTTAGTACCGTAGCTTAGTGTTTCTGTATATAGCAGTGGGTTTGACTGGATGGCCCTTGTGGTTTCTTCCAACTCTATGATTCTATGACTTTTTTTTTTTTTACAGGAAAGAGAAAATTTGTGAATATGGTTACATCCTTACTTTCCAGGACCTTCAAGATATTTCCTGTTACTTGACAACACCTTAAAAACTAAAAGCTAGCTTATTTTTCTATACATTTCTTTAACAAAGGCAGTCAAATCTTGTGGATTCCAACTCCCATCAGCCATAGACAATAAAATCTATAGTCAGGAATCTCCAGAATTTTAACAGTATCAGAAGGGCATTAAATTTCATGATAATTTTGAGAGCACTTTATAGTTGATAAAATATCCCTTTACTGAGCACTCTATATATTGGGACCAGACTTATCAAGCTTAAAACAGACCCACTGAAGTTAATGTAACTTAAGGTTGTGGCCCAAAACAGACAGGCCAAAAAGTGTGGCTGTCAGACACCTCAGGGGCATGGCATGCAGACAATGCATGCACCCAACGCAGCCAGAATCCCCTCTGAAGCTGCCAAAGGCCACTGGCAAAAGAAGCAGCAAAAAGCAGCCCACTTTAAGAGCAGGCTGTCTGGTCACCACGGTCCCTGGCCAATCAAGGCTGGAACTGCCAAAGGCCACTCCAAGCTGCTGGTCTACTTCACCCCTCCATCAGAATTAATGAAGAGTCATTGAACTGACTACAATAAATCTACTCAAAAGCCTAAAACTGAATCCAGCCCTGTGTTTATGGAGTTTATCTCATTGGCTTTGCTCTTGCAATAGACATGGGATTTAACTTTTAAAAAGTGGATCTTATTATACTTCCCTGTTGCCAGGGAGTACATAACCCATTTGCAAACTGGGCTTCTTTGGGCTCCTCCCACGTCTTTTCAATAACAGGATTTTCCCATTCTTATAATGATGCTGCAGAAGGCCAGGGTGCAAATGGGCTGTCTACTCCCCAGTGACAGGGAAATGTAATAAAATCTGCCTTCTTAAAGTTACATCCTGCATCTATTGCAGGAGCAAAGCCAATGTGATGAACTCCTATATTCCTATGTCTTGTTCACATATTGAAAAATATGTTTCTTAAATAAAAACATTTATAAGGGTAGCAGAGACAATGAAATTGTTATTGTTCCTTAAAGAGGGCACCAATAAATTCTGACAAATTATTCTATATGGAAATCCCAGGTGCTTCTCAAATAAATAAACAATATTGGAAATACAATTACATTGAGCTGGAAGAGGATCAAGCAGAGTTTTCATTCATCCCTTCATGATAAAACTTCCTGCAAGTAGAAAACTAGTATAAGTGCTTTAAAATAACTTTAAAAGATTCTTGTTATGTCACCCTAGAGCTGGAATCCTGTTGGTCTCTTACAGAAACAGTTGGGCATTTTCCATTCAGTTTAAGTTTATAGACACATAGTTATCGAGATGGTGCATATGCAATGTACATGCATGCACATATGGTTGAGTGTGTATATTTAATTGTATATTCAGTTTCACATTCATTTTTTTACAGTATTAACCTCTTTTCTGGGCTTAGTACAAATATTTAAAGAGGATAGGCATAGTTTTCTTTCTGAAATCCCTATAATTATTATATCTGAATAAAATAAATTGTTATTTCAGATGAGATTGCAATAGGCATTGAAAAAGTTTTTGTTTTTTTTTTCTTTTGGTAAAACACTCTTAATTCCTAAAGCATATTATTTGTTCTATCTCATTTCTCAAAATGGTGAGAAGTTCTCGGTTTGATTACATTTGAGGTGAAATCACTTGAGATTTTTTAGTACTGTGAATATTAGCAGAGGAAATAATGTTCACCAGCAGTCATTGTCCAGAATACATTCCCTGACACTCAGGAAATCCTATTAGGAAACATAAAAGGTCTTTCATACTATTAAATTCTAGCACTATATTCCTCTTCAACTGCCCTAGCAGCATCCTTTGGAACCTTCAAGTTCATAGTTTGAGAAGGCACTAGAGCTATCTTAGAATTATAAGCAACTGCAAATTCCAGGAGGTTGTGATGGCAGTTGAAGAGGAAGAAATCAGTATAACTGATTAGTATGAAAGTGTCCAAGAACACATGGGGATTTGGTGCAGTATTCACTTGTTATTTGCACATCCTGAAGTATTTCAGCAAATTCACTTCTAGTCTGAATTCAAGGTGTTCATGATGACATTTTAAATCCTTCCTAAATGGCTTGGGACCCTGATGCATGATGCTCTCTCTACATATATTTGTTTGAGAATTGAGATCTTCAGGAAAGGCCCTTGTCTGTGTCCTACCACTCCCATGAAGCAGGAAAATACGGTCAGTCTTACGTATACATGGATTCTTTATCCACAGATTCAAGCATCCATAGCTGTGGAATGACTGGTTCCAGTGATAATTTCTTTCCAGTGCCAAGCAACAACAGGGATTTTTAAAAACCCTTTATTGACTAAAGTATTACAACATATATGTATGAGAATATAAAATATAATTTTAAAAGTGGTTTTAATTTTTACCAAGTTTAATGTGTGCTTACCTTGTTCATTTTTTATGTTTTTAATCAGTAAATATTTTGAATTATTTATATTGTCTTCCACCCAGAGATACTTTGGTGAAGGTTTGATGGAAATGCTTAAATAAATAAATAAAGGCAGAAAAAACATGTTTTGTGCATGAAAGTAATGTTTTTGTCCTCTCCCCACATTTTTTCATGGAATAAACACTCTTCCCAGACACCCACCTGGTTCTGTGGTCAAAAAATAATCACTTTTTTGTATAACCATGAACAAAAAACACGTTTGTATCTGGAAACATACTTTTTGCATGTGCATTTTTTTATGTGGGTTTCTATTATTTTCACTGTAAGTCTCTACATAAAAGGAGTCATTTTTTCTATTTATGAAGCAAACCATGTGCAAGTGCACGCACACATACATACCAAGCACAGAGGGAGAGACTCACTGAACAAATAGATGCAAACTGCCTATCCAAACTTCTGCTTTTTAAAATAAGACAGCAACAATGTATGCAAAAAATGGTCTTGTGAGTGCAAATGTCCTCAGTAAGAATGTGTGAAAACCTCATCAGTGAAGAGAAAAATGTTGAGATTTCTCCTTTTCATGCCTGAGAACAAAACAGGTGATGGTTTATATCTGTTATGTGCCAAAGGTTCACAATCTGCATTAGCACTGTTAAATTTCTTCAGTTTTAAACATGGATAATTTTATAAATCTCTGTTATACCCCTATTTCTAAATTGACACCCCCAACTGTAGCTTGTTGCCATGAAATAGATGCTCTGTATTCCTCCTGGAATTTGGTACATGTATCATTTGGGGGTGTACTTTTATTTCTGTATGTGCATCAATTCCTGCTGTAAAAGAAGCATCTTTGAATTATGTATATGTTGCATCCTCATTTTATGGTTGTATATCATATGTTCATATATATGAACATATGATATACAACCATAAAATGAAGATACAACATATACATAATCCAAAGATGCTTCATATATATGTATCATATGGTGCTGCATGATGCGGTGAGCTCCTGTCACTAGTCCAAGCTTCTGCCAATCTAGCAGTTCGAAAGCATGCAACGGTAAACAGTGTGGTGGGACGGTAAACAGTGTTCTGTGCAATCATGATGGCCACATGATCACAGAGTAATCTCCAACAATGTTGGCTCTTCAGTTTAGTAATGGAGATGAGCACTGCCCCCTATGGTCAGACACGACTTGACAACCTTGTCAATGGGGAATACCTTTACCTTTATCATATGTTCTTACTATGTATTAATATACAGTTGTAATATATTATTGTGGTAGTAATACACTGCTTCAACATTTTCAAATGTAAGTGGTTTAGAAATGTTTCCATATTTAACAATTTAAGAAATAAGAAATGAATATCCTAGGAAACGTCCTCCCGACACATGCCATGAATCAATGTTATGCTAATAAAGAACAATGGAAGGGAGCAAGGTTATCCTTAGCCAACACAGTTTAATATCTTGAGACAGCCTTGGTGCCCTCTGAACAAAGTTTAAACTATTTTAAAAAGTTACTTGGTCCAGAAAGAGATGTAGCATTTTATTTGTTTCTTGGATTTGCAAACAACCACTGGGTTTAAGGATGAATTGTTTCTCAGTGAAGGATGAATATTTGTCAAGTTGCATATTTGTATAGCCACAGTGCTGATTTAGTTACACATAATTAGTCCTATATATTAATGTAGTCATGGGTGATAATATATTTAGAGCTTTATTGAGCACTGTAATGCTTTCAGACACACTTTCTCTGTTTTGGTTTCAGGTGAACAAAATCATTTTTGACCACAAAAATATTTAGAAATCTTTCAATAGCTTTATCTTTGGTTTTATGTTTGTTTGTTTTTTTCCTGCTAGGTCACACCTATATTAGAATAAAACTATCTGCTGTATGTATTTATGAACGCACATGCTACTGGAAAGGGAAATGATCTTAGAAGTGGCTGTTGTCTCTAATTCTGATACTTTTCTCAAATGCATGAGAAAACCAATGATAACAGGGTAAGCCACTGAAAAACATTTGTTTAATAAAGCATTAGATATAGGTTATCAGTACTGAAAAAAGTGCCAGATATTCCAGATATCATTTCTTTTATGTGCATATGTGCTTGAAGACATAATCCAAATAGTTTAGTTTTAAAAAGAGAAATTATTGTTTCTCTCTTGCAGTGCACATTCCTTCATTTTGAATACAGGGGCCAACCAGATCTAGTAGACTAGGAAGAAAAGGCTCAGAGATATTGAAGACTACTAATAATAACTCATTCTAATAATAACAATAAAAGGTTCAGAGATATGGAAGACTACTAATAATAACAATCATGCAGCTTTTCAACATACACACAACACATTACTTCAACAATTATGCAAAGAGATTATCTAACACTCATACACAAATGGGAATTTAGATCTCTTAGTTTTTGCCCACAGGCATTCAATTAACTGAGCTGCTCCCTCAGCTAATCAAGACGTGATGGGATTTCCTCAGAAAGCACACACACTAGTTAGTGTTTTGGACTATCATGTTATAAAACAAGATATAATAACACAATTGTTTGTTATTAATTGCCTGGGGTAGGCCTCCATGATTCATTTTTCTGCTCATAGAGATTATCTGAAATGTGAAAATCTAACATCTGTTACAAAAAAGCAGCAAAGACACTACACAACATAGAATCATAAAGTTGGAAGAGACCACAAGGGCCATCCAGTCTAACCCCCTGCAGTACAAGAATACACAATCAAAGCTCTCCATACAGGTGGCCATCCAGCCTCTGTGAAGTCGTAGGCTTTCATGGCCGGCATCCATAGGTTTTTTGTGGGTTTTTTTGGGCTGTGTGGCCATGTTCTAGAAGAGTTCTTCTAGACTCTTCTAGAACATGGCCACACAGCCCGAAAAAAACCACAAAAAAACCCATCCAGCCTCTGTTTAAAAACATTCAAAGACTCTGTTATACATGAGGCAGTGTATGCCACTGTCAAACAGCTTTTACTGTCAGGAAGTTCTTCCTTATGTTGCGGTGGAATCATTTCCTGTAGTTTGAATCCATTGGTAGTCTCTGGACCAGTGTTAGCGGACGTCCTCCATTTTTCTTATATATTTTAGCCATGTGGAGTTCCCTATGACCCCAGCCTGACCCTTGAGAGATGGCAGCCATAATCCCCTAAATGTAAGGTCAGGTAAGCAAGCTGAAGTTGCTCAAGACCACTAAAGATTTCCTGGACAGGCAGGTTTTGGGAGTTGCCCTTGGGAATATCCCATTATATTGCATCTCACAGGGCATGATTTCTAGACCTTTTGGTCACCCTCCCCTGGACATGCTCCAGGTTGTCAATATCCTTCTTGAATTGTGATGTCTACAACTGGACACCATATTCCAAGTGAAGTCTGACCAAAGCAAAATATAGTGGCACTATTACTTCCTTCAATCTAGACCAGGGATAGGCAACCTGTCCCCTTTAAGGGCCAAGGGACTTCAGCTCCCAGAAGCCTCAGCCATGATGGCCAATAGTCCCAATACTCCTGGGATTCTGGGAGCTGAAGTCCCTCGGCCCTTAAAGGGGAAAGGTTGCCTACCCCCGATCTAGACACTATACTCCTATTGATACAGACTAATATGATATTGGCTTCTTTAACTGCTGCATCACATTGTTGGCTTATGTTTAGCATGTGGTCTGCTAAAACTCCTAGATCTCTTTCATTCTGTTGTCAAGCCAGGTTTCACCCAACCTATATCTGTGCTTTTCATTTCTTCTGCCAAAGTGTAGTACCTTGCATTTTTCCCTATTGATATTAATTTTGTTAGTTGCATGTTATACATGTTCAGAGATTAATTGCACTGCATTGAATGGGCCTTAGGTTTCAGCTGCTACATATAGGACATCGATTCTGCTCACCTTTCTAACACATGGGCATGAATATTTGTGATATACTAGATAAATCTAGCACATGGGGTGGGCAAACATGATGTTGTGGGAACTGATACCCGTCCTAGTCATGTGTTGGTTTTTGGCTGAAAACTGCAGGGTGAAACAGTGGGTAAGGAGTGGCTTAATGCTATGCCTTTGCTTGCCAGATTGGGGCTGTGGCAACCACACACCACAGCCCCTTGCCACCTCAAAAAGAAGCAGCAAAATGCCACTCGTTTTGAGCCAGCAAAAAGCTTCCCTAGCCACCCTAAATCAAACTGTTATTGAAAGCTTAACTGTACCAAATGATTTCAAAACTGGATGTTTTACCCAGTTTGTGAAGACTATCTATTCTTCATTTGAAATTCAGACACCTTATTCATTCCATGTGTCTAGTTCAGAAAATTTATTCTAGATTTTTAATGGGGATGAGGGTAAGGATTACAAATATGGCCCTGGGGTATTCATGTAGGGTGCAGGCTGCATTTTACAACCCCATTCTTCAGTGTCAACAACAAACAAAAAAAACCTAGGTCTAATCTGTACTGCAGAAATGATTCAGATTGACACCAGTTTAACTGTCATGGCTCAATGATATGGAATTCTGGGATTTGTAGTATTTGTGAGATATTTGGCCTTCTCTGTCAGAGAGTTCTGGTGCCATAACAAAAAATACAAATTCCAGGGTTCCATACCATTCAGCCATGGCAGTTAAAGTGGTATCAAACTGCATTATTTCTGCAGTGTAGATTAGACTCTAGTTCAGATACTGTGATCACCATCTAATAAAGCATGCCATATTGCACTGGGAGAAAGTAGTTTCATTTCAATCCCATTTACAAAACTAGATCTTGGTTTCATAATCTGGTTTTGATTGAGTGATTGAACCACAAATGTTATGGAAAACAGTGCTTAATAATGCTGAGGATTGCTTTGGAAGGAGAAGAAAAAATGCAGTTGGCAAGGGCACTGTCTTCTGGCAGCTTTTTGGTGTCTTCTATGAAGCTTTTGAATTGTCCAAATTCTGAGCCTGTGTTCTTTTTCTGATTCATCTTAAAGTCTCATTACAAATTTTAAAAAATTCATTTATTAATTAATATAGCATTCATTAAAATTTGTTTACAATTAAATCCTGACTTTGCTTATGAGAATTCAGTATTATTATTGTTGACCTGCATCCTGCACTATACTGCACTGCACTGCACTGCATTTATGAATCTGTAACCTAGAGTTACAGATTTGTAACTGCTTCCTATTCACATATAGAATGTTATAATGACCACGGTACTGTTGTCACAACTGTAAATACAAGCACTCCAGAACACACCTTGTTGGGTTTTTTGGGGGGGGGGTATAAAATGTTTTATTGGTATTACAACCTACATACAATAATATTTGAAAAACGTTTACATAATATTCCACATATATATGGTATCTCACATTAATTATTCATTCTTTACTACTTTATCTAAATCTAATTCATATTAAACCCTTTAATATTAATTAAACCTCTAATTGTTTTTTTAAAAAAACCAACCACATAAAATTGTTGTTAATATCTTCATTCTTCTTACTAATTCTACATAGGTATAATACTGTTAGTTTATCACTAATTCATTTTCCCTTTTCTTTTCTTTTCTTTTCTTTCTTACTTCTCTTTATTTTATTTTATTTTTCTCCCTACCACAAGTGCTCCCCATCACCAGAGCCTAGTATCTTCATATTAATTTCCCCTCCAAAATTGTAACTTTCCCTGTGTAAGTAAAACACCTCCCTTCTTTACTAAAGCCTTTGTACAAATATATTTCCAAATTGCTTCGAAATCATTTCTCTTCATTATTCCTTTTTTTACCTTAATTCCACACGTTAACTTATCATTAATTGCTATTTGCCATATCTCATTATACCAATCCTGTATTTGTAGACCTCCCTGATCTTTCCAGAACCTACGTTGGAGGGAGCTGCTGCATGTGACATAAATCTGTGACATGGATGAGTTGAGTGCTTCGGAGAGCCCTAGCTAGCCCTCTCCCACCCAGAGCTGTGGTGAAATGAGCAAACAAGTTGCTAATGCATTTTCAAGAGATTATAACCCTATGCAGCACAGGCTGAATCACTCCAATCTATCCTTTGACTGATCAGAAACATTTAAGAGCAGAGGCTGGTCTGGATTAACTTTCAATTTGTTCCTCATCCAGTTTTTTAGATATCAAACTGGCAGATATCAGTTTGGAACCAGGATGGTTTCCTTGTATTGATATGGAACACATCAGTAGAGCTGGATGTCATCCACATACTAATGCCACTGGATTCTACTGATTCCACTACAACTCCACACAGGCTCTACCAGTAGCTTCATGTTAAACAGCATAGGGGACAAAACTGAGGGCCTTTACAGACTGCCAGAAATAATGCAGCTTGAGACCATGTTAACTCCCCTGGCTCAGTGTAGTTTATTGTGGCACCAGAGCTCCTTGACAGAGAAGGGCCAATGTCTTAGAAAAAACTATAATTCCCATGATTCCCTAGCATTGGGCCAGAGCAGTTAAAGTGGCCTCAAGCTGCATTATTTCTGGCAGTCTGTAAAGGTCCTGAATCTTCATGGGCCAATGTGAAGGAACCCCACAGATCAATGACAAGTCAAACGTGAATCCTATAATGCTAACTTATAGGTTTGCTCCTCTAGGAAGGAACTGAGCACTATAAAACACTCTGCAAGGTCTGTATGCATGGGCCAAAAGACCCATTCTGCCCATCCACCCCCAGCCTAGCATAGATGATTTAAGCCAACAGTTCCAACCTAGGAATAGGTAGACTAGACACCATTTTGCAGTTCCAGCCCAAACCTAACCAAACTGGCCCTTAGGCCTGTTTGAAATCACTGGCTGTTTCTGGTGGGGTTTCTCAGAAACCCTGCCATGACAGCATGATGGTTTAAATGGTGGCACAGTGGTTAAATGCCTGTACTGCAGCCACTCACTCATAAACCACAAGGTTGCGAGTTCGATACCAGCCAGGGCTGAGGCTTGATTCAGGCCTGCAACCTTCCGAGGTCGCTAAAATGAATACCCAGCTTGTTGGGGGGCAATCACCTCACAGTTGTAAACCGCTTAGACACCCCATAGTGTGGTATGAAGCGGTATATAAATGAAGCTGCTTTAAATGGCTGGGCAATCCCTTACCTGCCACTGCTTCCACCATTCTCCTTGCAGGACCCAGTCATGGCCTGTGATGTTGAAAGAGGTACCTAGCCACATGGGTGAAGCCAGGTACCCTGTTTTCAGTCATGGCAGAGGTGTGCTAGGAGAACTATGGTGATGGGTGAGGCGGCAGCTCCATGTTTCAGCAGTATGCATGCATCTGAACATCTGTCTATCACTTTGACAAATCAAGTAAGTGCCAAGGAAAAAAGGCCAGATCCATGGGCAACATATGACCCATATAATGGGTTGGCCCACCATATCCTGCATGCGCATTTCTGTCCATAGTCCCATCACAGCAGGGTGGCACAAAAGATATCATGTCTGATGGTATCAAAA
>JAIPUX010001232.1:117185244-117201371 GCA_020142125.1 Phrynosoma platyrhinos
TGTTTTACCCATAACAATGCGTACGAGTCCTTTGTGCCGATGCAAATTCCTGTTCTCTACTCCCCAGCATAGATAATCCACCAAGGACATCAAAGCTCTCTCTAACCCATAGCCAGGCCTGAAACCCGATTGAAATAGATCTAGACCAGGGGTAGGCAACCTTTCCCCTTTAAGGGCTGAGGGACTTCAGCTCCCAGAATCCCAGGAGCTATTGGCCAACACGGGACTATTGGCCAACATGGCTGAGGCTTCTGGGAGCTGAAGTCCCTCGGCCCTTAAAGGGGAAAGGTTGCCTACCCCTGATCTAGACAATCCGTTTGGAGACAACTTCAGAAAGAATGATGGTATTTGTTTATATAAACAAATATAAATGAAGTATAGAGAAAATATAACAAATTATTAGAAGTTTAAGGGACAGTAACCTGACAATTTTAACTCGAACTAGAAGAGAGGAATCAATTTCTAAAGTATTTGCTTCCAAAATATACCAGTATTTTTCTATCAATTATTGTCAGTACTTACACAGCATAGATAATGAATTAATAATAATATATTCAGTGTGTATATTCACTATACTGACTATCAATTATCATTTTAAACTTTAGTAGCATATAATCAGTATATCAGTTATAATTTAACATTTTTAAACTTTAACATAGAAACAATGGAGTTAAGCCATCCTATATATCTTGTACTTCTTTTCCCACTGTGACTGGAATACTTAAGCAGCAGTAGCAGAAAGAAAAGTCAGCTAGAAATAAGAAGATGAAGTGGCAACTGAGACAGCGGCTGATATCCTCCCTCCACTTCCAAATATACTGTTATTTCTAATCTCACTGAATAAAATCTCTGAATTTCAGGATGCAGCCATAAAGCCTCGGGCATCTCAGTGGGAATCCAAAGAGCCCTGAGGCTTTATTCACACCCACTGATTTCATCTTCATTCACATGCTATACAGGTGGCAAAGAAGTGTACTGTAAAAATCAAGAAGTTGTTATGAATTTTTAAAGAGTTTTACACTATTCTTTTCTTCCATAAGGAAACTGCTCTATTTATAAGTAAAAGGAAATTATAGGCTGAAAATTGACCATCAGTTAAGAGAAAGTCATGAATCAGGATCATGTTTAATCACAAAATTATACATAGTCTCTGACTATGATATTTGCATATGCCAAAAAGTATATAAAAAATGATTAGATCATCTTTTCCCAATCTCTTAATCTTTTCTTGTGCCAGACCACATTTCCCATTATCCCCACCTAACATGGTAATTCTAAAATCATTAGATAGAAACTGAATTTCATCAGACAGTAATAAAGGGTAAGGCTTTGCATCTCATAACAAAGTTTATGACTGAGTTTTTAAGATGCTGTAAGACAAATACTTTTTTTTTCTCCTGACACAGACTAATATGGCTACCATTTGGAGGAGAAGATTCAGGAACTTATCATATTCAAACTTAAAATGTCTTACCTGCGCTGGCTTAAAATGTAAAATGAATGGCATCCTGATCTTATCACAAGGATTTAGCACCAAAATTGCTGCCTGGATCCAGACTAACTCACAGGGGTGCTCCAGCAGCTATTTCTTTAAGCCAGAAAACTCCCAGCTTCGAAAAGAGGCATGCTGAGTACCCCAGGGATGGACCTGGAATGGACTCTGGCAGTGATTTCAGCAGCTAAATCAGGGTGTCACCCATTTTAAATTTTAAGCCGACTCAGGTGAGACATTTAAATTGTGAATGCAATAAACTCCCCAGTCTACTCATGTCCCCCTTCTAAGCTTTCCCATAAAGATTAACCCTTCAAGTTCTAGAATTTTCTAGGTTTTCATAGTTGAAAACTAGAATAGGAGTACAAAAAAGGGAGTGCTCATATCAGGACTGTCAGTGTGTGGATGATGGGTATTGCAGTGATGCTTTTTGACACCCAGCAGAATCTGCAGGACAAGCTGGCTGCTGTGATCCACAGCCACTTTGTATCTCTTACCATCAACTGGCTCAGCTTCCCTTCTTCAGGATCCTGTCTTCCTCAGTCAAGAAGACACACTGTAAAGTCCAAAAGCATAGTTTTATTAAAGTATATAAAAGAAAAATAAGATAACTAAGTAAAATCCATTGTGATGAACTTGTCCAGTTCAGCCATGAAAGGTTACATCTTTAGCAATCCTAAAAGCATAGGATGTCAACTTGTTGAAGTTGAAAGTTAAAAAGAAGTTACAGATCCATGTTTCCAGATCTAGGAGTTACATTATAAAAGCAGCATAAACATACTCAAAAACTACGAGCTAACACCTAGCTCCATGGTTAAGAACCCCTGCCACACACACTCACATCTTGAATTAAAAACATTCTTAAACAAAGGATTTTCTAGGCCCTTCCCATACTCCACCTTCTGGGTTTTAACCTTATGTTGGTTGGATAATGCCTATATGATGTATATTAACCCAGCCTCTTGCTGTCTATCATCCACCATGTGACTATTTTCTCAAGACCTAACGATGTTTATGTATCATTATCAAGGCTTTTCTCATAACAAGATCTGTGTCCATGAGTTGTACCTTTGGGAAAGTTCATGTTTATGACTTCTTGGCCATCTGGTGTTAGATTCACTTTGTTTTTCTAGATGTTGTTCTCATGAGGAAAATTCCACACACACATCTCTACATTTCACCTTTGACTGTATAATCTATCCATATTCTAACAAGGACTACAGGCTAAGTCAGGCTGAATAGTTTCCCCTTAGACCTCTTCTGGACTCACATGGTGAATTTGCAATGTTAAAATGAACACCTGCCACAGCTGAAATCTCAATGAGGTGTCAAGTAAAGCTTCAAAAAATACTGTAATAAATTACAGTAGAGCTTCAAAATTACAGTAGAGCTTCAAAAATTACTGTGATAAATTAATTCTATAATTTCAAATCACAAAACAGAAGTTGGTTATCATTACACCAATGATGCCTTGAAGACTCATAATTTTGCTAGATCTTAAAGACATCAAAGGTATAATGTTATGTAAGGTTAGGACTTTGGCTAAATCACAAACTGAATTATTCTGATTTCTAAGGGTCAGATGCTGGTAGTGTGAGCAAGTCTATTTCCATTGTCAGAAGGCCTTCATTTGAACCAATAGTTCAGAAGGAAAGAAAAGACAGAAACAATAGTAGCACCATGACAGAGGTAGCCCTGAGACAGAAGGAGACAGTTTGAGTCATGACAGAAAAAAGAGCATTTGGAATTACAGTGAAATAGTAGCAGGTATTAAGTCTGATATCTGCTTTATTGTAAACATCAAATAAGCAGGTGTAAAATGCCAGGGCATACCAGCATCTTCAGTCTACTCTAACACTTTAAGAGAAAGCATCAAGCAGTCTGCTTCAGGACAGATGCAGTAAAGTCCCAGCACTCAGGCAACAGGGGAAAAACCTGGAATTTTTTTTTTTTAAAGAATGCTGAATACCCTGGTTGTGGCAGCTTTCAGTCTTTCCTTTCACAAGTGGGTTAGGAGTGCAACATGGAGGATATAAGCAGGGAGAACTAAGGGAGAACGATTGGGCCACAACATGAAAGCTTCCTTTGTATTAGCCAAGATCACTTCATTGGCCAGAATATTCCAGGTTGCCTCTGGAGTATTCTGGCCCTGAATTCCCCCTTTACCTGTGCTCTCTCTTGGGTGACAATGGTGTCTGCCTTCTCACATGATCTCAATTTATTGCCCATTACCACCACCATTGGTGAAATCTCAATGAGGTGCCCAGACATGTTATTGGACCTTATCACACAGGGGCTGAAGCAGTCGCATCCCTGTCCCTTCGTGCTTCCTTACCCAGAAAGCACCATCATCCCAGCATCATTCAGGTCACAGGAAATGTAATTCCCATTTCGACCAGGCATTCAAAAGAACGGGGATGATGCCTGGATGATGCAGCATCATGCTGCGTTGGGACAGGGATGCAAGCGGGTTACCTGCGATGTTGTTTGATCAGTCGGGGACAGGAAGCGCAATCACACGGGGATGCGACCGGGATGTGACAGGGATGGGCGGGGTTTCCCTGCGACATCATCTGATCAGCTAGGGTAAGGAAGCGCGATCGCACGGGGATACGAGCGCTTTAGACCCCTGTGTGATAAGGTCCATTGATGTTGAGTGCCTTGTTCTGACCTCAGAGCGACTCTCACCCACAGCAGCAGCACCAGGTGGTTCACAAAGACTGTGTGTTGAGAAGAGAGACAAAACATGCAGTAAAACAAAAAGGGTTTAAATTCAAATTAAGGGAAGGAAATGCTAAATTGGGTGCTGATGTCATGAAGATTATCTGCACCCAATTTGGGATTTTGGCCCTGTGTCATGTAAAGATGATGCAGTGTGCTTGGAAGAATTTGAAGTAAATAACCCACAGAAACAAACTTACCTAAAAACAAAACCTGTGGTGTAGCATGCATTATGAGTAAACTTTGCTACAAGAGCAGATGGGCAGCAATGTCAATATTTAATCACTCATTCAGCAGAACTAACTAAAGAACGTTCTACAAATACATAACTACTGGCTATATATATATATATATATATATTCCCTTGACTGCTTCATAGATGACCCAGACAACACCATTCTGAATAAAATAATTCATTTGCAAATCTTTCAGACACAGTTTGCCTCTTTGAAGTATATTATTAACCACATCATGAAAGCTTAGTAGCATCTGAAATCTGTTAGAGCTGGATTGGGACAATGGGGAATAAATATATGATTTTCTGAAACAGAAAACTGTATTTTTAAAAACAAAGTAGCATGTATTTCTAAAGTGATTGAAGTTTTTTATAGCAATCAATATCTGCAACCAATCTAGTTTAGCTGCTTGCAGTCAATCTGTCATCTGTATCCTCCATTTATAGATGTGAACAGTATACCAATAAGAGAAATTTACATACGCTAAAATTTAGAGTAGAAGGAGTCTGAAATGAACCTTCAAAACTACCAAGAATAACTGACATTGCTTGGAAAAGTTTTCCTTTTTGGTCTAAAACACACTGTAGAAATAATCAAGTTGAGACTGCTTTAATTGCCCTGGCTTAGTGCTAGGGAATCCTGGGAATTGTAGTTTATTGAGACACCAGAACTCTCTGTAAGAGAAGGCTAAATGTCTCACAAAACTACAGTTCTTAGAATTTAGCCAGGGCAGTTAAAGCAGTCTCAAACTGGATTATATCTGCAGTCTGTTTTGGACCTTTGTCTTAGAACTCCCAGAATCTGGCAGTCACATCACTGGTTAAGGAATTCTGGGAACTTTCAGCTCTAGTTGAAGGTTATGCATATGTGGACTCCATACCAAGGAAAAAGTGGCATACACTGTAAATTAAATACATAGATACACAACATATGGATAAAGCTGTTAGAGAATGTCACTAGAACCAGAATGCAGTGTGCAGGTGCTTCCTCTCATTCTTACGTGAGATGTAGATATGCTGGCTGAACCAATTCTTTCTGTTTTCCACAGCCTACCTCAAATATTCAAGCAATTGCAAGATACTCTAAATGCATTTAACCCAGTCAGTATAAAACCAACTGGTATCTTTGCTGGAAATAATTTTTTATCTCTCTCCCAAATGCTACAGAATTAATTAAGGAGAAAGTTTCTGATGTTTATGGTCTGTCAAAAAGCTCAATATCAGCTGTACCTGTTAACCCACCTCCCTTTTTTTAAAGGCCCAGTTTCTAATGCAGGATAGTAGCCACATTTTACTTTTAACTGTTGTATAGAAAAGGAAATTTCAGTAGGTGTAAGCACAGCTGCTAAAATTTTGTTTACTACTTGCCTGGTTCTCTTTGTATCCTTCCATCTTGTTGAAAGTTGCTTCTTTTACCTGTAGCTACCACTATAAGCAGGAACATGATCAAAGTACAATTTGGTCCAAACACTGTAAATAGTTTATTACCATTACTACTGCCATATCATTCAGGTGGTCAACTTTTATCCACATACTAGCTGTTCCACAGAGCACCTGTCTACTCCATTGATCGGGTTGGCTTCCCAGCTTTTGTTAGAGCTTTTTTAAAGATGTTTTTGTTATTGGAGGTTTTTGTTGTTATTTTCAAAAAGGAAGCCACTAGCCTTCATACATGTCCAACTGTGTAGTAAAATGTGCTATCACTGTCCTGTCAATTTGTTTTGCAAGAAATCTGATTGCTACTGTCTTTTGGTGTGTTTAGCTTTTGCATGAAACCGCAGCTATGATTAACATTTTGGCCTCTCATCCTTAGATGGGAGGCAGGTTTTTCCCCCATTTTTTAAAATCTGAAAGTGATTTTCAACCTTTGCAGACTGCCAGAAATAGTGCACTTTAAATTGAGGCACTGCCCTGGCTCAGTGCTAGGGAATCATGGGAATTGTATTTTTTTCTGAGACATTGAGCCTTCTCTGTCAGAGAGCTCTGGTGCCACAATAAATTACAGTTCCCATGATTCCCTAGCACTGAGCCAGGGCAGTGCCTCAATATAAAGTGCACTATTTCTGGCAGTCTGCAAAGGCCTTTTAAGAGTTTGATACTGCAGGTTGGACACACAGAAATATCTCCAATGACCTGTCCCTTTCCCTCCCCTATCATGCAGGTAATAAGTGTAGGGAGTGCTTATTTCTGAAATTTAAAGTCTGGGTGAAATGTGGGCATCTTGGGAGGGTCCTAAGATGAGTTCCAAGTTGTAGTACTACTTCCAGAAGGGGTGTGTACCATATGAGAGGTGGTGTAGACCAGATATAGGGCCTTTGCATACTGCTAGAAATAGTGCAAATTGAGTCCACTTTAAGGGTTAGGGCTCAATTTGCATTATTTCTGGCAGTCTGCAAACGCCCATAGTCAAGCCTTATAGGGTAGCTCTAGTGGTCCTGGTTTTGTCTAAAACAAGAGCACAATCTCTTATACTTTGGTACAAAAATGAAGGTGTTGTGAGTTTCCACATTCAAGTGGGAAAGAAACAAATGCTGATGGTGGCTGCTGTTGGTTATGGCTGCTACAGCACATAGTCACTGAGAGTTTGGGCCTCCTTTCTGCTCTTCAGCTGCCCTTGAATTAATATCTATTTGTTGGAAGAATTATGTGTTACATTATCCTGTCTCTCCTTAGTTAGACAGGGATTTCCTCTATCTTTATCATTCTATCCTATCTATCATGTGACTTTGGTCACTGACTCTTGGAGACAGTTTAACAGCTCCCTCCCAAGATTCTAAACTGCTTCAAGCAGTCAGTAAGTTGTCCCATCTTCCTGATATCTAAAAAATTGTGAGATTTATTTCTCTTTACCCAAGCCATCAACAGTTAGATTAGGTTTTAGTTATTTTATGTATTTATTTATTAAATTCATTATTATTTGTTTTTCAAACTACAAACTGCATGTTTGCTGTTTTTTGGAGTAAGTCATTATTCTTTAGCTAAAGGTAAAGGTATTCCCCAGTGACAAGGTTGTGTCTGTCCATAGGGAGCAGTGCTCATCTCTGTTACTAAACTAAAGAGCCAGCATTTTCAGAGACTACTCTGTGATCATGTGGTCAGCATGACTGCACAGAATGCTGTTTACCTTACCACCGAAGTACTACCTATTTATCTACTTGCATTTGCATACTTTGAAACTGCTCGGTTGGCAGAAGCTGGAACTAGTGATGGGAGCTCACCCCATCATGCAGCACCCAGGCCTCAAATTGCCAACTTGCCGATCTTGCAATTAACAGAGTCAGCATCTTAACCACTTGAGGCACTGCATCCCCCTTCCTTTATTCTTTAGAAAGACAGATTTAAAATAAATAGTCTGCTCCACTGCTCCACACTTTTGCTGTTTCTGGTGATGAAAGCTGAAACTTTCATACTTGCACAATTTTGTTTCCCTTTAAAAGGTTTAACACCCTGGGAAACTCAAATTGTACACCATACTATTCTTGACCCTCTGCTTCCCCAGATCTGTTTCATTTATTGTGCCAAGTTCCAACTATAACAATGAGCTTTATTTTATTCTGTTAAGGTGTGGAAGCTCTGCAAATATTATGGGGGCAACTAGTGAAAGCCAAGACTTCTTTGCCTAGACCATCAGTTAGGTACAGCTTCCAGAACATGCTCTGGGTAACCAAAAACAATGGAAACTAAATTATAATACCAACATAGTTTTTAGTGCATCCAAATCTGAATGTTTACACTGATCAGGAAGGACACATTTGTGGATTCTAGAATGAAGAGTTAACAAGAAATTAGCCTGCCATGTCAGTTACCCAGATTGCACCTTTCCTGGCTCCATCATTCAGTTACTTTTTCAGTTTCTCTTGGGACTGATATCTTAAAGATATCTTATCCTGTGGTTATGCCTCCCATGGTGCTTATAATCCAGCATCAGCTGCTACTAGCAATTTCAACATTTTTTTAAAAGACTAGCAATTTTTTTTATTTGGCATAAGCTTTCACAGCATGACTGCCCCTCCCCCACAAGTTGTTATTCTAGTAATCTGTGTCATTAACATGAAAACTTCATTTTATTTGAGGGAATAAAACAGGCAAGTTATTTCAGACAGTGGCAAGAAGAACACATTAGGGAAGAGGAATGTTTTCTAAAGCTCCTGTTGGTTACCAACAATGAGCTTCAGAAGACTTGGCTTGCTTTTGTAAGATGATCTATTAAAAGTTAGGTGCCAATGTCTATGTTATTGCCATCCATCTAGTCTGACAACATGGTTATCATATACTGATGAGATTCTTATGTAACTAAATAGCAGAGGCCCAACAAAATTATGTTAGTGGATTGCTAAGATAACAGACCACCAGCCATGAAGCCCCAATATACCATTGGCTTTGATATGGCTCAAGGTACAATGTGCATTTGTCACTTCTGTAGGTACCATTGCACAAAGGGCATTGTTATGTGGTAATGTCTCATCAGCCTCTTTGGAAATATGGAGTTGCACAGCTGCTCAATTCTCTTTTGCCCCCAAGTAAAGCCACTTACATCAGTGTTAAGTCCCAACAGAATGCCACCCTTTCTCTCTATATATATTATATAACATTTGAGAGCCTGTTTCTCAAATACCTGCTAATTAGTATAAAAAGAAGACACATATCCAGTCTTGCCCTGTGGAGTAGTAGTTAAATGTTGGTACTACAGCCACAAGGTTGTGAGTTCAATCTCAGGGGCTCCAAGGTTGGCTTGGCCTTCCGTCCTTTTGTAGGTCAGTAAAATAAGTACCTAGCTTATTGGGGGCAATTAGTTTACAGATTGTAAATTGCTTAGAAAGTATTGAGTTCACTGATAAGCAGTATAGAAATGTACATACTATTGCTATTGCTATTGCTATAGCTATTGCTATTGCTATTGCTTGAGAGACAAGCAGTGTAATTTGCATTTCTTTTTCTTTTTACTGCCCTAATGTTATATAATGATTCAAATACTCTGGACATTTTCTATTATTCAAACATATTTGACAGCAAATAGCATAACTCTAATGTTGATATTGCCAAAATGTTTGGAAAAGACCAGTATCAGAGAGGTTTAGGGCTGGGGTATTAGATAGCAACATGTTTGATCATTCAAAGAAAAAGAGAGAAATGCAAATTATAAGTTTTATTCACATTTTGGAATACTTGTTAGATCAATTCATATATCCTTTGTCCATCAAAAGACATTACCTGTATGCAGAACAGGCAATAACAAATATGAAATATGTCAAATGTCAAAAACAAATAAAGTTGCAAGTCCTCTTAAGTTGGTACTGTTTTCTTAAAATATATATTACTCTGGGGTCCAGAAGCTGAGGAGTAGAGCTAATAACAGAACAAACCACTTCTATGTCTGGCTTGAAAAGAGGCTTATGCACATGGAGATGTTTCCTCATTGTTTATTTCTTTTTATTCCTGTTGTATGTGTCTGCAGGCCTGAAAAGGACAAGATTTAAATAAGCTTGGATTTGTTGCAAGATTGAATTTTGTTGTGAACCTTTAGGCAAAGGCTCAGAATCAGTAAGTTTATAAAAACTGGGTCAGAAGCAGGGAGAAATTCCAGGTCTGACTTTCAAGAAGTGAAAAAACAGTTAATTTCTAATATATTTTTCTGGATCTTACCAGTTTTATGGGAGACTTATTGAAGTGTGCAGACAGTGCTAATTTTTTAAAATAAAAAATCATTTCATTTTGTTTATATTCCAGATCCTGCTTCATTTCCATCTATATCCAAATAATGTTTGTCACTATGAATGTTTATGAACCTATCACTGTGTTGGTAAAGCCTGTTTCCACATGACCATGTAATGGAGACAGTTCCCTAAGGTGTTTTTACACCACACAATTAAAGTAATTTCATACCACTTTAACTGCCACAACTCTGTTTGATGGGATCCTATAGGATCCTAGGACTTTTAACTTGGTATTTAGAATTCTCTGATAAAGAGGTCTCTTATCCACTCCTGAAATACCTTACTCTGCTAATTCTTTAGCAGAGAATTCTATGCATCTCATCAAACTACAGATCCCAATATTCCATAAAATGGAGCCTTAACAGTTAAGTAGCATCAAACTGCTGTAACTGTGCAGGTGGCACTTTCCATTAACTGACAGTTAAATATATGAGGGCCAAGATCCTACATCACGCTGTGAAAGAAAAAAATTCTACCAGCTGTAACTCTGCAATTTCTGATGGCTGTGAATTAGCTATTTAAAGCTAAACTCTTTCCTGTTTAGATTAGAATAATGGAAAGTAATGCTTATTATTTATTATTTCCTTATATTTTTTCAGTCCATCAGGACACTCAAAGTGATGTACAAAAAATAATTCAATTAAAAATGATTGCCTTAAGTCTGAAAATTTTACTGGATCTTCTCTGAGTATGCCTTGGTCTGAATCTAACCTAGGCTGGTAACCTCTTAGTGACATACACAGGTGTAACTGTCATGTGGAGACAGGTTTTACCAATGCAGAGCTGGGGAAAGGCATGTCCTTCTTTGATCATAGTAGATGGAGGTGTTCAGTCAGCACTTCCACCCAGAGTGACCATCTGGTTCAGCTCCCATTCTGCAGTTGGTAATACACGCTCTCACACATAACAGCCATTAGTAGCCAGGGAAGAAAAAAGATAGCTAGACAGTACCTGGTTATGTTCCTTCAGCCAGATGCACAAAGCAGCAGGCATCTTCCTAGACCTCATGCAAGAATATAAATAAACACTGACAACCTGCCCCCCCCCCCACTCCAGCTAGTAAATGGCTATGGATTCATCCCAACTGGAGGAGAGTAAATAAAGAGCATGAGAACAAAGAGGGAGGAGAGTAAAGTTAAAATTTGATTGAGTGTTTTGAACTATACTTTAAGCATCCAAAGAAAAGGGGCAGGAAATGTTATGAAGGGAATGTGAATACAGAAATATAAGAGCTCTAGGTGTTAATTATTTTCAGTATCTGGGGGGGAATGCTGATGGGCGGCCATGGGCCACCCTGGGAAGCTGAGGATTGGGGCTGCTGCTAACACATGTCTCTTCCGCGTCTCTTCTGGCGGAGCACATCTGGACACTGTGCTGGGAGGACATCATCAGAGTGCTTGCCATGTGCAATGGTGCGTGCTCTGATGACGTCCTTGGGAAGGGGTTGGGGTGCCCATCATGTGGCTGCCCCTTCCCTTCCCTGCCTCCAAGATGGTACTAAGCGCTGTCTGTAGAGGCCCCGTGTCTCACGATGCTAGAAATTCCATTGAAGTTCCCCCCCCTCGGGAATTCCTCTTGAGACTCCTTTTAAAGTTTTACGTATAGTGGCCCAAGTTTGCTGTTTCCTGACTCCTCTCTCGGTTATTACTATTGTTGCAGCTAATTTGCTGTAATTTTATTTTATTGATTTTAATTCTAATTGATTTAATATTCTTCTTATGGGTTTAGAGAGTGGGTTGGGATGGGATGGGATTGGGATGTAATGTACTTTTAATTTGTTAGCCGTCCCGATTGCTCTCAGAGGGGCGGGGTATAAATTATTATTATTATTATTATTATTATTATTATTATTATTATTATTATTATTATTATTATTATTATAGTGCATGATTCTTATTTGGGATGATAATGCCTCCATTTTTTCCACTAATAGCTACACCTTGGAGTGAGATTGATATTGATGATGTGTTTAAGAACAGGACATCCTGATGTTGCTTGTCATAATTTAATTTGGCCCTAACACAGAACATTAGGAAAGCTCATTTAAAAATAATTATAATTTTTTTCTCAAAGCCTGAAAGTGAAACCTGAAAGTGTCTCTCAAAACTGGAAAGCATGAGAGTCTATGGTAGCTTCCATTGTTTCTTTTCTAATCCTATGCCTAATACATTACCAACCTTTTCCAGTATAATGTCACCAACTCAAACCTGAACAATATCTTAGAAGATTCTTTTAAGCAGGTAATACCTCTCAGGTCAAAGGAAAGTAGAACCTGTGCACTCAAACAGGAGACATGGAAAAGGATGTGCTATCTAGATGGTAGTTATACCACCTTTTATATTACAAATATGAGTACACTGAATTTATTACATTTACTCTCTTATATCTTTATCCCACTTTTCAGAAAAAAAAACTTTCCCTCAATTGTCCTCAAAGTTGTCTTGAACAAAGGGCCTTTGCAGACTGCCAGAAATAGTGCACATTAAATTGAGGCACTGCGCTGGCTCAGTGCTAGGGAGTCATGGGAATTGTATTTTTTTCTGGGACATTGAGCCTTCTCTGTCAGAGAGCTCTGGTGCCACAATAAACTACAGTTCCCATGATTCCCTAGCACTGAGCCAGGGCAGTGCCTCAATTTAATGTGCACTATTTTTGGCAGTCTGCAAAGGCTGAGTGTTTGTAACATCAAATGCTTTGAGCAACAGTGTTTTGTTTTATTTGTTTTTTGGTCAGTTGTCATAGTGGTTTGGGTGTTGAACTATGACTCTGGAGATCAGGGTTTGATTCCCACCTTGGCCATGAAATCCATTGGGTGAACTTAGACAAGTCACATGTGTTCAGCCTCATGAGAAAGAAAGGCAAACCTCTGAACAAATATTGTCAAGAGAACCCCATAATAGAGTCACCTTAGGGTTGCCATAAGTGGCAAATGACCTGAAGGCACATGACAATGAACAACAATAGTGTTTTTAAATGATACATTTATTGCCAACTCTCATTTCTTTTTGCCAGAAACAGTTAACTAATTTATGAAATTAGGCTGTGAGATCTTAATACTCAATGGAAAGGAGAGATAATTAAGTTTTCTGAATCCATTCTACAGTTCAGATGGAGGAAAAATGTTAAATCCTGCACTAGTTGTTTGCTGCAGAGCCAATTTTTCTCTTCTTAAAAATATGTCTTTCAGTTTAATGTCAACATTTAAAGAAATACAAAGTAAGACTTTGTTTCTACCTTAAGAAACACAACATGCCTGAAGAATTATGAAAGCCAAAAAAGCTAAGGCACTGAGATAAAAATGACTCTCATAACACTTTTAAATGACAAAAAAGTTTTTGTGAGGAAAACATGTATTTACTATATATAAATGATTCTAGTGTCTGTAGTAATGAAAAAAAAAGCTAAAGAACAGATTAGTGACTACAAAGGTGACCATTTTTATAGCACCTCCATCACTTTGAAAAGAGATATTAATTCAAAATAAAATAGCAAGGTTACTTTTATGTCAGACATCGACTGAGTTCATTTGTAGGCTTCTCTATGGTATTCCAAAGGACAGGAAGATGATTATACATCATTTGAGACACTCCTAAATTTGTTTATCATTAAAATAATCTATATAGCTGTATAATTTGAATAGCATAGAGTGTGCTACACATGTACACACATGAATGTGCACATATACATAAACTCTTTAAGATTCACAATCATTATCAAATTGCCCAACATCTCTCATCCTGAGTAAAGCTCTGGAAAAAAAAGTTAAAAGAAGCAGAATGCTAAATATGCACTGCTCCTTTGTATACTTTATTCATAGATGTTATAATGGTGAATTTACATAAATTGCAAGTATGGTAAGCATTATATCTGCTGCTTATTTGTCTATATTTTCTCTCTTTTCACACTAGGATGTGATTGATGAACTTAGGTTAACAGGTTAATAGGAAGAGGAAAACCCCCTCTGAACAAGTCTTGCCAAGAAAATCCCATGATAGATTTGCCTTAGGGTTGTCATAAGTCAGAAATGTCTTGCAACAACAACAACAACAACAACAACAACAACAACAAGTTAATAACAGAGTCACATGAGTGACTTCACTGTTCATTAACCTGCACAAATCAAAATTTGCAGCCTATCCTGGCACTTTATTAACAGAGGAACAACCATCCACCCTTTGGGAGTCTAGTTTTCTACATTCCCCCTTTTTCTCACAGATATTATTTTCTTCATCTCATTAATGTCTTACTTTTTTGATAGCAATGGAACTGGGCTGAAGGTATTAAATTATGTCCTACTGATCATGCAAATGCTGCTTGTTCTTTCAGGAAGAAAATGTGAAATCCCACAAAATAGCTATGCATTTGTAAGGAGCAAAGTAATGCTCCCTTTAAATTTTTGTTTTGTTTTTTTTAAAGTAGGAGACTTATACTTCCTACTCTGATGGTTGCTTAATGCACATCTGATACCATTTGAAAGCCAAAAAACAGAGTAACATCAAAACATTTCCCAATCATTTTAAAACACCCAGTTCTGCCCAAGTGTTTTTGTTTGTTGTTGATTTTAAATGCTGAGATTTCCAAGAAAGATAACGGTATGATATTGAAGCCATATGGAATTAAACATACAATATTGCAGATAATTACAATCATTTGTAATATATGCTGTGAGAGTAAATGCTTTGGATGGACCAGCAAATGACTTCCCTTGCTCATCCCAATATATCATTGACTGTGAGTAATGATTGAAATGTATGAGTAGAAATAATTTTCACATAAATGTGCTCAGAATAAAGATCCCTTCTACATTCCTATTTTTTTTTACTTGAAACAATTAAATCTGATTGCTAATCAATGGAAGGAACTTTAAGGAAAACTGGATGTTCTAAAGGATTATGGACAGGGTGGGAGTGGGGTTAATAGCAATAGCAATAGCAAGTTCATTTCTATACCACTTATAAGTGCATTTAAGCACTCCCTAAGCAGTTTACAAAGTGTAAGCTAATCGCCCCCAACAACCTGGGTACTCATCTTGGTGACCTCGGAAAGATGCAAGCCTGAGTCAAGCCTGAGCCCTGGCTGGTATTGACCTCACAGGCTTATGGTTTGTGAGTGAGTGGCTGCAGTACAGGCATTTAACCATTGATTAACCAAAATAGAATGCTTTAAAGACCAAAATACAGAGAATTAGGCCTGTGTACCAATAGGCCAAAGTTTAGATGAAGACTGAATACAACCCTTGGAATCTGGGCAGGCTTGGTGAGGAGGGCAGAAATAGGTACTGCCTAAGGTACTTGCCTGCTGCCATAAATCAAAGCATTTTATTGTCTGATGTGTTTCTGCTGCCTTTCAGGGCAAACTCTTCTCAAGGTTGCTTATACAAATTAATTAATCTCAGATACATTGTAGAATAATTTTGCTTCTTATATTGAGTTTAGTAATATTGCTCTTCCAAATCCACTTGTAAGGTTTTTAGTGCAGCACTTTCCACCCATAGTCTTCCTTTACCCATCCTTCTGACTGTGATCCAAAATACACTGCAGAAATCAAGTTTGAGATACTTTAACTGCCCTGGCTCAGTGCTAGGGAATCCTGGGATTTGTAGTTAATTGTTGCTGTACGAGGGCTTTCTGATAGAGAGGTTAAATGTCTCACAAAACTACAATTTCCAGAATTCCCTAACATTGAACCATGGCAATATTGTTTTATTGTTTATTTTGGAGTAGTTTTATTTAATTAATTTTAGACGTAAGCCACTTTGTCACAGCAAAAGGCAGGGTATAAAAATAAAATTATTATTATTATTATTATTATTGTCAACTGATTTCCTACTTTTAAAACTGTGGACTCTACAAAGTAATCTGGACACATCTAGCTCTATAAAGACTTTATAGATTGTCAGTTTGTGTCAATTTTCCTTTAAATGTTACAGCAGGACATTTCTGGTTCCTAGTTTGGCTTACATAGG
>JAIPUX010001232.1:117208643-117220125 GCA_020142125.1 Phrynosoma platyrhinos
GTGATCCAGTAAATTGCCATCAACGGAGTTGCTGGATACCTCGTCTATAGATTCTGCCAGAACACTGGTGTCCAAGTCGTCTCTTATCTGAGAGATTTTATTTGCAAAGTGGATTTTAAATGTGTCACAGCAGGCCATCGTTCGGTTAAGTAGGGGGTTTGGCGCCGGTGAAACTTTCATCAGCTCCCCCACCACCCTAAACAGCTCTGCCAGACAAGACTCTGCAGGTGCGATACGTGCAGAACAGAAAGATCTCTGCACTGTACGCAAAGCCTCCCAATAGGAATCAAGGTGCTTCCTATAGCAAGTTCTGTTGGATAAGAGTTGAGTCTTCCACCATTGGCACTCTAGTCATTGTCCAGCTCGCTTCATCCTCCTAAGCTCCTCTGTATACCAGGGTTTACGAATAGAAGTGGGCTGGAAAGGACGCTTGGGAGCGATTGTGTCAATAGCCTTGGTGAGATCGGTGTTCCATGTATTCACCAAGGCTTCGACAGAATCCCCAGCGTCACCAACCATTAAACCCTCTAAGGCCTTCTGAAAACCAATTGGTTCCATTAGCCTTTGAGGGCAGACCATTCTTATGGGTCCTCCACCTCCAGGGGGACAGATAGTGGCTCTTAGCTCCACCTTGACCAGGATATGATCCATCCATGACAGTGCAGAGGTTTTTATTACCTCCACCCATGGATATTCCTGTTCTGTACTAAAAACTGCATTGAGGGTATGACCAGTACAATGTGTGGGCCCATCGACCAGTTAGGATAGGCCCATGTTTGTCATGGTATCCATGAACTCCTGAGCTGCACCAGGTAGATCTTGCAAGCTGGTCTCAAGTGGGATGTTGAAGTCGCCCAAAACCAAAAGTCTGGGTGACTCCAACAGCAACTCAGAGACCAGGGCAGACAGCTCGGTTAGGGAGTCTGTTAGGCTACAGGGTGGCTGGTATACCAACAGAATCCCCAAACTATCCCGGGTTTTCAGGCTGAGGTACATACATTCAATGTAGGTTGTTTTCTGGATAGGCTTCCTGGTCAAGGTTAAGTTGTTTTTATGAACCAAGGCCACACCGCCCTCCCACCCACTTTCCCTTATCTGCTCACTGACCATATACCCAGCTGGGAGAGCCTGCGTCCAAATGGCAGCACTGGCATCTCCCAGGCAGGTCTTGGTAAAGCATGCTAGGTCAGCTGCCTCATCAAGTAGCAAGTCATGAATGATGTGGGTCTTATTCTTGGCCAACCTGGTATTGCAAAGGAGCAGACTAAGGGCCTGTGGAATGGAAGGTGTGCTCTCCAAGTTATCCTGAGCAACAGAGTGAACTGAAGAAAGGATAGATATTAAGCATCAATCCTTCTTCTTTTGTAACATTTTTCCCCTCTGTTGCCGCCATATCTTCCCCTCCCCCACACAACCTCAATGCCCGCTCCCAGACTATTCCCGGCTCCATTATATGATGTTGGTAATAGGTGCTCCAGCTAATTCCTGACCAGTCCTAGGTGGACAGTATCATATAGCCAACACTGGTAGGGACCAAAAGGTTTTTCAAAATTTGGCTCCCTTCCAGGCTTGATAAAAAAAACTCGTAACTAACATTGTGCAAGGACTGGGAAAAGATCAGATGGGTCACTGCTTGGTGTCCTTCAGCTCTACTGCCAGGGTGGCTTCTATGTGCAGGTGGAAACAATCAGGCACAGTCCTCTCAGCCCAAGGATGCCATCTCTGCCGCTGTGCCAACGGTTAAGCTTCAGCCAGCTTTTTCAAGGCTCCCTCCTGGAGCCAGGAGTTCCGGAGGAGGAGGGAGGGGTAGAAGCGCTTACCACCCCACTCCAGTCCTTGCCGAGGCTGCAATCTGGTGCTGATGAGTGGACTTCAGATTGGCTTCCGAGGCTTTTCAAGGCTCCCTCCTGGAGCCAGGTGTTCTGGGGGGGGGGGCAGAAGCGCTTACCACCCCACTCCAGTCCTTGCTTTCTTGTTTTTTAGGATCCTTGCTTTCTTTTTCCTCCTATAGTTGACCCCCTGCTTCTGTTCATGACTTCTTTGTTGTTAAAAAGTTTAACGTAGGCTTTTATTGATGTCCCCTTGTTTTTTTCACACACTGATCATATCAACACCTGCTTTGCTTTGATGAGTATCCTGCACCAGGTACTTCCATACTATTTTATAGGTCCTCAGGGCTCTTGAAATAAACATTGCTGCATGAACATTATCTTACTGAAAAGGATACAAATATGAACAAATTAACAAGTATTTACTGGAAGTTTTGTAGAATAGCCAGCTGTGACCAATTGATTTACCTGAATGCTGTTTAATGGGTGACTTCTGGTTCATTTCATCTTAGGAATTATTTGCTAACAAACTATTTAGTATGAAGTGTATCTAAACTACATTGTGATAGCAGTTTGATGCCACTGTCATGACTGCATCCTATAGAATCCTGGGATTTGTAGTTTGCTGTGGGGTACATAGGATTCTCTGCTGTATGTCAAAGAATATATCAGAGTTCTTTACAAAAATTCTAGACTACAAATGTAAGGATTCCATGGGATAGAGCCATGACAGAGTGGTATCTAAGTTCTATAACCATATTGTGTAGCTATATCCCCATTCCCCATGTTCCATCAGTAACAGGTAAAAAAAAAAAAAAATCACATTAACTATGAGTGATGCTTCATGGGGATAGGAAAAAATTGAAATGTATCCAAAAATGCCAAAAATGTTTCTCACATGTTAGGAAACTCAGATGAAAAGAATCCTAGACTATGAAGAATAATTTGGAACATATTCTGTGCAAAATTTGCACACACACACACACACACACACACACACATATCAGAATACAGAATGTTCTGTACAGGAAATAGGATTTTCTGCACAGAAATAGGTTTAATTATTTATTTTTTGCATAGAAAATAATATTTCTGCTACGTAAAATACTGTCTTCTCTGCAAAAACAAAACAAAAAACAAAACAAAAAAATGTTTTGCAGAATAAGTCACTAACTACAGAATTTTCTGAACAGAAAATGGCAGTTCATGGCAGGATATAATATTTCTGTGCAAAAATGCTGTTTCCTGCATTAAAAAGCCACCTGGAAATTTTCTGCAGAATAAGTTTCAAATTGTAAATAGTCATCAAAAAGTACAGTTTTTAAAGATTTTCGCACAGGAAGAAAATTGCAAAGGATTTTCAATAAATCCTTGAAGAACTAATTTAGTAAGAAATTACATCCATAATATTCCAAATTTATTCACTAGTTCAATCAACAAAGATTTTGTTTTTCCTACAAACCATAGAACTACCATGTTTATGTACTACTGTGACATTGTGGGAACTAAGCCAGAAACTAAACTGAAACAAAATTCTCATACATTTCAATTGGCTAAATTGAATAGATACAACTGTTAAAATCACCACCAATATATTGGACCTGCCTCATATATATCTGTTAAAGATGAAAACTCTTTTGGGGAAAAAGCAAAGAAAAAAAAGTTGAGTGTTCTTATTTAGTACTAACATGGCTGAATACACTGGTATTCAAATCCAGACATTTGAGAGTTAAACACTTCTAAACCTCTTGGATGGACGGATAAATGTTTGTTTCGATTTCTCCCTCATTTGAATATTTTTACTATCAATATATTTCCATCATGACTAAAACAAACAAAGAAATTTCTCATCTGTCCCTAAAATCAGATAATTCTAACATGTCTGAAATTTACCTGTTATAAAGAAACCATCATATTCTGTACTGATATTCTGAATCTTGCTATCCTGATCTTCACAGTGAAGTTCAAGGCAAGTAAGGGCCTTTGCAGACTGCTAGAAATAGTGCAAATTGAGTCCACTTTAACAGCCTTGGCTCAGTGCTAGGGAATCATGGGAACTGACAGAGACATTGATCCTTCTCTGTCAGAATGCTCTGATGTCACAGTAAACTACAGTTCCCATGATTCCCTAGCACTGAGTCAGGGCAGTCAAAGTGGACTCAATTTGCACTACTTCTGGCAGTCTGCAAAGGCCCATCATACTTGTTAGGTAAATGTAAATGTATTCCTCATTGACAAGGTTGTCAAGTTGTGTCCAACCATGGGGAAGGTACTTATCTCCGTTACTAAGTGAAGAGCCAGCATTGTCAGAGGGTACTCTGTGATCATGTGGCCAGCATGATTGCACAGAATGCTGTTTACCTTCCCACTGAAGTGATACCTATTTATCTTCTTGCAGTTGCATGCTTTTGAATTGCTAGGTTGGCAGAAGCTGTGACTAGTGATGGGAACTCACCCCATCATGCAGCACCCAGGCCTTGAACTTTTAATAAAATGTTTAATAAAATTATACTTTTAATAAAATGGTATTTTTTTATTTATCCTGAAAGTACATTTTAATTTCAATGCACACTGAATAATAAACAGTTCCTGAAAACTTTGGTTGCCATATAATCAAATTAAAATAGATTTTGAACATACATGATGTATTTTACTTGATGTAATCATTAGTTAATTTGATGCCTGATTTAATTTGATGAAGACCTCAGGAATCAAATCTGTTATATTAAAAACAGAATAACTTTTGCCCATTATTCTGATTAACTTTTAGCACCTTAGGCAGGTAATATTGGATAATCCAATAACTGATTATAGAACTTTGGCATTTTAATTAATTATGAAGATGAAAATTTTGAATTATGTGAAAAAGAGAGTGCACAAGATGGGGAATCTATTTGATAATAGGGGAATGGTTGCCATTTAATATATTCTTAAAATAGAGTCTGTAATAATATTAGCAGGATTTATTTTCCCAGTGTAATGGACAAACCTTTTAAAACATTTTGGGTTTTTTCTCTGCAAACTTTGAAAAAAAAAGAAACTAGGAGAGAGAAATATCAAATAAAAAGTAAAAGGAAGAAAAAAATACAGATGACATCATGATCATAAAAAAGTTGTTAATCCTAGACAAAAGACAGTAAATAAAGCCAATTAGTATATTATCACCTTGGCTGTTTTTATCATTTTCAGCATTCCATTGAACTTGAACAGATGTTAGGGGAATAAAGGTTTTTGTTGTTCCTGCTGTGAGGTTTCAAGAGAGATTATTTTCCTGTTGAAGCAATGTGAGGGGTGTCCTTTATGTCCTACAGGTCAGTCCTTTAAAATATCTATGCATCATCTTCTGTTCCCATAAACAGACTGTACTGCACACATTTGGAACAAATGTTAACTTGTTCCTACATGCATTGTCCCATTAACTGAACTTGTACACCCTCACAGTGGTATCTCAAGGTCTTCCTGCAGAAAGCTCCTATAATTATTAGTTTTGTTTGTTTGTTTTGCTTGCTTGCTTGCTTTTTAATTTATACCTTTCTCCCAGAAATTAGATTCAAGTTAGTTAGCAATAAAACAAAACAAAAAAACCCCTAGAAGTTGAAAACATAAAAGACAACAATTAAGACAAACCATTATAAAATCTATTAAAAAATAAAGGAGTTGCTAGAGAAAGGACATTCACTCTTCTTAATTTCCTAGCTAAAAAGATGGGTTTCTCCACCTGCTTTCCCCCACAAAATCATGTGGTTTGTGTGTGTGTAAAACTGCTGTTTTCTGTACAAAATCCCTGGCAAACTTGCACACAAAAAATAATCACATGGATTTTTTGTGTGTGCAAGACTGCTCTCTTTGTGCCGTATTTATTTTTTGCAGATTTTGGGGGGAGATATGTGATTGCTATTTTATACTGAAGAAAACAGTACTGTTGCACAAACACAAAAAATTGATGTCTGGAAACAGTGTTTTCAACAATACTGCACTGCACAAGAGCCACGTGCAATTTTGTACAGAATTACTTCCCAAAACACTATAGATGTGTGAATTCTGAGCAAGAACTATGCAGAAATGTTCATTTTACTCTGCAGTGGATGGAAAACTGTAAATTATCATCCTCATTTGCAAGAATTAAATAGTCAAATGCTTTGTTGTTAACTGACATGAAGGTGCTGTACAGACTGACATAAAGAGCTAGCTTGGAGGTGGAGTCTACATGCTGGCCACCCCAACTCCAACCCCACACCAGCGTCATGCCACCCACCTGACCAGATGGCAGGCAACATTACAACATTTCTTCCACACAGCACTTAGACATGATGCATGGTAGAAACAGAGAAAAGCCGCTGCTGTCACCATGGAAAAGGCAGGGGTTTTTTTGCTCCAAAAAGGAGCGACATTTTACAGCTTCTTTTGGGGATGGAAAAATGGCAGATCAGGGCCACCATCTGTTTTGCCTCCAAGTAAACTTTGGCTTACAGCAACTGTATAAATGAGAGATGTCCAAGTCACTTGTCATCAACAGCCTTGCCCTGGTCTTGCAGACTCAGGACCCTGGCTTCGTCTTCTAATCCTCTACTTTATCAAGCATTATTGGTTTTTTTTCTAGTGAATCATATCTTCTCATGATATGGCTAAAGCACAACTGTTTCTGTTTAGTCATTTTGGCTTCTAGGTAGAGTTCTGGCTTGATTCACTCAAGGATTCATTTATTTGACTTTTTAGCAGTCCAGGGTATCCTTAGAACTTTTCTCCAGCACCACATTTCACTCAGCCCTCATCCAGCTTTCACAAACACAGAATGGGAAATAAAATAGCATGGACAATATTAACTTTAGTATTCAATTATATTTCTTTACACTTCAGGATGCCCTTCCAAATCCTAGTCGTTTGATTTCTTGACTGCAATTTCCATTCTGATTGCTGACTGATCCAAGGAATGGAAAATCTTGGAAGTATTTCAATGCCTTCATCCAGGGGCATCACTAGGGGGTGTGAGCTGCACCAAGTCACAACATAAGACTCCCAAATTTGTTTATTGCTAAAAGCTATTAGCTATCACTATTCAATGTAATTAAGGTAAAATACACACAAATAAACTAAACTAACAATAACAAAATTAAAATAGAACGCAGGTAACAAGCAAGCAACAAGCAAAAATAAACAAATGCAAAAATATAAAATCCTCATTAATATAGATTATTATATTACTCCCCAAATGGCTGCCTTTGGGCAAAAATTAGCCGTGGTGTTGATCCACATCCCTTTAAAATCCTGGAGCTCAGGAAGAGAAAGAATCAATGGTGTGAGGCTCAGTAGGAAGAGAAAGGAGAGGCTTCATCTTTTCTTTTAAACTTTACTATTTTTAAACTTTCTTTAAAACATCAGATCTTAGCAAATTTTCATTTAACCATATGAAAAAATGTAAATGTAAATGCATTTAGGCTGTACATATGATATTGCAATTTAAAGGTTTAGTTTTAATTTTGCTAGTTGTTTGTGTCTCAGCTATTGCCATAACGGTCAGTGATATACTCAAACTACTATTTATGAGTAACATTAATACAAAAACATTACTAAGGATTCTATATGATGTGGTATGGGAGGAAGTCAATGATGTGTGCGTGTGACATCATGAGTTAGCACACCAGATAACACCAACTCTAGTGATTTCACTGTTTTCATTGTCTACCTTAAAGTTATGTACATCAGCCATGGTCATAATTTTTGTTCTCTTAATGTTCAACTGTAAACCTGCCTTTCCACTTTCTTCCTTGATTTTCTACAGTATGTTATCATTCTAAGTTTTTGCTATTTTCTGCTAGCAGTATGATGTCATCTGCATATCTTAAATTCTTGATGTCCCTTCTTCCAGTTTTTATGCTTTCTTCCTCTGAATCTAATCCTGCTTTATGTATGATATGTTCAATGAACATGTTAAACAGACAGGATGATGAAATAGAGCCCTGGCTCACCCCTTTACCAATTGGGAAAAAATCAATTTCATGGATGGGTTTCTGCTAGGAAGTGAGAAGGAAAGCAGTTTCTGAGCAGCCATATTGAGTGGGTAAGTGTTTAAATTCTTTATAAAAAAACACTTGGGGAGAGTGTGACTGTTGCTGGACCTTATCCCACGGGATCTAAAGCAGACAGAACACCGTCCCATCCCTGTCCCATTGCGGGTTTTTTTTCCGTGTGTTCACATGACATCGCAGAGAACCCCGTCTCATCCCCGTCCCAATGCAGCATCATCCCCGTTCTTTTGAATGCTGGTTTCCTGGGGAATTACATTTGCACGACCAGAATGATACCGGAATGATGCTGCTTTCATTCATTGCACAATGATGCTAGTTGCATCTGATAGCAATTTCCATCTTGTGGGGTCTATACCGGTATAGTTCTGGATTGATTCCATACCGCTTTCTTGCCACTTTGAGTCCCGCATGTGATAACGTCCGCTGAACGGGTGGGGCTTTGGCACACGAACTTTTTCATAGGACAAGGAAAAGCACAGTACAGGTAGAAGGAGGCATTGACCTTTCTTTTTAGAGGTAATAATAATAATAATAATAATAATAATAATAATAATAATATTTAAAGGCCTTTGAGGTGGTTGTTTTTTGCTCAGAGGAAGAGAGACAGAGACTTGCCTCCAGAATAAGGTAGCATCCAGGAGCTCTCTGTAGAGTTAGAAACCCAGTTGATTGAGCTTTCTGACAGAGCCTGGTGAAAAGACCAAGAGAACAGGCACCCTTTATGTAGGTCTTTATCAGGGGACTTTTTCAGGGAGAAGCCCACAGTTCTGTTTCAGTGCTTACTTAAGATTTCTCAATATGGACACTTGTGGGATGTTTGTCTTCTTACCAAGAGATGTGAGGAACTTCACCTGCACCAAGTGCAAGTTCATAGCCCTCCTGGAAGAGAAAGTCAAGCAGCTGGAAGCCAGTGTAGCTACACTTCAGCACATTAGGGAGCAAGAGGTTTTCCTGGGCAGAGTGGAATGAACGGTCTTGGACAGGGACCACACAGAGGAAGTTGTTGAGGAGGAGGTCATTTCATGCACACAGGAGGTGGACACCTGGAGGAATGTCACACACAGAAGTAGGGAAGCCAGAGATCGTTCTGGGTGCTTGCAGCTACAGAATCGATTTGAAGCTCTCTCCCTTTTCAAAGATGAAGAGGAAGAGTGTAGGGGACCCTAAGAGTACCAAAACAGGAAACAGCCACTGCTAAGCCTTGGAGGAGGTGTGTGGTGGTGGTTGGGGACTCCTTTTTGAGGGGTACAGAAGCAGTGATTTGTGGGCCTGACAAGATGTCTCTGGAGGTGTGCTGTCTTCCTGAAAAATCCATGATGTGACAGCAAGGCTAAAAAGACTTGCCAAGCCTATTGACCATTACCCCTTCCTCTTGGTCCATGCAGGAACCAATGATACTGCAAGGCACAGTCTTCAGAATATCAGAAGGCATTATGATGTTTTGGATAGGAAGCTGAAAGAGCTGGGCACACAAGTTGTTATCTCATCTCTTCTCCCAGTTGAAGGTCATGGATCAGGAAGGGAGAGGAAGATAGCAGATGTGAATAACTGGCTGTGTAGATGGTGCTGCTAAGAACGATTTGGATTCTTAGATCATGGACTGTGGTTCCATGAGAGTGGACTTCCAGCAACAGATGGGCTGCTCTCACACCAGTTGGCAGAAGCATTTTTGCCAATAGTCTCAAACATTTGATCAGGAGGGCTTTAAACTTGGGGAGGGAGACAGTGTCTTGGAAGGTATCTTGGAAGGCAGGAGTACATAATTGGCTGGAAATAATAGTCAAAGTATTATAGAGGGAACAAGGCATATGATGCAAGGGTCCTACAATAGGAGGGGGGAAAAACTCACACAGGAAGCAAGTGGGGGAGACACATGCTCTTAGATGTCTCTACACTAATGCACAGAGCATGGGAAATAAACAAGATGAACTTGAACTCCTAGCACAACAAATCAAATATGATATAATAGACATCACTGAAACCTGGTGGATCAACAAATCAAATACAATATAATAGGCATCACTGAAACAGGGATGTTGTTGTGGGAGTCAGCTACAGACTCCCCAAGTCAGACTGAGGAATTGGATGATGTCTTTCTAGAACAGTTGACCACACACTCAGAAAGGTGAGATGTAGTAGTGATGGGTGACTTCAACTATCCTGATATTTGCTGGAAGTCAAACTCAGCCAATGCTTCAAGGTCTAGCAAATTCCTCACTTGCCTTGAAGACAAATTCTTTGTCCAAAAGGTAGAAGAAGCAAAAGGGGGATCAGCTATTTTAGATCTGATCCTAACCAACAGGTATGACCTGGGCATTGGGGTGCAAGTGGTGGGAACCTTAGGTGGGAGTGCTCATGTTCTCCTGGAGTTTCTTATACAGTGAAAAGGAGAAGCTAGGCATAGTCAAACACTCATTCTAGACTTTAGGAGAGCTGATTTCAACAAACTTAGGGAAACACTGGGAGTGATCCCATGGTCAGGAATACTAAAGCAGAAGGAAATTCAGGATGGATGGGATTTTCTCAAAAGAGAGATACTGAAGGCACAATATCAAACTGTTCCAATGAGAAGGAAAAATGGGAGGGGTGTCAATAAACTGGGTTGGATAACAAAAGAACTTTCAACTGAACTAAGTTTTAAATAGGAGATGTATAAGCAATGGAAAATGGGCACTAAAGAGTAATTCAAACAAATAGCTAGACATGTAGGGATAAAGTTGGGAAAGCCAAAGCACAGAATGAGCTCAGGCTTGCTAGAGGGGTTAAGGACAATAAAAAGGGCTTTTTTGGGGTATGTCTGTAGCAAAAGAATGAAGAAGGAAATGGTAGGGCCACTGTGCAGAGAACATGGTGAAATTCTAACAGGGGACAGAGAAAAGGCAGAATTAATGAACACTTTCATTGCTTCAGTCTTCTTACAATAGGGGAAATGCAGCACAAAATAAGTAAAGATGAAGTTCAGGAATACCTGGTTAATCTAAATGAATTTCAGTTTCCAGGACCAGATGAACTACATCCAAGCATATTAAAAGAACTAGCAAATGTAATCTCAGAGCCACTGGCAATAATCTTTGAGAACTCCTGGAGAACAGGAAAAGTCCTAGCAGAGTGGAGGATGGCAAACATTGTCCCCATATTCAAGAAGGAGAAAAAGAAGATCCCAACAACTATCGCCCAGTTAGTCTGACATCAATACCAGGAAAGATTTTAGAACAGTTCATTAAACAGAGACTCTGTGAATATTTCAAAGGGAATGCCATAATCACTAAAAGTCAACATGGGTTTCTAAAAAAACAAGTTATGGCAGACTAATCTGATCTCTTTTTTTGATAAAATTACCAGCTTGTTAGATGAAGGGAATGTGGCAGAGATAGCATATTTTGATTTTAGTAAGGCTTTTCACAAGGTCCCCCACTATATCATTGCAAACAAGATAGTAAAATGTGGGCTAGACAATACAACTGTTAGGTGGATTTGTAACTGGTTGACTGACCAAACCCAAAGAGTGCTCAGCAATGGCTTTTCTTCATCCTGGAGAGAAGTGACCAGTGGGGTGCCACACATTCTGTCCTGGGCCCAGTGTTATTCAACATCTTTATAAATGATTTAGATTAAGGAATAGGGGGC
>JAIPUX010001232.1:117275968-117286955 GCA_020142125.1 Phrynosoma platyrhinos
CTTATCTGGACATGAGGGATCTGGAAACTGTGGTACATGCTTTGGTAAACTCACGTTTGGATTTCTGTTACACACTCTACATGGGGCTACCCTTGTGCTTAACCCGGAAACTGCAGTTAGTACAAAACATGGCAGCCAGGTTAATTACTGGAACAGCTAGGAGGGAGCACATAACACTGGTGCTAAAGTCCCACCACTGGCTGCCGATTAGTTTCCGGGCGCAGTACAAAGTGTTTGTTAAAGCCCTACATGGCTTGGGTCCATCTTATCTTAGGGACTGCCTCTTCCCGTATGATCCCCCCCCCGCACACTTCGGTCCTCTGGGAGGAATCTGCTACAGCCTATGAAGACCAGGCTTTCGCAGACCTCCCAGAGGTCCTTTTCGGCGACCGCTCCCAGACTTTGGAATGGCCTGCCGGATGAGATCTATTTGATTACCACTCTTGTCGCCTTTAAAAAGGCGGTAAGGATGGATCTCTTCTGGCAGGTCTTCCTGGAATAACTACTCAGCTAAATTTGGAGGTGATCACTACTTATCCCTCCCATTATCTTCAGCAGGCCAATGGGACAGCATTGTTCTCCTTGTATTAATTTGTGTTGTGTTAATTTAAGAACTCTGATTTTAATTCCTTAACAGTTTAATCTTGTTTTAAGGGGTGGGTGGTTAGGGAGGGGAGGATGGAATGTTTTTATTTGTTATATTTTTAATTTGTTGTACACCGCCCCGATTGCTGAGCAGAGGGGCGGGTTATAAATAAAACTTATTATTAAAATTATTATTATTAGGCAGAAACATTAAAATTAGTAAGATTTATGTCAGTTCTGATTGCCAGCCCTACTGATTTCAAGTGATTTGCTCTAAGTGTGACTAAATCTGGATCCAATTTCAAATTTATTGTTCTGTGGAAACAGATAAAGGTGAGTATAGAGCTCATATGATAAACACAGTTATGTCAGTTTGGTAAGACAGAGGGAAGGAGAGGGAAATGACTTGTGATGTAATATAAGAATAGACATGATCACTTGATGCTGCAAACACAAGAAAATTAATACTGGAGAATCAAAAAAGCATTGCTCATGTATCTATGACATATAATATTAGATAGCAACAAATCTCACTAGTAATAATAGATTTTAAGCGGTAATCAAATAATTGTATTAGACCATATGTAGGTCATATGGTGATGTAATGTATGTCAGAATTATAAAAATATAATTCATTTAACCCATGATAATCCATGATAAATGCTACTATTTAAAACTACAGATAAAGGAAAAAATCAAATGGACAGCTCTCTGTGATGAAAAATATATTGTCTTAATGTACAATTTTTCACAGAATCCTTGGTGGGCCACATAACAATGCTGACAGGAATGTAGTTCTCACACTTGCATGAACAATGATCACCACTGGGTAAATCATCCAGTCATCCAGCACAATCATAAAGGCAAACACAATGACATTTGTATTAGTACAATAACGGGAAATTCAACAAGCAATGTTCAGATTTATGACAAAAAAAAAAATCAAGTGATATAAGAAGATATTGTGTGCCCAGGAAACAAAAACAAAAAAGAAAAGAAAAAAGAAACACATAGGAAGCCTGATAAAATTTCAAGGGAATGTCCAACAGGATTACAGGTAAAAACTATGAACAGTTACTTTCCACTTATTTAAGGTGCATGTACTTTGCATTCTACTCCCACACAAAGGGTTGGGATGGGATACATAGTTTGCCCATGACCACAGGGAGACAACACTTAAAAGATGGAAGATTGGGGGGGGGGCTGGCCAGAGCCAAATTATAGCATGCTGCCCCCAGTTTCTTCACTTCAATTTTGCAATCGACCCACCCTCCCACCACTGGTACAGTGTGAAGTTAACTTGGTTGCTTTGGAGCTGGGTAGGAATTTTTCCCCTTTCCAAGGGCTTTTTCACCTACCCCATGCTGTTTCCAGATGGACCTTGGGAAATTGGTTTGGATGGTGTCTAAATAGTTTGATATGAAAATTAATTTGGCGTGATTTGAAAGAAATTTGGATTTTGGTAAGCATCTAGAACACCGTTTGGGTAGAGAGAAGTCTACAGAAACACCCCTTGAGCCTTGAGACCTGGGAGGTGGGGAAAGCGACACCCCTTGGGACTGCATGGAGAATAAACCCCTCTCTTTAATTCTTGGGCATTGGAAGAGGGACTTTCATGTTAGTTTTCCTGATGCAGGCTGGCCAATGGATAACTCAGCTTTTGGGTTACCATTGTGGCTCAGGTGCTATCGCCCAGGGCAGGCTGTGGAGGTGGTCTCTGTCGGAAGTAGACCACCAGCTGCAGCTGCTCCCATTCTTGGCTATTTCCCCACCTGGTTTGCAGTTCCATTAAGAAATAAATAAATAGGTCAAGTTAATAAATGGCCCACTTTGAACCCACTTTCTACTGTCTTGTGGGTGGGCAAATCAGAACTGGAATAAAACGTTAAGGACATGTGAGTATGTGATTTTAAACCTGTTTGTACATTTTCTTTAGTCAAGCCAACAACAGCTTGGCATTTTCACTGAGCAAAAGAAACACAAAGTGAAACATTCCTCGGCAGCTCAATAAAAAAAACATAAGATCTGACTACTAATGTTAAGTGTTTAATCTGTTTCGATCCTTGTTGTGTGCCTTCAAGTCATTTCTGGCATATTGCAGCCCTAAGATCATGGTAATAGCTTGGGAAGATTTGTTCAGAAGGGGTTTGTTACTGCCATCCTCTGAGGGTGAGAGAGTGTCTTGCCCAGGATCACCCAGTGGATTTCAATGTCCAGGTAGGAAATTGAACCCTGGTCTTCAGAGTCATAGGGCTTCTGCAGACCAGCCCAAAGGGCTGACATGGAAACACAGATGGGGCGGGCAGCTACACGCCGACCATCTCAACCCCACAACGATGCTGTCCTGATGCCGTGTGCCATTACACATGGCGCATGGCATCAGGACGCCCTTCCAGTGCAGCGTTCAAACAGACTGCACCTGAAAGGGTGCTAAAGAGCCACACGCCAACTCTTAGGGTGGCCTTTTGCCACCTGTGAAAGGAGCGGCCTTTTGCCGTTCTTTCAGGTGCAGCAAAAGGGAGTATAGGGGCTGTGGCGTGTGCTTTTCACTACTCTGATTCGTGGCTAGCAGGGGCAGCCCAGAGCCCCCCGTTTGCATAGTCCCTTAGGTGGCATGCAGATGAGTAGCTCTGGGCCGCTTCAGAAAGCAGAGGATCGGGGCCGCAGCTACCCCACACCATGCCCCCAATCCTCCCCTTTGCCTTTTCAAAAAGAACAACAAAATGCCGCTCCTTTCAGGGGTGGCAAAAGGCTGCCCTCAGAGCCAGTGTGTGGCTCTTCTTCACCCTTTCTGGCGCAGCATGTACAACAGTGCATGGCATCAGAATACCACCAGTGTGGGGTTGGGACAGCCGGAGTGCAGCTGTCCCACCCCATCTCTGCCTCTAGGCCAGACCTTTGAGCCAGTCTGCAGAGACCCATAGTCTAACATTTAAACACTATGTCATGCTGGCTCTCTGCTTTGACTCTACATCTATCTTAGTTATATTTGTTCAGTCATTAGGGAGAATCATAAATATCACAGGAGTGTGTTACATTGGGTGATGCAGACAGACAAAAAGAGGTGTTCTCAGGCCCACTTGGAGGTATGGCATTTAGATGATGCATGCCTAAAAGTCAGCAGGAAACTATAACTAGTGAGAAATCAGAACTCTGACCGATGACCTCCTCCTGAGTATCGACAGGGGTAGTGTGACCTTGTTGGTGCTCTTGGATCTCTCAGCGGCCTTTGACACCATAGATCATGCCATCCTCTTAGATCGCCTGAGAGAGTTAGGAATTGGAGACACTGCTTTGCAGTGGTTCTGTTCCTTCCTCTCGGGCAGATCTTAGAGGGTGAGGCTCAGGGACAGTTGCTCATCTAAAATTGAGCTTAACTGTGGCATCCCTCAGGGCGCCATCCTGTCCCCGATGTTGTTTAATATCTACATGAAGCCGCTGGGGGAGATCATTCGGAGGCATGGAGCTCGGAGTCTTCAGTACGCTGGTGACACCCAGATTTATTTCTCCCTGACCAGATCATCATCTCAGACTTCAGATGGTGTCTCTCCTCTTAATGACTGTATCAGAGCGGCAATGGGTTGGATGAGGAAAAACAGATTGAAGTTGAATCCTGACAAAACGGAGGTACTCACAGTCACAGGCCCGAAACCAGATCTGGGAATACAGTCTCCAGTCCTGGATGGAGTCACACTCTCCTCTAAGGACTGTGTTCACAGTCTGGGGGTACTCCTTGATTCGTCACTTCACATGACTAGTCAGGTGAATGTGGTGGTCAGGAGCGCCTGTTAGCTGATATGTGTAGCTGATATGCCAACTGCACCCTTAACTGGATATGAAGGATTTGGAAGCTGTGGTACATGCCCTGGTAAACTCACATCTAGATTACTGCAATGCACTCTACATGGGGCTACCCTTGTGCCTAACCTGGAAACTTCAACTGGTGCAGAATATGGCAGCCAGAGTAATTACAGGAACATCAAGGAGGGAGCACATAACACCTGTGCTGAAATCCCTCCACTGGCTGTTGATTAGTTTCTGGGCACAGTACAAGGTGTTGGTTTTGACCTTTAAAGCCCTACATGGCTTGGGTCCATCTTATCTTAGGGACCACCTTTCCCCATATGATCCCCCCCACACCCTTCGGTCCTCTGGGAGGAATCTGCTACAGCCAGTAAAAACTAGGCTGTCCCAGACCTCCCAGAAGGCCTTCTCTGCAACCACTCCCAGACTTTGGATTGGCCTGCCGGACGAGATCCATCTTATCACTACTCTTGCTGCTTTTAAGAAAGCAGTAAAGACGGATCTCTTTCAGCAGGCCTTCCCGGATTAATGGTCAGCTCAGAGATGAGTCCCTAATCTGTTAGTCTGATTCCTCATGTTATCTTTGATGTTTTTATTTATTTAATATTGTATTTTAATTGGTTTGTTGTTTAATTCTGTTTTAAAGGGATGGGAGGGTGGGATTATGGGATGAGGGAATGTTTTTAACCTTGTTCTGTTTTAAATATTGTTGTACCCCACCCCGATTGCCGTGCAGAGGGGCGGGCTATAAATAAAAAATTATTATTATTATTATTATTAGAACTAGAAAGAATTATATGGGATGAGAAATCTAGTAAAATCTTGGGATTATATAAAAAACTATTCAAAATATATATGGAGCAAGACTTGATTAAAAAAAATATGATTAAGTGGGCAAAAAACTGTGGGAAATCATTAGAATTAGCCCAATGGAGAAATCTTGGAAGACAAGAGCAAGATATACAGCCTGTCAAGAGATAAAAAGAAAATTTCAATAAGATTATGTACAGGTGGCATCTGTCACCAGATAAACTAAGTAAAATATATAGACATACAAATAACGTTTGTTGGAAGTGTGAGCAGGAGAAGGGAACTTACATTCATATGTGGTGGGAGTGCCAAGAGGCAAAAAGATTTTGGAAAAAATAAATGAAATTATGAGAGAGATACTGGGTGTGTATATACAGAAAAAGACCTGAAACAATGTTATTAAATATGATTGAGGACAAAATGGAAAAATCACATGGCAAGACTATTTTTTATATGTTAACAGCAGCTAGGCTTGTATATGCCAGGTATTGGAAAGTGGAAAAAAATGGTGCAGCTAGATGATTGGATAATAAAACTGTTTGATATGATTGAAATGGATATACTGTCTAAAAAATTAAATGAAGAAATGAAGAGACAAGAGAAGGAAGGCGGGGGAGGTGATGAGATATGTGAAACAGAAATGGCCAAATCTCCTAATAGAAGCCTCTATATTAAAGGAATGAAGATTGAAAAAGAAGATCCAAATATATGGGATTTATAGTATATTATATATGACACATAGTTAAATATATAAGTTAGAAATAAGGCTATGTATATAACATTGTAATAAAATCAGTAATATGAAACAGTAATATGATCATATGGAATATGTTAAGGTAATATAAGAAAGGGAAATGGAATATATAACATGATGTATATAATATATGAAAAGATGAGCTTATAATAATAAGCTAAGCAATTACATAGAATTTTTTTGAGTTCTTATCAGATAAGCAATAAGATATACGAAAGGGAAGAATATGGTTGATAAGTGGTTAAATGGAAGTCTTTTATTTTTGTCTTATGTTAGCCTTTTAACATAAGGCACTGTGTCTCATTTAGTGTAATGTTCAGTGTTTTACTCAGTGTAATATGTTGTCTTTTTTTGTCGTTATTTGTCTGTATAGTTTAACTGTATGTGTACCTATTTGTATAAAACTAATTTTAAAAAATTAAAGTCAGCAGGAATGTGGCCTCTAGACGTTGCATTCCAGGAAAATCCATTCCAAAAAGAAGCAACTTTTTCTGATTTTTCGTGAAAAGTGCGCACCTTCGAAGGTGTGTCTATATGCAGTGATGCAGGCATGACAGAAAAAGGGTGCCCAAGATTTAAAACGCCTATGTAAAGGCACCTGCACACGTGCAGTGGATTTTGAGTCGCTAATTGTGAACTTGCACCCTATGAAAAATGCTTCAATTTAAAGCATCCTAATGGCCCAGGTGTGGATGCACCACCACAGGTGCACCTGCATAAGAACCCTAACCCCAATTCTAACAGTAGGCATGTGCCTTAGCAACTTTTGGGATGCTGAAAGTGTTGCTGCCAGATGTTTCACCATGAGAAAGTGATAAGGAAAAATTTTAACTGTTAAGCTGGACCCCTACACACATTCTAGTGCCATTTTCCCAGCAGTCCTGTGCAGCTGCACAGCTCTATAGCTCTGCTCCTTTGGTGCTCGTCTTCTACAGTGGGCAGAATGGCAGAACCATCCACAAGCAATGTGCCAAAAAGAGGGAGAGGGACGTCATAAGCCCATGCGGAGATAGCTTACCTGATAGCTCTGTGGTCACAACCACATATTCTGGACAAATTGAGAAATTCCTTTTTGACGGCTGAAATATGTAAGAAGATGGCAAAAGACATGAGGGCTAAGCCCATGCAGTCTCCATTTAGGACATTCTCAGCACAGACAGTACAGTTGCTGCAGCTTAAAGAAAAGGCAGCTTCAGGTCACCTTTTCCTGCCCGTCTGCATCAGCCCTATGTCACTTTATAAATACAGTGTCACTTGAGTTTGGTTCTGGGACTTCTGTGGATAGCAAAATCACTGGATGCTCAAGTCCCATTAAATAAAATGGTATAGTGAAATGGTGCACCTCATATAAAATGACAAAATGAAAGTTTGCTTTATGGAATACACACACACACACACACACACACATTCTATATTTTCAAACTGTGGATGGCTTAATCCATGGATAACGAAGCCATGGATATGGAGGGCTGGGGAGAAATAGTTAAATACTAGGGATGTGATCTCTGAGGGTATGCAGACAGTGAGAAATGTGTCCTCAATCCCAGGAAGAAGGGGCAGCTGGACGCTGGCCACCCCATCCCCTTCTTGAGGATGTCATCAGAGTGACGGCCCATCCACATGATGGGCACTCCAATGATGTCCTTCCGGCTCAGCATCTGGACATGCTGAGCCAGAAGAAACACCGAAGAGGTGCACCACACCTCTTGAGGCATTCCTTTCGTGGCTTGTGGAAGGAGCGCTATTTTAGCACTTCTTTCACAGGCGGTGAAAGGGAGGATCGAGGCTGAGGTGTCCAGCAGCCTCAACCTCAATCCTTCACTTTCGAGGGCAGCCCAGTGTCGCCCATCTGCTTCCCCCCTCTGTAATTATTCTTTCTCAGAGGCAAGAACAAATAAATCAGATAATGTTCTCCTGATGTGAGAGACCCCTAAAAAACTGTCTAGTTTTCTAGTTTTTACAGGTTGAGACTTATTCTGCAAAAAAGAAGGGAAGGGGGAGGATATGCAAAAAACAACTCTTTTGTGTAGATTTGCTTTTACACAAAAATATGTGAATTTCTGAACAGGGAGCAAGAACAAATAGTGCCCACTCTCTTTTCAAACTAAGGGCCAATGCAGACGGCCCGTTTGGGGCAGCACAGAGCCACCCCAAGAAGTGGCAGATCGGGGCCACAGCAACCCAACGACACAGCCCCAATCCTCTCTTTTGCCACCCCCAAAAGAATGGCAAAATGCCGTTTAGGGACAGCAAAAGGCCGCCCTAAGAGCTGGTGCTGCACCTCTTCTGTACCCTTTTGGTGCAGTGTGTGTATATGCTACACCAGGAGGGTGTCCTGATGTCGTGCACCAGGTGTGCAGCATCAGGATGGGGTTGAAGTGGAGTCAGGGTGGCCCCAACAATAAAATATTTTGCATTGTTTCAGTGTAGAGTATCTTAAATCTATCAAATGGTACCCATGCCAATTAGATACATTTCAGTTCCAAATTGTAACACAACAAAATACAGGAAAATCAGAGCAGACATGAATAGATCCATAGGGCACTGTGGCATCTTATGCCATGATTTAAAGTTGATGCTCCTGAGGTAAAGTGAACTTTAGGAAACCTCAAAAACAATTGGGGCAACATATAAACCCAGCATGTAAAATATAAACTGGAGATGGAAAGAATATTCAAACATATTTGGAAAATAGGGCAAAATTTAATTTTCTGCACAGAAAATGCTGATTCCTGAACAGAAAATTCAATTTATGGGATATTACTGACAGATACTACAGGATTTTAAGAAAAATCATTGTGAGACCAAGGAATGGACACCATGCACCTCTCCAAATATTATCAGTCATCAGATCCTAGCATTTCTCACTTTTGGTTGCTTTGGCTAAGGCTTCTGGTGCAGTCTCACAACATCTAAATAGCCAGTCTTTGCTCACCTGCTCCTGGTGAAATGTCGAGTAGAGTTATCAAATTCAAAATGATACAAGCAATTTCATTATCATTCAGGAGGCTGATATTTCCTGTACACTGTAAGGTGCTGAACATTTAACAAAAACCCGATTGCAATGAAGCAGGGTTTTGGGGGGTACTTTAAGAGAAATCTTGATCTTGCGAAACAGCTGTAAGGCATTATCTCTGCTGGATAAACAGAAGTCCTTTCTGAACGGAAATCCTCAAATTCCACCTACCTTTTTTCATCTGCTTATCTCCCATTTTTCATACCCTCTGTTCACCCATCTGCACAGTTGTTTAGATCTGACAGATGCTTGAAAATCTTCAACTCTACATTCTGCTTTGCTTTCTAAATTTATTTTATATTAACTTCTTAAAAGCATTTCCCTAAAAGCAGTCACTTTAGGTGACATTTTTTCAGACTTTCCCAATGTTAAAGGAAGGCTGATATTGCTACTGTTTATGTTACTCAGCCTCCCTTAATACATATCCTTATTGCTTCCAGATTACAATGATCAGGAAACACTTCAGAGAATAATATTCATAAATGACCCCCAGTGTTCAGCATGTTGCATCCCATGCATTTACTCATGGCAATAAATTCAATCATATTACTCTAGGTCTGGCAGATTTACACTAGCTTCCTGTCAGTCAATTCATTGACTTTTAAATTTGCCTCAGAGTTTTTCATTACCTATCTGAAACTTCCCTTTCACACTGATCAGAATGAGTATCCATTTATATATGCCCTCAGTTCTTACTTTCTAATAATAAATCTCAAATTCATCAACCCCCTTGTCAGGTCTCTCATCCATGGGCAACAGAGCATTCACCTGTTATGCCCCTGAGCTGTGGAATTCCCTGAACTGAACTCTCATCTTTAAATCCCCTGAGCTTTTTAAATCCTCCTTTGATTCTCACTTATTAAAATTTGCTTTTAATATTTGATCCACTGCTGACATATGCTGGAGGCCTGACTAGTATAAAATTATTATTATTTTCACTGTATAGCCAGTGTAATGAAAGTTGTCATTGTAAAAAGAGGTGAGTAATATTGTTGCATTTTTTTAAAAAAAGTAATATATAACATAACATAAAGAACCTTTTCCTTGATGCAGTCAGGTTATTTCAGACTCAGTTCTAATGTAGTCTTTCACTTCCATAGGACTAGTTCCAACATAATCTGTACTCATGGAATGAATTTAGGTCAGAATAAAGTGTCTAAAAACTTATTAGCTTTGATTTTGTGAGTTAATGCTAATATACCTGGTCTAGTTTACAGAATAAGGTACATGACTGACCGATTTCCATAAAATGAAAGTATTTGTGCAGAATGTTATGTCAGAATACCTTTTAGTGCTTTGAGGTGCTCATACTGGCCAGGGAATTTTCCCTGTTGTCTGATCTAAACATTTGACCCTGCAGTATGTCTTTTCAAAGCCTTTGTAAGAACTGACAATGATGGCTGGAGAGACTGTCACCAATGTGCAGTCTATTACCTTGATCTTCAGCTGAAACATGACTTGCTTGTGAAATAGTGAAGCTTGCTGACTCAGGCAGCTTTGAGATACAGCTAGTTGAGACTTCTTGGGCTGCATCTGGATGGCAGAATTAATGCAGTTTGATTCTGTTTTAACTGCTATGGCTCAATGCTATAGAATCCTGGGATTTGTAGTTTGTTGTGGTACCCCAGCTCTCTGACAGAGAAGGCTGAATATCTCACAAAACTACAAATCCCAGAATTCCATCACATTGAGCCATGGCAGTTAAAGCAGTGTCAAAGAAGGTGAAGAGATTTGCTAGCATTCAGACTGATATGGCCAGGTGTTATATCTAGCCATCTGTCATAATACCAAGATTAGTCCCTAGCATCTTGAGCTAAAATTATTTCTGGAAGCATGTGAAGTGAAAGCCCATAAGAGCAGATACCAATGGAATGAAAATTGCAGGGCTAAATGCATAAAAAGTGAGCCCTGGTGTAAAATAGTTTTTACTGTTCTTCTGGGTCATCTAATGGCTACCATATTTTCTGGCGTATAAGACGACTTTTAAACCCAAGAAAATCAGGGTTGAAGTTGGGAGT
>JAIPUX010001232.1:117288485-117317921 GCA_020142125.1 Phrynosoma platyrhinos
GTTTAATAAAAATAATTCTGGTTCAAAGGGTATGTGCTTCTGTAGAGTCTTGTGTGGGTATTGACAGCTAAAGAAGATGAAATGAAACCACTGCCCTGTTTTTCCTTCCACTCATTTCCAAATGGATAGGCCCACTGTAGAAACCTATTTTTTAAGAACTATTTGTGTGAGCTACTTTCAGGACATAATATGGAAGTGTCTACCCTTTAACAGACCAACTGCAGTCTGAGGCCCAAGGTTAATATCTGAGTACAGTATTCTATAACATTTAAACAGCAGGTGGAGCACAGCAGAATCTATGTGTTCATAGCAGTCTTATCTCTTCTCATTTGGTTGGTTGCTTGAGCTAGCTGCAGTTATACAATGATGTTTAATTAAGAGTAAATTATTTAACCATTAAACCGAAATATATACCATATTGCTCAAAATTAATTGGAAAAAGAAAATTTGTAGTATTTGAGGCATGGGCAAAACTCTGAATGTGATCAGATTTGCAATTTAAAAGTATTACGTAAGAGAGTTCAAACACAGAACTCTTAATAGAAAGAAAAGGCCCATTGATTAAAAAAAAATATAAGTATCACTAGCAAGATAAACAATGCATGAGTAAATTATAACCATGATTAAAAGTCACTTTATGAATTAAGAATAGAAGTATAATCTGCTGAGATTTATACATGTCCATAATTATATAAAGGAGAGATACAAACCTAGTCTGCATTTCCAGTTGTGACAAAAATTCACATGCAGGAGGACCCTAATAGATAATGACATTTTACTTTCTATTATTTTTCATCTCCTAAAATGACATGTTTTTATATTTAAGTCTAAAGAAGCAAGAGGCTCCTAGACAGCATGGTGTAGTGGTTTGAGTGTTGGACTAAGACACTGGAAGACTGGGCATCACTCTCAAAGCACCTCTTTTTGCCCATCTGCATAGCCCCAGATTTTTGTATTTTAGTTGTCATGATTACCAGCTGGATGAGATCTCTATCACCAGCACTACACCAATGCTAATACTTCCTTCTTCTTTCTTTTAGGAGCAGCAGTTAAAATACAATTGATACAATCCAAAATCCAGATTAAGCAATGCTAACATCTTAGAATATGGAGGTTTAAGTGGTACCATTGCATTACCAAAAATTATATTTAGAGCTCCCTCACAATCTGCAGCTTTAAAGTGTGGCTCTCTTAACTTGTGAATAGAAAAATGGCACTGCTTTCACTGCATCACACTCTTATCTAGGGAGTTTATAGCATGGTTTAAAAATGTGATTTACCACTGCTGTTTTCAATCCTAATTTGGGATGCATCCTGGTATTATCATATGCAAAATGCTGCCGATACCACTGTCGGGTGCAGCCCGGGTAACTTCCAGCTAGAAGCCACACTCTGCCAGCCTCTTTTCAAAACCAGGAAGCTCCTGGCTCTGCAAATCTGCATTCTGAGCACCGTTTCTAGCCGGAAGTTACCTGGGCTGCACCTGGCCAGTGGCATTGGCCACATTTTGCATGTGATAATACCAGGATGCATCCCGAATTAGGATTGAAAATGGCAGCAACAAATCATGTTTTTAAGCCATGCGATAAAGTCCTAGGATAACTTAAATACCCCAATCCGCTGCTTCCTGGGGAGGCTCTGTGCTGCCCATATGCAGCCCCCCATGGCTTGAAGGTGGCAGGGCTGCAAAGAGATTCCAGTTGTCTTCTTAGAATGAGAACATCTGAAAGAGGAGGTTTAGTGACTGGAAGACATTGATCTCTCAAGGTAAAAAAGTTTTATCTTGGGACAAATTGACATGCATAGCCTCCTGGGTTTGTGTGTGTGTGTGTGTGTTTTTAATGGTGTGATGAATTCACTACAGTATTTGAGAACATCATCCGTCAGATTAGAATGTATTAACTATCACTGAGGGCTAGAGGATGACATGCCTATTACATTAAGCCCTTTTAAAATAACTTCCTGTGGAGATTATCTCCCCATTCTGAGCCATTTCTTTTCAACTGTTCATCAAATAGTTTTGATAATATGCTACTTGTCTTCACCAGAAAATAATTGTCTGACGTGACCAAAAGATAATCATGGAATCGGCACAGTGAGTGTGCAACTATTCACAATTTTAGAAAAATATTCCAACATGTCCAGCATCACAAATGGCATTTTGTAGAAGTGTTCATGAATAATATCATGATAATTTGACCATGAGATTGTGCTTGCTTCCTAAGTTATCTGCTCTGGGTAGCTATGAAACAGTGGCCATTTCTTAGAAGCAACAGTATCTTCATCCTTATATCTGCCTTCCTAATTCTAATCTAGTCTCTTATGAAAGCTTAGTGTTTAGCTCTTCATTTGATATGACTTTAGTTCCTCATAAAACAATTGCAGTTAATGCCATCCATTTTGATTATTCTTCTTAATCTAGCACTGGATATCTTACTTTATTACGTGATTAGATCTAGGTAGCTTAGCAGATTCCATCAAAAAACTAAACAGATCTTTCAGTCTTTAACAGTCCACCTACTTAACTATTTATAGATATATGTGTTTTGGACAGCACAGCACCACCAGATTATGATCCACTCATGAAAAGCAAACAAGAGTAAATTTCCCCCCTAGTGAAGAGTTCTTTCTAATAGAAAAGCAAAGAACAGCTAAGTAAAGTCCATATCAGTTTCATCTGGAGAAAAATAGTGGGGCACTGTTTCCAGAACAATTTCTTGGTATGGTTATTTATAATCAAGTTATCTTCAATTTATGGAAATTCTATGAATGCAAGACCATGAGCCCTGGTCACCAACAGTCATCCCCAGGTCTTGAAAGCTCAGGACTATAGCTTTCTTTATTGAATCAATCTATCAGTAATGTGATCTTTTTAACCACCTTCAACTTTACTAAGCATTGTAATCTTTCACAATGGAGATTATCAGATGGGGGATGGGAGCTAAGCCCATTCTTATCCTGTTCATGACAGCAATCATACAAAAGACATTCTCACATGTTATACTGATCCTGTCACAAACCTGTCAGTGAAATAATGGGGCAATGACAGGATCAACGCAAAGTAATTTGAAAGGCTTTTGTGCAATTACTGTCATTTGCACTTCCTGGACAGGACAATGACAGGATCAGCACAACGTTGTCTGAAAGTCCTTTCAGTGATCATGCGGTAAGGACAAGAAAAAAAATGGGACAAGGATGTCCCATCCCCTATCTGATAATCTCCAATGAGTCATGTTGCCTCAATAGAACCACACTCCTAGGCCAATACCATCTTTTAAAAAACCAATATAAAACCATATGGTATTGCAAATATGCAGTGGCTCAAGTAGTTAAGATGCTGACTCTGTTGATTGCAAGATCAGAAGGTTGGTAGCTCAAGGCCCAGATGCCACATGATAGGGTGAGCTCCTGTCACTAGTCCCAGCTTCTACCAACCTAGCAGTTTGAAAGCATACAAATGCAAGTAGATAAATAGTTACCACTTCTCAGTGGGAATGTAAATAGTGTTCTGTGCAACCATGCTGACCACATGATCACAGAGTATGCTCTGACAATGCTGGTTCTTCAGCTTAGTAATGGAGATGAGCACAGCCTCCTATGGTCGGACACAACTTGTCCTTGTCCTCAACCTTGTAAATGAGGAATACCTTTACCGTTACCTTATTGTAAATATGACATATTCTTTATTAGTTTTCTTTCATTGTACTGAAAAACTGTTACTGCATATTCTTAACATATTTTCAGACTTTTGTTTGGCTTCCCAATGAATTTTATCTTGTATGAATTTTGATTCTCTTAGACTAAAAGGCAGCAGAACATTCTCTATTGAACCAAGGAAGCAGACAAATCCATGAGCCTATTGTTCTTCCGGTTGGCAATGGCGCTTCAATAGGACGCTCTCCAGCACAGCTCCGGAGAGCCTTCCTACATCCCGGGGTAACTAGATCCCAGGTACGTTGGTTTGGGGTCTGAAATAGCCCCCCGGTATAGAGGGCTCAGAGGGGGCTCGATGGAGGTCCTGAACTAACTGGTCAGCTGCATGGTGGATGAGAATTCTGCTGCCTGTGCTGCGATCGTGCTGGAGGGACCGAAGAGCATTCCACGTCACCAGGCTGGTGCGAACTTTGTTTGCTAGGAGCGCCGCCAATTTTATTTATTTGTCGAATTGGTGATTTTGGACAACATTGGAGCAGGTATAAGAGATTGATTGATGACTAGAGATAAAAACATCTGTACTAACTTTTAGAAGCCGGGTTTGAATTGGTTCCCAGTCCTGGGGTCTTCCTCTGGGCTCTCTTGGGAGACAAAAATCAATAAATTTAAGCTGATCCTGGGTGGAGGCTCACAGAGCAAACTGTGTGAAGATGTGGCTTTATTAAGGAAATCATGGTCCTCTGCAGACTGGCCCAAAGGGCTGGCCTGGAGACAGAGTTGGGGTGAGGCAGCTGCACGTCAGCTGCCCCAACCCCATGCTGACACTGTCCTTACACCACATGCCGTTACGCACGGTGCACAATATCAGGACGCCCTTCCAGCACAGTGTTCAAAAACGCTGCACCGAAAAGGGCGCTGAAGTGGCAGTCCCCCCATGTTAGCAAATCAGAATGTTTAACCCTTCTTGATAACTTCAGCTGTGGCCATTCTATTGACCAGAACTGGTTACAGATAGCATTCAATATCCTTCTCACATCAGGTTCATTGTCTGTCACTCTATTTCTAACTACAAAGACTTATAAAGCTTCATTCGACATTCACCCAGGCTAATTAAAAGAATATATTCTTTAAAAATGTGTGTCTGGATTTTGAGAACTGCAAAGGAGCCCCTTCTCTTATCCCTACTACATGCAAACACATTTGATGAAAACACAAAAGAAGGTCTGCTTTATGGGTTATCCCAGGCTGCAGAATTCTTGTACAAAGGAAACTGGACTGGACTTTTAATTGTCTTTCCATCAACAGACAACTCCTCCTACTTGGGTGGGTTTGGAGTGACTAACTGCTAAAGATGAGGGTGGGTGCTTTACTTATTAATTCTTAATCTGTGATGATGCACAACTCTACAATGGTGCAGCTGTGTTTATTATATGATACATAACCCTTCATGTGAATTGGGATACCATGCAAGGTGTCCTGTTACACAATGTGAGTAATCATTCAACAGCAAACACAGTGCAATGGGAGTCATAGTGCAAAGGGATCTATAGTATAACAGGACTATTGTGCATGGCCACAGTGCTTTCTCTCTTGTCCAATGGTCATGATGGCATAGCTACAGCTCCACATGGTTGCTACTATTCTAAGGAGAGGAGAGAAGAAAACATGAATAGCTGCATCAACCCTTCCATATTCCATCCCACAAAACTAGGAGCAGCTCCAGGAACAAGTTAGGCAAGGGAAGATACAGAGAGAAAAGACAACACCCCCTCTAGATATTGTTGAACTAGAGTTCAGAAGAGTCCTACCAATGATGTGGAATAATGGGAGCTGTAGTCCAGCTATGCTTTCAAGGCCACACTTTTCCCATCCTTGTAATCCTGTGGTGGATGAAATGTGGCATTTAGGCCTGTAATAAGAACTTGACCTTGGGGAATTTATAATTAGCTCAAAAATAGTAAATAGGATCCATCCCATTGTATGCAGGGGGCTAGAGGGAACAGTTCCTGCAGAGATAGCATTACTCCAAAAGAGTGGTACTTTTATTAAGAGAGAAAAATACATCAATAAGCAAGCACACATATACAGAGGATCAAACATACAAAAATACCCAAATATACATGCACACACACAAAAACTCAGGAATAAAGTAGTCAGCTTGGATAGGACACACAAGGTTTTCTAATGGTGATAATTACCTGAAAGGAGTCTGCTCCAATGATGAATGAAGAGATAGACTCAACCATTATGACAGTGAAAGGACAGTGAATAGAGTTGGAGACTCTAGTTAGAGATCACAATGGCATAGGCATCATGAAATCTATCCAGACCCCCACTTTCCTGAGATTTTGGGGAGCATTTATACCATTAAGACTAGGCTGCAGCTAAGAGTTACTATTGTATATCAAAGGATTCAGATGCTTTGAAGTAGAAAATTTCCAAAAGAGGGGAGATTGGATGTGATTTTTTTTCTCACCTTTCACCAGACACATCCTGGCTTGCCCTCATCAATCTTCTAGATGTGAATGTCCTGTTTTTGCAGCTCTTAAGCCTGGCCTTTTTGATCTGCAAATGGTTGTAAATGCAGGTTTAACTCTGTTTGAAGTGCCTACATGAAGCTCATGTTAGAGCTCATGGCGATGAAGGTGTCTTTCAGCATAGGGCTATGACAAGGACCCAAAAGAGGTTTTGATATCAAAATCAATCAAAATTAACAATCGTAATAGTTTCGTAACAGGCCACAGGCAATCTGAGCCTTTTTTTTTCTGGTCCTTGAAGTACCCCACCAATCCTCCAATTCCCCAATTCTCAAATACATTTTTTAAAAACAAAATATGTTTTTAAAAAAATATTTTTAAAATATTTTTTTTAAAAAAATATAAGAATTAGACAATTTTTGTAAAAAAATCAGACAGAAATTCCATCAAATGCAGAAAAAAATGCAAAAATATCCCCATTCTCCATAAGCATGTACTACCCTGTACTACCCTCCCCCCCAATTCCTGTTGCAATTTTGAGAAAGACTGTAGAGGGAAATGGAAGTATTTGGTTTACTGAAAGGATTTACTGTATGGGGATGAGGAAATTCCCCACTTATTGTAATATGTAGATCCCAGGCTGCATTCGCACTGAAGAAATAATATGGATGGGCACCACTATAACTGTTATAGTACAATGCTATAGAATTCTGGGAACTGTAGTTTGTTGTGGCATCAGAGCTGATGTCAAACTGGATTATTTCTACAGTGTGGATGCATCCCCTGTGCAGTATAAAGAAACAAGAACTGAGCTGAAGACTTGGATAAATATATGGGCTTTTGAGGCAAACAAATCAACCAACAGTCAAATAAATGCCTGGAAAATCTTTAGCCAGTAAAGTGCTGGAAGAATACAAATATTTTACAGGACAGCTTTCCTATAGCAAGCCAGCCATGCAAATTTAGCTTCCTACTGTCTTCAGTTTAGACTTCAAAAGAACAAGGAAGAGTTCTCTAAATTGTTCTAAACATGACATGTTTCTGCATTCATTTGGCTAAACTGCCTACCTGCTGTGGAATTTTAAGAATGATTGTACCTTTCTTTATACCAGCCATGTTTGGATTAAGGAAGAAATCTGAGGGCCATAAATAATCTTTAAGAAAAAAAGAAGAGGTTGCTCAGCTTTTAGTCACAAGCATTTATGAGTGTATATGTTTGTTTAAACAAACAAATGAAAACAACCCTATCAGAAATAAATGGACTCTTTGAAAAATCACTGACAGACAAATAAATATACTTGACACATAAGTGTTTTCCATTTGCAATGCTTATTTTAAACACTGAGAAAAACAGACAATTTTAACAGAATGTTGTTTTCCCTTGGTGAACCTAGCCATGACACAGGAAGGTGGAACTGTAGTAGGGTTGTGGTTTTGGGGTGCTTTTTTGGGGGTGGGGTTAAGTACTGGAATTTGGGAGTGAAAGGGTATAGGTGATGTGATAGATGTATTGAGGGAAGCATACTCACAGCTTAACCTGGGAAATAGAAGGTTGCAGGATATTCGACAGGGCAGTTTTCTTGGGACACATATAGGAATGCAGGTGAAAATAGGTGCAAAGTGTGGTGATTGTTTTTATACTGTTGAAAAAATGTACTCTAAATATCTATGGGTCACTTTTATTTACCAGACTGGCAACCATTCTGACTGGTACACAGCTTTGTGTATGAATTTTGCCCTTGTCCTTGAAATCAGAAAATCTTCAATGTAAGATGCCACAAGCTGTATCTAAGAGTATATCCACACTACATAGTTATAACAGTTTGATACCAATTTTTTCTGTTGTGGCTCTTCGAATTTTGGGAATTTTATTTCATAGTTGGTGAGATACTTTAAACTTCTGCTAGACAGATCTATTCTATTTCCCCAAGCTTCAGAACTGAAATTTTCTAGCAGAGAATTCCAAGCATTTAAGATGGATACTAAATTGTTAGTACCTGTAAAGAACATGATTTCCTGTAACAATGACTAAGGGCCTCTATAAACCATCCCAAAGGGCCAGCCTAGAGGCAGAGATCAGGCAGGGTGGCCACGTGCTGGCCACCCCAACCCCATGCCAATGGCATCCTGACACCGTGCACCATTATGCACGGCACACGGGGTCAGGATGCCCTCCCAGTGCAGCATCATGACGCGCTGCACTGGAAGGGGTGATGAAGAGCCGCACATGGCCACACAGCCCGAAAAACCCACAAAAATCTATGGATGCCAGCCATGAAAGCCTACAACTTCACACTCTTAGGGTGCCCTTTTGCTGCCCCTGAATGGAGCGGCATTTTGCCACTCTTTTTGGGGCAGCAAAAGGGAGGATTGGAGTCACAGTGTGGGGTAGCCGTGGCCCCGATCCACTGCTTCCTGGAGTGGCTCTGTGCCGCTCGTCTGCAGCCCCCCCCCAGATCACTTGCTACACAGCTATGATAGCTGAGTAATAAATCACTTGTAATATATAACAGTGTGAGAATCAAAGTGGAGTAGTGGTTTGAGTATTGGACTAGAACTCTGAGACCAGAGTTCAAATCTCTCCTTAGCTATGGACACTCACTTTGTGACTTTCAGCAAGTCACACTCTCTCAGCCTCAGAAGAGATAGTGAATAATTTTGTCAAGAAAACCATAAATCAACATCAGTTTGAAGATACATACCAAATATAGTAGGATGGTGAAGGCATGGCCTATATGTTATATGTGCCCCCAACCCCTTTTCAAGCACCTTAAGCCCCCTAACATATCTCTACATCTCCTGAATCTTCCCATTTTAGAAACAAATGAGGGCAAAAAAGCAACCTTAAATCACCCAAGCTTCATAAAACTACTTGAAAAAATGGCAGTTTGTATTGTTTTCTCTGCATGATCCCTGCTCATTTTCATTACTGCATGAGGTTCATGCAGTAGAATAAACAAAGGATACAATCATAAGCAATTCTGGATATCTAGCCATGTACGGAAATAAACAAAGGCCCTGTAATGAGAAGACTCTGAACCTGGGGAATTACTAAAGTCCAAGTCTTCTATGGGATCTTTTAACCTATGTTTACGGAGGTGGCTAGAGATGAGACTGATGTAGAAACAAAGCTTTATTTGAGGATTCAAGCATACAAAGACACCCTAACATACATGCACACACACAAGAACTGAGGAGTAAAGTAGTTAGCTTGGATAGGAACACAAGACTTTCTAATGGTGATAATTACCTGCAAAGATGTTGCTCCAACGATGAATAGACTCAACCGAAAAGAACAGAAAGTAGAGCCGGTGACTCTAGCTAGAGATCATGGATGGTACAGGACCATCATGAAATCTATCCAGACCCCCCCCCCCCTTTCCCTGAGATTTTGGGGAGTATTTAAACCCTAGAAGCGAAGAGTTGCTGTTGAACATCAAAGGATTCCGATTGCTATGCTTTGAAGTGGACAATTTCCAGAAGAGGGGAGATGGGATGTAGGTTTTTTACTTTTCCTCATCTTAAGGACACATCCTGACTGGCTCATAAATCTTTTCAGGTGTGAATGTCCTGTATTGCAGCTCCTAAGCCTGGCCTTTTGATCTGCAAATGGCTTGTAAATGCAGATTCAACTTAGTGCCTACGTGATGTGCTCGCATCGAGCCCATGGCGATGGAGGCCCTTTCCAGCCTAGGGCTTCTGATAGAGATCCAAAGGAATCTTGATATCAAAATCCAATCGAAGCCACTTCTCGTAACAGCCCCTATATCTGCATTCACTTATTAAAATACATCCTTATTTACTCTTTTTTTCTTTTTATTCTATACTTCATTATGTTCAATTATTTTTTTATTTCTTGTTACCTTAATTTCTATATGTTACATTTGTATATTTCATGCAGAATATTAAAAATAATAAATAGGTGCACACTCACATGTATGATTTCCGAATAGGTTTACAGAGTGAATGAAGCACATTTGGAATAATTAATACTGCACTGAGCCTCCTTAGCCCAGACAAAAATCAACAACTTAATTTAATTTTAATTTTATTTTAATTTTAATTTTAAATTTAGGGAGGTCTTTTGCTGCCCCTAAAAGGAGTGGCATTTTGCCACTCTTTTGGGGGTGGCAAAAGGGAGGATCAGGGCTGCGGCATGAGGATGCCGCAGCCCCCATCCGCTGCTAGCAGGGGAGGCCCAGAGCCACCCCAAATGGGCCATCTGTAGAGGTCTTTAGTCTACTTGTTACCTTGTATGCTATGATTAGTTATTAGCCTTAAATGTATTTTGTGCATTCTTATACTAAAAGATTCTCGATCCTGCATGCTCCTTAATTTTAAAAAGTGAAACAAAACTCTCCCATACTATAAACTTCAGTGTCAAGCTGTGAATCTAAACTTTTAAAAACTAGAAACAATTAGGAGGCTCAATTTTAGCTGCCTGGAGGTGATTAAGGAGAGAGACAAAATAAGTAGAGCAAATAGAAAGAAAATCACCATGAACTCCATTAGGGGTAGATTAAAACACTTTCACATTACATTTCCCCCTTCTCTCTCTTTTGCCATATTAACCATGAGAGACCCAACTGTGTCCAGCACTCTCCATCAAAGTCAGTATGCACTGCAGCAAGACTCTATTAGCTTGAAGTGTTTACAAAAATGAAGGTGAAAAGGAGAAAAATCAAATTGATGTGAACAATTTATTTCTGACTTATGATCTAAAGATACTTGGACCTCTATGGAAAAATTAAGCAATGCAAAAAACAAACAAAAAACAACCCTACAAAAATAAATCTTGAGTATCTATACAGTTTTAATGGGTGTTTTTCATATTTAATTTAACATGCACAGCTGCTAGTGATATAGATGAAAGTGCTCCCCTATATTTTGGATACATTTTACTTACATTCAGATATAAAAGGCAAATTTGGCAAAAACTCTTAAATGGAAGGTTATAATCTTAATTTTGTAGTTACCTCTGCAATGTTTTTATCTTCTACTATTCCCAGGTGGTTCAGCTATACCACTTCAACCATCCAGGTGAAATGTATGGAAGCATTCTTCAATGCTGGGAAGGAAAAATTATCTGCTAACGCATTCATTGTTCTCAAAGATTTCCTAAAGTAATAGTAAAATTTTGTCTGTAAATCCTGAACTACATTCCCTTTGTGAAGAGCAAGATACTCCAAGGAAGACAAGAGGCCTACAATAAATGAATATCAACCTTCCATGCCAGGATCCTTCTAGCATAGATTACATATTTTTATGCTGTGAGCTGCCTTGTGCCCCTTTTTTTTGGGAGAAGGCATAAAAATGAAATAAATAAATAAATAAATAAATTTGCATAGGGGTCAAATAGAATAAAAAAACGAAGGGCACCCATCTGATCATGGAATCTAAGCAGGATCAGCCCTGGTGAGTACTTGGATAGGAAACAACTGATGAACACCAGGTGCTATAGTCTATATTTCAGAGGAAGGAACTGGCAAAACCATTCACCTACAAAAACCCAATGGAATTTATGTGTTCTCCATAAGTTGATAAGTGACTTTGAAAGTACATGCACACACAGACAGGCAGGAAAAAGCAGTTTGATCATGCTTTTTTGAAAAGCAAGTCGAAATCCCACTGTCCACATGGCCCACTCCCAAGGCAAGCTGAATACGTACAGCCCAATCACATGGCATGACATCAAACTGTGCTGCTGGGCAATTTCTTTCTTGCCTCCCCACCATGCATGCACACTGCCACACAAACACACCACCTGCAACCTCCAGTTACTTCCCACATCCTGCCCAGATGCCATTCCATTAGATGGCGACCCCTTTGATCAGTGCACCCAGTGAAATATTGGCGAAGCACAATACATGCCCCCTTCACCCTCCTTCACACCATGCCCCGCTGTTGGACTGTCTGATTTTTGTACATTGTAATTACATCCATTGGAATTGTTGCAGTTTCATTTTATTTATTTATTTATTTGCTTTGTTGCAACCTGCACTCATGTTAGGGCATTTATATGCAGGCATGAAGATACAGAATTTTCAGGCTAAGCCAGAATATCCTAGCTTCCTTTTGCTCCATTTTTTAGCTCTGGAGCACAGCTTTGCTTTGGTTTCCAGCTGCTTTTGAGTCATGTGTTGTCTAAATGCTCTACCTTCAAGTGGTTGGAAACTGCTTTATTCTGCCTTTCTGTTTCATCTCTGTCTTGTGTAACAGGTTGCTAAGGTCCCCTCACCTCAGAAAATGTGACAAACACCATCACCTGGACAATACATCTCTTCTAAAAATTTGATCATCAGCTTCATCATCATCTTTATCATTATCATCATTATTTATTTCTATCCAGCCTTTTCCCCAATTTAGCACTCAAAGCGGGTTACAAAAATGAAATGAAATGAAATGAAAACACCAAAAACAACTGTTAAAAATCCACAAGATACCAACATTAAAACACAATTAAACAAAAAAAGGAAAACCAGGTTAAAACAAACATAATTAAAACACAGCCACACATGAGCACAACAGTGAGCAATATCTAGTATTGTGTAAAATGAGTCTTATACAATCACTCATTAAATGCCTGTCTGTCAGAATAGGAAAGTCTTTGCTAGTCTGTGAAAAGAAAGCAGGGTGTGTGCCAATTTTTTTTATATATAATAGATTTTTATTTTATAAAACAACATACACATATACATTACACAAGCTGCACAAACAAAACAACATAACAATTACATAAACAATACACATCTAACTAACAATACACATCTAACTAACTCACATAAAATAACTTCCCTCCTTTATTTGAAATATTCGGCACTATTATTACTTGAACTTTCAGATATTCCCTTTTTCTCCTATTTAAAGCTCGCTTATAAATATAATTTGTTACATAACACACTGAATATTACATTTTAACAGTTCAGTATTCATCTTGATACATAAGTTATTGTGTACCTTTATAGCAGACCAGAACTAATGTTCATTGTATAAAATTATATTACACTTTAGACTGACCGCCATTGTTTATTATTAGTCATCAGTTTCTCAGGGCAATCACACCATTTCGACCCCATATTGTACTCAGATAATTTGTGACTGGTGCCCAATCTCTCTCAAATTTATTTCTGGAATGACCTTTCAAAAAACATGTTAATTTGTCTACTTCCATTATGTCATATAACTTATGTTGCCATTCTCTCAAAGTGGGGTGATCTTTGTTTTTCCATTTTTTGCCAGTAGATTTCTTGCAGCATAAAACATATGAAACATAATCTTTCCAAATCTTCGTTCCAAATTATCATCAATTATTCCTAATAAAAAGGTTGTCGGTTGTTTAATTATAGCAATATTTAAAATTTTCCCCATTTCTCCATGTATTAAAGACCAAAAGTTTTGTGCCCTTTCGCATTCCCACCACATATGTAGATAGTTACCTGTAACTTTTGTACATGTCCAACAGAGGCCATCCTTTTTCTGGTAAATTTTTGATATTTTCTCTGGTGTTAAATACCATCTGCATTGGGATTTCAAATAGTTTTCTTTTACCTCATAACTTAAGGTATGTTTTAGTCTCTTATTCCAGTTTTTTCCCCATTCTTCCAGCATAATTGGTCTTTTGACAACCTGTGCCCAGCTTATCATGTATTGTTTAACTGTTTCAGGCTCCATCTCAGCCTTCAGTAGTAACTTATAAAGCTTAGAGATAATATGCTGGGTTTCTTTTGTTAGGAGTTTCTCAGAATCAGATTCTTCTTTATATATTTGTAGATTTTTATGGTCTATTTTAAATCTTGCGTTAATTTGTCTATATAGATACCAGTTACATTTATAGCCTTGATTGATTAATTCTTCCACCTTTTTCATTCTAGTTCTCTCTCCCTCCCAAATTAATAGATCCTTATAGGTGATCCATCTCTCATCTTTCATTTTCTCCCTTCTATAAAAGGCTTCATTGACAGAAGTCCAACAGGGGATTTTTCTCAAAAACATATGTTTTGATTTTTGCCATGCTTTCAATAAGGATTTACGGATTATATGATTATTAAAGTCTCTGTTCACCTTTTCTTTATAGTAGATCAAGTATACATGCCAACCGAATGGTAAATCAGGACCCTCTACCTGCAATATTTTCTCATTTTTAATGTTAATCCATTCTTTTAGCCATTCCAGACATGCGGCTTGATGATATAATTTTAAATTTGGTATATTCATCCCTCCTCTGCTTTTGTCATCTTGGAGAGTCTTCAGTTTTATTCTTGATTTTTTGCTGTTCCAAATGAATTTAATTAAATCTTTCTCCCAATCTTTAAATGGTTTCTTGTTAGTTATAATGTTAGTTAGTTAGTTAGTTAGTTGAAAAAGAAACATCATTTTTGAAGTGACATTCATCTTAATTGTAGAAATCCTTCTGGACCAAGTCAGTTTCATCTTTGACCACCTTTGTAGATCATCTCAGATTTCCTTCCAAGCCTTTTCATAGTTGTTTTTAAATAATTCTGAATTTTTTATAGTTGAGTATATTCCCAAATATTTTATTTTTTTCTGTACTTCAAACTTTGATATTCATTGCAGCAGTTCCGATTCAGTCTTGTTCAAGTTGAATAATAACATTTTGGTTTTGCTAGCATTGATTTTAAAACCAGCGTATTTTCCATTTTCCTCTATTGTCTCCATTAGTGGCTGGATACTTTCAGATGGATTGGATAATGTTATTACCAGGTCATCCGCGTAAGCCCTCACTTTAAATTCATATTTGCCTGACTTGATTCCTTTTATGAATTCATTTGTTCTGATATTTTCTAATAAAGGTTCTAAAGTCATTATAAAAAGGAGGGGTGATAGCGGACATCCTTGATGAGTGCCCTTTTCAATTTGGCACTTAGCTGTCAGTTCCCCATTTACCAATATTTTAGTCTCTTATTTTTTATATGTTTCTTCAATCCATTTCAGCATGTTCGCTCCAACTTCAATTTTTCCCAAAATTTCCATCATAAAGTCCCAATTTACGTTGTCAAAGGCCTTTTTGGCATCTAAAAATATCAGAGCTGCTTTTTTATCAGGTCTATTATTGTGTAATACTATAATGTCTATAATATTTCTTATATTTTCTTTCATATGTCTGTTTGGGAGAAAACCCATTTGATCTTTGTCTATCCAAGTCATCAAAATTTGTTTCAGTCTGTTAGCTAATATCATAGTGAATATTTTATAGTCCACATTAAGTAATGCAATTGGTTTGTAGTTCCTCATTTCCAGAATTTCCCTTTCCTCCTTTGGGATCAAAGATATATAAGATAGTCTCCAAGATTCTGGTATCTCTCCAGTAAGTATTTCATTCATCATCATCTGTAGAGGATTGGCAAGCTGATTTACAAACGTCTTATAGTATAATGCCGTAAATCCGTCTGGGCCAGGTGCTTTACCAATTTTCAAGTTTTTTATGGCATTTAAAACCTCCATCATTGTAATTTTTTTTTTATTCAATTCTGATCTTTGTTCATCTGTTATTTTTTTAATTGAAAGTGTTTCAATATATTTCTTTTTTTGCTCAGTGTTCGTATCTGTTTTTGTAAATAGTTCTTTAAAATACTTGTGAAATACTTTCTTCAATTTAATTTGATCTGATATTATCTCAGAGCCTTCTTTAATTTTACAAATCATATTTCTTTTCCAGTTTTTCCTTAGCCTCCAGGCCAGCCATTTTTTGGGTTTATTTGCATGTTCAAAAAATCTTTGTCTGGTGAATTTGATTTTCCTTTCCATCTCATCCACCATCATTATAGAAATTTGTTTTTGTAAAATTTGAATTTCAGATCTCAAGTCATTATCTTCTGTATTCAACTTTAGTTGTCATTCTTTATCTCTAATTTTGTTCAATATTTGCTCCATTTTAAAACCTTTCTTTTTCTTCTTTTGGATGCTTTTTTTGAATAAAAAAACCCTCTCATAACTGCTTTTGAGGTGTCCCACACCATTTGTGTTTTCACCTGCTTATTTAAATTTTCAAAAAAAAAAAATAATTCAAAATTTTTACCGCTTCTTTTACAGTCTTGTCATCTCTAAAGAGTGATTCGTTTAGTCTCCACCTAAATTATTTTTTCCTTGTTTTAAATTCCATAGTTATGGGATTATGGTCCAAAATTATTTTAGACAAAATATCCATTTTGTGAATTTTTGGAGCAAGCGAAGTTGATACAAAAAACATATCAATCTGGGACCAGGATTTATGTCTGTCTGAGTAAAACGTATAGTCTTTGATGTTTCCATATTTAACTCTCCAAATGTCCAATAATGATAATGTATCTATCATTTAAAAAAAAAAAGCTTTTGGCAATTTCCCTTGGTTTTTTTTTATTTGTTTTTCGGATTTTCTATCCAGTAGTGGATCCAGGACTCCATTCCAATCCCCAAGTAAGATAATATTCTCATAGTCATATTCTGATATAATTTCCATCAGTTTTTTTAAAAAGCCATCTTTCTTTTCTGTCGGTGCATACACACCTACAACCAATGCCTTCTCAAATTTCCAGTCTACCTCTACTCCAATGTAATGGCCTTTTGTATCATTGAACAGTTCTTTAGCTTCCATTTTTCCATTAACATATATTACAACCCCTTTTTTCCTCTTCTCACCAGCAGATATGAATTCCTGTCCTAATTTTGTATTTTTTAGATTTTTTTCTGATTTCTTTATGTGAGTTTCCTGAAGGCATAAAATGTCAAATTTTAATTTCTCCAGATAATGAAATGTTAATTTCTGCTTCTGTGGACTATTGAGGCCTTTTATATTCCAGGAAAAACATTTTATCCTACCATACGACTCCATAATTGCCATGATTTAAATTCCACCCCAGTCCGCATCTCCCATTGGGGTACCATTTGTCTTGCCATTTCTGCTACCACCTAGTAAGTTCAGACCTTGCTCATCCTCCTGTTCTTCATCCAGATCCTTCTTCAATATCTCTAGAAATTCTTGCGCAGCAGATATGGAATTGATTTTAACTCTTTTCTGTTTGTATCTGAAGGAGAGTCCCTCTGGCATCTCCCATCTGTAATTGATTCCACATTCACATAGTTGTGTTGTTAAGAAACTGTATTCCTTCCGTTTTTTCAGAATTTGACCCGGTAAATCTTTCATCAGATGCACTTTTGTTCCCTCGATATTTAGTCGTTTCTGGAAATGTAGTTGCAGGATTGTTTCTTTTATCTGTGTCCTATCAAAATATATCATGATATCTCTAGGCAGTTTCTTCTGTGTTGCAACCCATGAACTGATTTGGAAGGCCTTATCAATTTCGAATTCCATACTTTGTTTGTCTTTCCCAGTAAATTCTGAAAGTGCTGTGGTCAACAATTCCATCAGATTTTCATTCTCTAATTCTGGCGCGCCCCTGATCTTCAGGCATCTCTTTCTCATTTTACATTCCCACATTAATTTTTCATCTTGTATATCCTTCCTTTTAGCCATTTCTGTATTTAATTTGTCTTCTAACTCCATATTCTTCTTCTCTAATTCAGAGACCTTAAATTTCACTACCTTTACATCTGTAGACATAGTTTTTACTGTTTCCTTTATTTCATTAAGGTCAGATCTGATCTCTCTTTTTATTTCCCCTTTCAAACTTTCCATATTTTGTCTGAGTTCATCTTTATCCCTCTTCATCTCTTGACTTATGTGTCTTAATTCACCCTTCATATTTTCCATATCTTGCTTCAATTCATCCTTATCTTTTTTCATCTCTTGACGTATTTGGCAAAGTTCGTCCAAAATTACTGTGTTGAAGTCTTGAGGTTTTGTTTGGTCAGTCAACCCTCTCTTCTTTATTTGTTGTTGTTGTTGCATTTTCATAGCTTGTTGTCTGCTCTGCATTGGTATCACTCTTTTCTTTTTTTCCCTTCCTTTATCCTCTTTCCCTTTCTCTTTTTTTTCCTTTTACTATTTCTTTTTTCCTTTCTTTTTCTTTGCCACTTGTCTTTCCTTTCTTATTTTGTTGCAAAATCATATATATATATATCAATACCTAAATGCAATTCAGCTTATTTATATATCTATTAAAGCAAAAGAAAAATGACAACTATAAACCACAATCACAAAATCAGACTTAAACTGTAAATATTTCAATATATTTTTTCAGTTATTGTTATTGTATTGTTATTGTTATAATTACTCAATATGTTAATTCAAATATCTTATTATGAGTTGTATTATTGTAAGTTACCTTAAATTATTATAGCACAATAATATACAATAATATACAATCTGCAATCTAAAGTCTCAAAAAAGAAAAACTTTTAGGATAAAAGAAGGTTTAAAAATAAATTGTTTTAAAATATCAACATATGTTTCACTATTTAAGTCACTTTAAGATGTATCACTTTAAATTAAGCACTGTAACTTAAACAGTGTCCAAATGTTTCAAAGGGGTTTCCGCACTTTGATACTTCCCCAGCAGAGGTCCCCTCTCACGGAGTTCTGCTCTTTGATTCACTTCTATCTTCTCTCTTCCAAGTGACCACAATAACACAAAAAGCAGCAACAACAAATAACTTCTTGTCTACTTCTTCTTCCAGCCCCAAGAACCCACCCCCTGAGTGCTCATGAAAAAAATAAAAAGAGAATTTCCCAATAAAAATAAAAACATGCAAATTGCCAATAAAGATATATTCCAAACCGGTCTGCGAATCTTTCCTCCTGGCGCTCTATTTTCGCTTCTTCAGCTCATCTCCCAGTGAGGAATCCCATCTGTGTGCCCCAATTCAGGTCCTGAGATTCTGGTTTCTCAGTCCCTTCCCCAACGATCAGCCATTCAGACCTCCATCTTGTCCCAATCCTACTACTCTCCTCAGCGCCGAGCTTCCTTACTCTATTTTCTTGACTATATGCAGACCCCCAACATCACTTTCACCTTCACCATCCTGGGGTCTTATTTAAAATAAAAAAAATAAAGATAGCAGAGAGAACTCACAAAGCTTTCTACTATCTGATCAGACTCTTTAATCCCCGTGATAATCCTCCTCCTTTCCGCGACTACTCTCTGCCTCCACGTCTCTCTATCTCTCTGTCTTCCTTGATCATACAATTTGAAAGATCCAAAATCAGCATGAAACAGTCAAAATATGCGAGTAACAAAAAGAAAAAAAAGAGAAATACAACCTTTTACTTTCTCCAGGTGTCATCAGTCTCCAGCCAGCAAAAGGAAAAAAAATTCCACCCACTCCTTTCTTCTTCTTCTTCTTTCACTCTCCTTTCACTCTCCTTTCACTCTCCTTTCACTCCCGATCTTCCCGAGCCTCCTTTCTCACCGTGTACGCTTCGGGAATACTTTTAGCCCAGATTATCTTTGCATAATTCCGCTGATAATCTATACCAATCATCAATACACAATCCTCTATTCTTTTCTTATGACAGATGAATTTAAATTTGAAAGTCTTAAACTGTAGTCAAGTAAAGGTTTTTAGTATTGTTCCAAAGTTACTTGCACTTTAAATTTGTTAGTGGCGTCTGTGATCCATCGGGATGGTGGCACAAAAGCGGCCATGTCTTGTTCTTTGGCCCCCTCGGCTCTTTACTGGATGACTTTTAGATGGCTACATTGTCGTCCTCGGTGGGATCCAGGCCTTAGTAGAATGCATCCGGGTCCCCTATACATAGGGGACACTTCTGTGCTCCTTTTCCTGAGGAAAGGGAGCACCCCTGTTGCGATTTGCAAGTGGGGTTTCAGGAGTCGTCCTAAAACTCCACTCAAGCCGACGCCATCCTAACCAGAAGTCGGTGTGTGCCAAATTGGAGTGTGTCTTGGGCAGCCGCTGTGAAGACCCTCTTCATGTTCTCACCAGGTGTACCTGTGGGGCATGTGGCTTAGAGAACAAGGCCTCCCCAGCAGATCTCAGAGCATGGGTTGGTTTGTAAGGGAGAACACAATCCTTCAAATAACCTGAATTACACAACATGATATATTTCCAAAGACAATGAAGTATTCAAAAAAAGGCTTAATGCATTCCATTAACTATTAGGTTTTTAAAAATTATTTTAAAACAAACAATAAGGCAGCAAAAAAAAATATAGAGAAAACAGTAGGTTATCTGTAAAAGAGCCCTTCAGAACTTTACAAACCATGCAACTTTCCATATGAAATGGATATCCTCAGTTTTCTTCCCAAATTTATATGAAAGGGCTATCTATAGCAGTGCCCTGGATATTTCCAGAAGTTTAAATGCATCTTATATTGGTTGCTTTTAAATAGGATTCTTTAACAAATCCCTTCATCTCTACAGTCCTTGCACTTAATTTTGGATCTTGAAAAGTAGATCAGAAGTGTTTTCAAAGTTTAAAAACAGAATGGAATTCATTATAATATGAACTTAACCTAACCCGAGATTACCTAACTGCAGCCTGGTGAGGACGGCCTGCAACAGATGGGCCAAACGAAGTGGCTTTTGGCCACTTTGGGGGTGCAGCATTTATACTATGCATGCCCCTGATGTGGTCAGAAGCTGCTCTGATGCTGCCTAAAGTGTCCCAAAGCCACTGGCAAAAGAAGCAGCAAAAAAAGACTCTCCTGCTGGTGTCCCTTTCAGGAGCGGACTGTCTGGCCACCCCAGTCCCATCCTTGAAAAGCCACGGGATAAGCCCAGGCTGCATACAGGAGAATACGATAAAACCCATCTTCAAAGTTAAGTGTGCATGTATCCCATTGGGGAAAAGACAGGATAAGGTGCATGCAATAATCTCCAAACTCCTGAATTTTAACAATCTTTAGACCTTTCAGTCTGTGCCTGTTACTAAAAAGGATCTTCAGCACTTCAGGTATTGTTGGAGCCCAACCCCTACAACCACAACCAGCAGGACCAGTGCTTAAGAGTAATTGGAATTGTAGTCCAACAACATCTGGAGGACTACATGCTCTCCCTGCCAGTCTTCAATTCTAAATCACAATGCCATTTTTCTATCATCTTCTTTCTCAATGGTCACAGGGTTATATTGGACTTTGGATACCTTGTTTTTTGCCTGTTGTTGAGTACACATAATGTTGCTTCCTGTACATTGTAATCTTTTTAATATCTTGGGAGGGAACTTGATTATAGACTCTGATTCTTAAATCATTGTGTTCCCTCTATCGTGATATTACAGGCTGCACACAACATCTCTGGTAAATTTTGCAAAATGTAAGGCCCTGAAGCTTGCATATTGGAAGATGGAAAGGAAATACTGTGACTGATGTGTTCCGTGAGTGAAAATGAAATATCTGTATGTCAGAGAGCAGAGTATAAAAATGCAGGCTGACAATCTGGTTCTAGGTATTCATCCACTTAAAATATATGATAAAATAAGTGTAAATACAAGATAAAAAAAAGGAAAATCTACTCAAGAAAATAATGGGAAAACCCATTGCATACTGCATTGTATACTAGTATAATAGTCCTTACTCATACTGAATCACACATGATACAGTCATGTAATGGCAGGTACCAAAAATGATGATGGCCTGTAACAGTGGCTAGTTTCTCTCTTAAGTGATTGGATACTTAGCAGCCTTGTACAGATGTCCAGTAAAATCTAATTTCCAATTTGATGGGAAAATCTTTCTTAACAATTAAAAGGAATTAGTTTGGCTTGTCTCTGATTGGGCTGATAGATGGTGGAAATTATATAAACGCTAAGCTGTTTATGACACCCTCCAACAGCTGGCTCTGACAGCCATTTCACTGCTGATACTGCTTCTGGTTGATAAATACACTTAAAATGCTGGTAAGAAATGGGGAAAAAGAACTTCCTTTCTAAATATTTATTATTATTATTATTATTATTATTATTATTATTATTATTATTATTATTAATTTTTATCCCACCCCTCTACCAAAGCAATCGGGGTGGCTTACAACAATAAAATCTCACAATAACTCTCCCAAGCCCAAACCCACCCTCCCATTAAAACAGTATTAAACATTGTAAGTTTAAAATAGTTAACAATAGTAGAACAATTATAATAATTTGCAGCGTTAACAGTTAAAACTGATCTAATAGGCAGTCCACTAGCACAGCATAGCGTGGCAAGATATGGCAGCAGGTGCAGAGAAAATTTACTTAGTCCTTGGCTGGGAATTTAATCAGGAAAGGCCTGCCAGAAGAGATCCGTCTTGACAGCCTTTTTAAAGCTGTCTAGGTTGGTGATTTGACAGATCTCATCTGGCAGCCCATTCCATAATCTGGGAGCGGTTTCTGAAAAAGCCCTCTGGGAGGTTGTCAACAGTCTAAACCTGGCAGGTTGAAGCAAATTCCTTCCAGAGAACTGAAGTGTGCGGGTGGGATTATACGGAAGGAGATGGTCCCAAAGATAGGCTGGACCCAAGCCACGTAGGATTTTAAAGGTACACCTTGTACTGGGCCCAGAAATTGATCGGCAGCCAGTAAAGTCTTTTGAAGACCGGTGTAATATGGTCTCTTCTAGATGTACCGGAGACCCACCTGGCTGCCATATTCTGGACTAATTGAAGTTTCTGGATCAAGCACGAAGGTAACCCCATGTAGAGCACATTACATAAGTCTAGACGGGAGGTTACCACAGCATGTACCACAGTTTCAAGATCCCTTACTTCCAGGAAAGGGCGCAGCTGGCATATCAGACGTTGATAACAGGCACTCCTGACCATCACATTCAATATGCAATAATTATGTAAGCAATTATATATTGCCTCTTACCAAGTGCATTGTATGTTACTAAGGTATAACAGATGCATCTGTTTTGAGAAGCTTGTGTAAGCCTAAGATTTTCTCCATTGATGTCTGTTTTAAGATGTAGAATTCCTGAACAGATTATTAAGTTATAATGCTGAGAAAAATATGTACCATATAAGTCTATATGACTGTCTTTTAATGATTTTTCCTAAGATGAATAAGATGTAAAATGTTTCATGTTTTACATGAGATGTTAAAGATAAGTTATGCCCATAGTGTTATGAGTAATGCTCAATAAATATGAATATTAGACACATTGACACATAAGGCAGTAAGCTGTCTGCTACAAGATTCTACTCACATTGAAAGGTAGGACAAGAGAGTATGGATCCCTTACAAGTCAAATCTACCATTATGGAAAGCACCAAATTTAGCCAAGTGGAGTGGAAATCCACCAAGGGCATATATATGTCTGTCCCTGGCTTCCACTCCACCAAAAGCATCTGAAGAAGTAGACTGAAATCCGTGAAAGCTCATGTTGCCAAGTTCTTTTTTTCAGTTAGTTTCAAAGGTGCTACAAGATCTCTCTACATACTGATTCTACAGACTAACATGGCTATGTCTTTGAAGCCAGACCTCAGTTCAAAAGTGTAAACTGGAATTTCCCTCCAACTCCCCCTGCTGTAACAAGGAAATGATTTAATTGATGAGCGCACACAGTGCTTAACTGTCTTCTCTAACTCCATTGAATGGAGGAAACTTACCGAACTGGCTCAGACTAGTATTCCACCTCACCCCCCCCCCCCCCCCATTGTGAGATATTGTGCAGCTTCCAGAGATGTTTGGCAACCCTATCTGGATTTGAAAGAGGTTAAATGTCTATACTTAATTAGCTTTGTCTCATATAGACAGCTCCATTGTTCTCTACCACCCTGACCATATGATAGTCATTATAAGAGGTTAATCTCTGCCCTTTTCAAGCACATTCTTTTATTTTTCAACCCTCCATAGACCAATATTGAGGTCATGTTTTGCTCCACCCAGTAGCATCCCCTTCACTTTAGGAGACAGTGTCCAAGTTGGGAAGAGGTTAAATACAGAGAAAGATATAGAGATTCTCTCTCTGAGACATGCTTCCTTCTCCTGATTTGATCTCCAGTCTTCCAGACTCCTCTTCACATAGGAGAGTGAGAAAATCTGTCTGTGTGTTTTAGTCTGTAGGCCCTTAGCTCCACCCCCCTTGATTGATTAGTTCCATTGCCATTTTTCTCCTCTTGTACAGCTTGTATTGTGTATATACTGTTCTGTTGATTTCTACTGTTTTCTTTTTAAAAATGAAATAATTGTTTTTGCTGCAAAATCAGCTTGTCTTCAGCCCAATTCTTCTCTTCTACCTCATTCTCACATGGAATCACTTTGTTTAGTGGTCCATTTTTCAAACTTTCTACCTGTAAGGTCCTGCTGAGATTTAGTGTCTGGAGGAGCTTGCTTCCCAAACCAGTAAACCCAGATAAGCAAAGTGCAAACACACACACACAACATAGCAATTCAAACATATACACACAGCATACAGAACTAACTGAAAGGGGAAAGGGAAAAGAGATAGTGGAATTTTAGGGTTTGAAATGGGGCAATATTTACCTGTCCAAAGAAAAGTGAGGAAAGCTGGAGTGATTCAGACATGGTGTGTGCATCTGAGGGTGACACAGAACATACACAGAAAGAGCGTGGACATGTAGACAGGCTGAACTCTGTACAGTGTCCACATTTTGATATTTTTATACCTTAAAAATAGCCTGAGGTAATGGGCTATCTAGCCAGGTAACAAAGGCTGAATGGCTCATCCCAAGAATCTACAAAGGGGATCCAGACTGATTGATTGTTTTAACAAAAGCAATAATGGATTCAGGATGGGTCTGGGAAATGTAGATGGGGAGGTTGGGCTGAAATCACAAGAAGTAGGCAGAGAGGCTGGCTTTAGGTGCGAAGAGCTCTTTTGTCTCAGGTTTAGAAAGGAAATTCAGAGTTTTGGGGGAAAGTACTTCATATTTGATGGCTTTGCTTATTTGGATTTCCACATGCCTGGGGAAGTGAATCCTTTTTTTTCCTTGGGAACCTGACCTTTTAGTGTTTCTGAAAAGTCATCCATCTCCCAAAAACATGCTATCTCCAAATATGAGATATCAAAATAAGAAGATCCCAAAATGCATCATGGAGTATGCATAGCAATAGCAAGTACATGTCTATACTGCTTATCAGTCAACTAGCACTCCCCAAGCAGTACGAAAGGATGAAAGGCTGAGTCGACCTTAGAGCCCTCCTCTTGGATCGAACTTACAATGTTGTGGCTACAGTACCAGCATTTAGCCACTGCACCACAAGGGCTTCTGCACATAACAGATCAATGTCATAGTGGCAGTGAATGTACTGTGGTTTTGAGTCTCAACATTAAATGAACAATCCAATGTGCTAAACAATGGGAGAATATAGTTCAGTACCTTACCTAACTCCTTAAACTCCAGGATTTGTCATTACACTAACATAGGTGTCACCAGCCACCACTGAATAGATGAATGATTTGATAATTGGTCTAGTCAGGGATCATGAGTGACATTGGGCCTTTGCAGACTGCCAGAAATAGTGCACATTAAATTGAGGCACTGCCCTGGCTCAGTGCTAGGGAATCATGGGAACTGTAATGTATTGTGGCACCAGAGCTCTCTGACAGAGAAGGCTCAATGTCTCAGAATAAAATACAGTTCCCATGATTCCCTAGCACTGAGCCAGGGCAGTGCCTCAATTTAATGTGCACTATTTTTGGCAGTCTGCAAAGGCCCATTCTCACCTTACAACTATTTCAAATCAATTCTGCTTTCCAGGATAAAAGAATACATTGTGGGAGCTACTTCTTGATCTTAAAGAGCTGTGGCAGGGATCACTGTATTGCTATGCTTTGTCCATGGTCTCTTGTTCTGTTCTTTAAGAGCAGAAGATGGTCCACACAACTCAAACTTTTATTTTGTTTTGTTTTTTCATTAGAGGAAAGGGGAATAGACTGAAGAGTTTCCAGTGAAATCCTAGTCATTTTTTTTACACAAAAGCCTCTTTTATTCATTAATGTATGTGAAAATAATGAGATGGTAGCTATGTCTTGTTCCAATTGTTTCTCAGAAGCCTGTTGAATTCATAATGTGTTAGGGGTTTTGCTAAATGGCTTAATTTGTCAAATACAATATATCCACTGTATGTTAGCAGTCTTGTATAATTTCATTAAGACTAAGTAAAAAAATTAAAACCCAAAGGGAACACAATTGCAAACTGAAGATTTCCAATAAATAAATAAAGATCTAGATGCCTTATACCATAGATTACCAGACTTTAATATTCAAAGCCTTTGCTTATTTTAAAAGAAATGACAAAACTCCTGATTTTGCAGTTTCTTTGTGTTATTTTTTAAAAAAAACTATTCCAGTATGTCTTCTGAACTGCAGAAATAATCTCTTCACCTCTTAGACTACATCTGCACTGTAGAAATTATGCAGTTTGACATTGATTTAACTGCCATGGCTCAATGCTGTGGAATTCTGGAATTTGTAGTTTAGCCTCTTCTGTCAGAGAGCTCTTTGTGCTACAACAAACTACAAATCCTAAGATTCCATGGGACAGAGGCATGGCAGTTAAAGCAGTGTCAAATTGCATTAATTCTGCAGTGCAGATGTGGTCTTAGAGGTTCAAAACTTTACAAAAGACATTGGACCTTATCCCACGCTGCTCTCAAAAGTGGCAAGAAAGCGATATGAGCATCATTGCAGTACTATAGCGCTAGTATAAATATGGCGCTAGCGCTATAATAGCGCTATGGATAAGCTCGCGCTATCGCAATGCCCGCTGAAACCGACATTCAAAAGAATGCGAATGATGTTGCATTCCAAGCGGTTTCTTGCTGGATTCTAAGTGACGTCATGTAATCACACAGAAAAGTATAGTGCTATAGCGCCTGATTCTTAGCAGATTCTGAGCGACGTCGTGTAATCACACGGGAATGTATAGCGCTATAGAGCCTGATTCTTAGTGGATTCTTGCTGCTTTTGGCCCCGTGTGATAAGGTCCATAGTTAATATTGATATTAGCCACAATAAATGTTTAAGAGGGAGGCAAAGATGTAAAACAATTAAGAGGGGTGAAAAGAAGCTGAGATTCAATTTGTGAAACTTTCTATTATTGCCACAGATAATTAGCATGCAAAAAATTGGTCAAGGTTAAAAGAAGTATAAAAACTATTCATTTAGTAAACCAGAGTGGATGGTAAAATGTAATTATTGCAATAGCAAACTTTACTAAGAGGATAACTGTCAGAACCACTACAGTAAAAGGTCTCTTGAATTTTAATCCGACAGGCCAAGGGTCCCTTGAGGAAATCAGACTTAATAAAATAAAAAATGTCAGAGTTCTTTTCAGTTTCCATTTCCTACTGTGTTCTCCTATAACAGGCATCTAAAGTAAATTAAACCAACTTGTTTGCCACACTGACCATGTGTAGAAAATGAACAATGGCTTCACTTGGTTATTATTTTACTAAATAATTAGATCATAGGATTTGAGAAAATAAATTATGCTCAGCTCATAGGGTGAACCACTAAAGCAGATTTTGACGGCTTCTTTTTGTGTTCTTTGAACATGCTAATGGTTCTAAGCCTTCTTTCAGTTTAAAAAAACACAAGGATAATGAGATGAGACAAATAACAAATTAATTCTTTATGTAATCAGCTCCCTATCCTTGATTTATCTACAGTGTCCACATCAACATTCAAAATGGAATTCTAACTCATGATAGTAGCAAATTTCTGAATCTGAAAACAAACTCCTTCAGTTTGGAGTTACTGATACAAGGCCTGAAGTCCACTGACATTGCCAGCCCTAGTCCAGACTTTGGCTGTACTGGTTAAAGTAGATATGGGTAATGCTGCAGCCCCAGCTCTTTTTTTTTTTTTTTTTTTTTGCCAAGAATGCTGCTGGGAGATTTAGTTTTCCTTACCTAATATTCTTAAGTATTGGGAATTTTTGAGCACTGAGACCTATATTTTCCAGCTATCCTGGTGCCTTGTTAATAGCATAATAGAGTCTTCACATAGTATCTTCCTTTGTTGCCCCATCCAGTGTGAGAAAGTGGAAGGCACTGATACTCTCAAAGGAGAAAATAACAGGTCATGGTGCTTGGGATAGATTCAGAAATGATACAAGCAAATACAATCTATTTTCATTTGTGTGCAGAGAAACACAATTTGAGAAGTGGCAAACCTTGGTTCAACAATACCTTCTATGAATCTTTGTTGGAGAATTCAGTAACAAGGCAAAAGGTATGATGAACAAATGTGCATGCATTTATATAAAGATTTGGTGATCCTCAGGGGAGAGGGTTGATCAAATATTGCAAATCCCCTAGGGTAAACATATCAAATGTTGCAAAACCAAGCTATTTCACAGCAATGGTGGAAACAGTTTAAGCAGTTGCCGTCATGGTTGGTGGTTCCAATGCCAGTGGGATGCTGAAATCACTCTGAGTTCTAGCTCAAACTTTAAAGGATCAATCCAAGGCACAGAATATATTTAGTAGTAGGGGTCCCCATGCTTGTTCATCACCCTTTAAAGGTCAGCCTAAAATCCAGAGTGGATTCATCACTCCACTGACATGACAGCTGGCACTACCAGTGAATATAAGATTTACTTCTGAACCTGTAGCTAGGAGAACAGCAGTGTTGCTTTCCTGAGTGTACCAACTAGAAATAGGTATGTCAATGTGTTTTCATCTCAGTTTTGCTGAGTTTCCCTGATTCCATTTTCAATCCATCCTTATTTTATATCAGGCTGTGAGACTTTGGGTTTTCTCCCCATGGATATTTGTGAAATTTTTAACACACACACACACACATTCTTAATCTATTTGCAAGGTTTATCTATTTACCACAACTTTTCTCCATTGATTAAAGTAAGTTTCTCTGTATTTCTCAACTATTCAGATTTTTAACTGTTGACTTCTTAAAATATGTTCATTATCTCCTGTGCATTTCCTTTGCATCCTTAGTGAGTAGTAGAGGGAGGATAGTGAAGAGGCACAAAACAGAGATACATAAAAGAAAGCATTGCACAATGGGAACTGAATGGATGCAGGCATCAGATAATTTAACAGTCATCTAATGGAAAATCCAATTGCCTTAGCCAAGAATAACAGAGAATGACAACACCAAAACACATGCACCATTATGAGATTTCTCTACTACCTGGGAGGGAAATAGGCTTAACAATCCTCCAAGCTAGCTGCATGTCAGTGAGTCTGCCAGAACCAAAGGTACCTTATGGGTAGCCCCAAACAGAGAACAAGATCAATCTGGGTATGAGTGTGTTTACTTAAAGATAGGTGGTCAAACAGAATAGGGATACCATCCAACTTTCTGCACAACAGTCTCCTTTTCTGAGCTGACAGGGTTGGTCTCTGCAGTGGCATTGGAGTCCCCTTAGCTGCTGGTGCTGGGGGACTTCAACATCCATGCAGAGACTCCACTGTCAGGAACACACTCTGTGCCTGGTTTTCTGTTTGGGGCAGGATGACAGTGATCTGGGAGTGGAGGA
>JAIPUX010001232.1:117352605-117364094 GCA_020142125.1 Phrynosoma platyrhinos
TAGTCATTGTGACTTTCACATACATATTTTATTTCCATCACTGTATGTTGCATTTTCCTTAACATCTTGTGCAGTCCTTAAGCTCACCCTGAAAATTTTATCAATTGCAAGGTCTAGTTTATCAGGGAGCCAGCCTATGAATTAAGGTAAAGCAGGTGTTATTCTATTGTATAGTTCTTCTTTCTTCTCGCTCAGTCCTCTTATTTTTATACATTTTGCATGGTTTTTGATTCCTGACAGCATGTTCATCATTGCTTCTTTTTCAACAGCTTGTTCCAGTTTCCTGGTCCTGTTTTCTAGTGTGCCTATCTTTTTTTGTAAGTCTTGTATATTAGTTTTGATTTGGGACACATCCATCATTTCTTGGTCTAGTTTTTGGTTGATAACATCTAAATCTTTCTTTATTTCTGCTTTGATTTCATCTTTCATATATTTCATTTCTCTGCTTATCTCTCTTCTCATATGTTTCATTTCTTATAATAGAGTCTTATTAGAATCTGAAAATCTTGTTTGTGCTCTGTTGAGTTTCTTCTTTGAGTTAGTTGCACAATACTTCTTCCGCCTGCTGCCATATTTTCTTCCTCTCATTATTTATTTATTTTTCTTTCTTATTCCTTCTCTTCTTTGTCTTCTTTTTTATTTTTGTTATTATTACTTTTCAGGCTTAGGGATGTACTAAGTTAATATCATGTTAACTTTTATTGAATTGAGTCTCTGTTTTTCTGGGGTTTGGTGTCTTTAACTGATGAGTCGTCTTAGCACTTTCTATCATGGCCTTGATGGATTTTGGTGGGCTCCCCCACCCTCTCAAGATTTCAGTGATGTTCTGTATTTAATTGATTTGTATGATATGTTTCATAATTGGTTTTTTTGGTTGTTTAAAATTTATGTTACCAGAGAACCTTGTTATATGAAAAATCATAAATTAAGTACATAAATAAATAAATCCAAACAAAATCAGTTGATATATACACAAAATATATACAAATCTAAACAGTAGTTTAGTTGGCAAACAATTGATGAGTTATTGAAAGAATGCAATAATGTGCATTTCTTTGGGGGATATCTACAACTGCTGAAGAAAACCCTGAGCAATGGGAAACAGGGAAGGGAAAAGTAAGTGTCACTCACTTCTTGCTACAGTCCCAACAAAGATTATCTCTTTATACTTCTCTTTGATGAATCCTCCCTTCATACTGATGGGACTTCTTTTTGAAATGAAAATAGTAACTTCAAAGTTACAGGCCTAAAGTAAGAAGAAGAGCCCTCCGTCTTTGCCATCTGACATCATCAGGCCTCAGAGGGAGAAAAGGCTGGCCAGCTTCATCAGGCCTGGCCTAAAGTAAGAAGAAGAGCCATCCCTCCAGTCCATCTGCCATGGTCCAGGCCTCAGAGGGAGAGAAGAATTGCTGGACTTATTCCCCTTCCCCACTGCCATTTACTTCTCTTTTTGTATCATGTCTTTTTTAGATTGTAAGCCTGAGGGCTTTAGATCTGTAAGCTTCTTTGAGAGCCTTTTTGGCTGAAGAGTGGGGTAGAGATACAGTAAATAAATAAATAAAGAGGTCTTACTGTCCTGAGTGATAAACACTACCTCTGTTTTTATGGGTTTTTCTTTTTATCACAAAGAGATAATGTTTATTACTCAGGACAGTAAATGTGTTACAAGTTATGGTCAAGCAATATGAATATTAGACTTTGATGCATTAGGCAGGAAGCTGTCTGTTGCCAGAGTCTTCATAAATTGTTAAGAATGCATACTGGACAGGTAGGGCTGGTAATAATAATAATAATAATAATAATAATAATAATAATAATAATTTTTATTTCTAGCCCACCCCTCTGCTCGGCAATTGGGGTGGGTTACAGCATAATTAAAACACAAAGAAGTTAAAACATCTTACATCCCAATCCCTAACCCTCCCACCTCTTAAAACTGAATTAAACCAATGAATAATTAAAATGCATTATATAATTAAAATCAAACAGTATGTAGGCAGCATACATAAGTCATTGGGGGGGCTCAGGGCAGGTAGCTGGACTCCTCTTGCCAGGAGGCTATTCCAGATAGGCCCACCAGAAGAGATCCATCTTTACTGCTTTCTTAAATGCAGCAAGAGTAATAATAAGACGGATCTCATCTGGCAGGCTGTTCCACAGCCTGGGAGCAGTCGCGGAGAAGGTCCTCTGGGAGGTCTGTGAGAGCCTAGTCTTCATAGCTGCAGCAGATTCCTCCCAGAGGACCAAAGGGCATGGGGGGGCTCATATGGGGACAGGCGGTCCCTAAGATAAGATGGACCAAAAATGGTAGTCTAAGTAAAAAAGTGGAAGTTGTACTCCAATCTTCCCTCCTCTAACAATTCCTTCTCTAATGAAATTGTTCCATTGATGAAAGCAATCAAGACTTATCTGTTTTGATTACCTCCTCTGAAAAGAGACCTGACAAACTGTCTCTCAATGATACACCTCCCATTATATTGTGCAACTTCCAGAGATGTTGAGAGACTTGGGAAGAGACTCGGGAGCTGGGCGATGAGCCTCCTCACCCGCCCCCTCCTCCCTCGGAACACCTGGCCTCATGGGAGCCTTCAAAATCTCTGAAGCCCAGACCACTGGCCATAGCAGAGACTTGGGAAGAGACTCGGGAGCTGGGCGGTGAGCCTCCTCCCCCTGCCCCTCCTCCCTTGGAACACCTGGACTCATGGGAGTGGAGGCAGGGATGGGATTGGAGGATGTAACAGCAGAGCCCCAGCCCTAGCCCTTTAAGACTCTTGGGGGTGTGGCCCTGATGCTCAGCAGGAGGCTATCTCTATTTTTTCTGTATATTTAGAATTCCTTTGTTTATTGTATAGATGTGCTCTGTGAATTAAGCTAATTTTAATTGTTTTTTTAATTTGTTTTGTTCTATTTGTTTTTTGGGGGGTGGGAATGAGGGATGGGATTTGTATTGATTTTATTTGTTTTGATGTTTGAATGTTGTACGCTGCCCCGATTGCCTGGCAGAGGGATGGGATATAAATAAAAATTATTATTATTATTATTATTATTATTATTATTATTATTATTATTATTATCATTAACCCTATCTGAAAGAGGGCATGTGTCTATTTTTAATTGGCTTTGTCTCACATATGCAGCTCCATTGTTTTTTACTACCCAGACCATGTAAGAGTCATTATCAGTTTGTGAAGGGCATGTTCACACCTACTCTTTTACACAGAGATACAAGAGTTGCACTCATCATGTTTTGCCCCACCTAGAGGTATTCCTTTCACTTTAGAAGATAGTTCCCAAATTAGGATGAGGTTATATACATAGACAGAGAGACACTCTTTCTGATACCTGCTTCCTTTCCTTCTTCTGTTCTAATTTCCAGTCATCCAGACTCTTCGTGCAGGAGGGTGAGAAAATTGAAGTGTGTATGTATTTTAGTCTGTAGTCCCCTAAATTTAGGGGTGTACCCTCTTAAATTGGTCAGGAGCAGAGTTTTAACACCCATGCTGTTTTTCTCTTCTTTTACTTTGAGAAACATCTTGCATTGGCTATAAACTGTCCTGTTCTACAAATATAATCATTTTTGTTGAAAAATCAGCATTTCCTTGATCTGATTTCATTCCTTCTACTGAATTCTCATGTGGAGTCATTCTGGTTAATTGTCTATTTTTTAAAACCTCCAGCCTGTAAGATCCTGCAGAGAATTAGTAGTATGGAGGAGATTCCCCCACCCTATCAGTAAAACCAAAACACTTCTCATAACAAGTGAAAGAGATATGGAATAAAACAACAGGAGAGGTATCAGATCAAAATAAAGCCCCACCCCACCCCAATCATTAATTCAATTTCTTCCCTCTCCCACAATGTCTCATAAATCTCCCTCTAGTTCCATATTAGAGTTCTACTATCCTGAAATCCTTTCTGGTTATAAATTTAGCACCCTACTTTTGAATTTTGTTTACATTAGGGCTGAATAATGTCTGGCCTTTCAGATGATGTCATAATATACCCACTGTTTATCATTGGCTATGCTGGCTAGGGATGAAGGGCATTGATGACTACAAACATCTGAAGGGTTTCAAGCTATCTTCCTCTGAGTTGCAGCTTCTAAATATATTTGAGAAATACTGCACTTTCATGAAACACAGCTTTTGTTTTTAACATGACTGTGATATTCACCACCCTACTTGGAGACATAACACAATGCTTCTGGTTTTTCTAATACGTATCTAAGAGTGATTGAGGTACTTTCTGTTTTCTGTATTTACCTATGGCTTTGGTGGATACATGGCAGGAATTAAGTGCATTTCTCCAATATTATTTCTATCTTCTAGTACTGCTGCTGCTACTACTGCTACTATAATTACTACAGCAAATACAACAAATACAGCAAATTATACAGTACTATAATTACTACAGTACTGCTGCTGCTACTACTGCTACTATAATTACTACAGCAAATACAGTACTGTTGCTGCTACTACTGCTACTATAATTACTACAGCAAATATGTACCTTACACTTACTATTATTTCTAAAGCAAATAAAGAAACTTTTAAAAAATGTTTTTTTTTCCTTTATACAGAAAGTATTTATAAAAGATTGGTTTTATTTTCCACAATATCCTTGCATATGATGCCACTGGATTCCTTCATTTCCAAGCTTAAGTTGTAATAATCCAGCCTAATCAAATGAACTCCTATTCTGACCTTGTCTCCAAGTATTTTTCAAGGGAAACTTGGGACATCAGAACCCCTGCAGCATAAATGTATTTGCTGTATAGTGTAGCAAGTGCTTCTTGAACATCTCTAGTGCTTTTCCAAGACTATTTACTGCCTGGGAGGGAAGAGCAAAGAGTGACCCATATATGTTGAAGTCAAGGAACCCAGTATGTAAACCCTCTCAAGTTGTTATTGCTCATGCGGCAGAAAATCCCACAAGCAACTCTCCCTACTTCCTGGCAGTATAAATATAATAAGAAATTAAATGATGAAACATTTTTTACCCTTTTATGACATCTAGCATCTGCTGCCTGAGGCTGTTGCCTTACTCTTCCTACTGATAGAGCCAGTTCTGAACTTCCTGTTATATGCTAAAACATTCAGACAGTAGCTATAGAAGCTATCAGAGCTTTAAAAAATTATTTGCCTATGCTCACAGGCCTACAGAAGAATTAATTTTAAAAAAGGATGTTTCATAAGGAAAACAGTATTTTACAAACATCATGGAAGCCCCTACTTTGATGTCCTTATGTAACATCTGGGAGGAAATTTTGCTGGGGAAATATAATTTGGATCGAAGGATATTATATCTGAAAATAAATTATGATCTTCCATCAAGCACTGTGTGTTGATAACCCCAGGATGAAATTCAGAAAGTCAGGCATTTTAAAACCTCCTTTTTTCAAACAGTGATAGAACAGTATGGAAGGAGAGACTGGAATGTTTTGCAAAGCAATGATGCCTCTCCCTCCATTTCAGATGAATAAACTTGACAAAGCATTGCTATTACGAGTAACACACATTTTTAACTAGAAGCCTGAGGATCAGTGCAATAAGTAGCTCTTACCTGTTGTTGAACTGAATGAGAAGAATAAAAGTAGGAAAGTATGTGTGATCATTCATTTCAAGACAATCAGATGACCAAAGAGACCTCAAAAATGACATTTCAGTTACTTTTATGTATCATTTTGAATTTAAGCCACACAATTTTCCATTTACTACTGAGCCTTTAGATGGTTTGAGAAAATACTTGAAGCTGTTTTCACTTGAACTGCTACAGCGTAAAAGCTGTAAAAAAGAATAATAGAGCATTGCTGAAAGAGTTGGGCACATATCAGAATGCTCAACCTGTATCAAATATCTGGTAAATGTTTTTTGTGAATAAGACTATAGTATTACATCTGCAATCTTGCATACAACATTCCTTACTCAGTGATGAGACTGCTGTTAAAGTAGGTTGAGGTGTTCCACTAGAACCAAAAAGAGTAATTTGTATAGAGAGCATGCCCAAATCCCTATTTCACAAGATCCTGCACTAACAATGCACAAATCAATCTATATCCAAACTTTTTCAGTTTTAATTATTTAATTTAAAATGTGTTCAATCATTCTACTTTGTAAAAAGAAAACCTACAAGAAAATTCATATTCATTTTTCTGTACAATTTTACTGTTAGGGTATAATTTAAAGTTCCCATGATGCTAATCCTTTTAAAGGAAACAAAAATATGCAAGTATGAAAGTTAAACTTTCCAGCTTTTCATAAGCAGAACAGCAAAAGTGTGAGTCAGACCATTTATTCTAAATGTGCCTACCTAAAGAATAAAGACTTACTCAAAAAACAACATGCAGTTTGTAGTTTAAAAACAAACAATGACTTTAATAAATAAATACATAACAAACTAAATCCTATCCTAACAGGTGATGGCTTGGGTAAAGAGATGAAATCTCATCATCTTTAATATATATAGCAGGAAGGGACTGTTACTCCTCACTCAGAAGAGACTGTTACTCCAACCTGAGACTGAGAGGAGACTGTTTAGAATCTTGAGGGACAGTCTGTTTAACAGCCTCTAAATGTTTGTGACAGGAGTCTCTGTCTATCTAAGTAGGAAAAGGAGAATGCAATACATAAATTTTCCAACAATCCTCTTCTCATTCTCTTGGATCAATGTCAAGAACCTCCATTCCTTCTTGTAGTCTCTGGAATTGACCTTTTGGTAGAAGTTTAGTGTGAATGTCTGCAATCATCACCTCAGTGTTGCATTACTCTAGCTGGACAAGTCCATTTTGACACATTCCTTGTACTTTGCGAAATGCAGTATCAATGTTCTTCTTAAATGGCTTTTCACTCTGAGAAAATTTGATGCAGCTTTGATTATATTGTTAATTTTATTGTGTCCATCTAGATTTAAAATTCTGTAACGATTTCTAGCATAACCAACAAAAATTCCCTCTTCACTCATCCAGTCAAGTTTACCTCTTTTCTACTTGGGAATACAGGTAAATCTTTGCTTCAAAAAACCTTTAGATGGTTTACTTTTGGCTTAACTCCATGCCATAACTGGAATGGGGTTACATCTTTAGATTTGGTTGACAATTAGTTACACAGGTATGTTGCTGTCATGATGGCTTCAGACCAATAGCGTTTAGGCATATTAGTTTCCAAAAGCATAGTGACTGCCATCTCCTTGAGAGTTCTGTTTAATCTCTCTGCCACACCATTTTGTTCAGGAGAATAACCTTGTGTTGTCTAATGCTCAGTGCCATATTCCTTTAAAAATTCATCAACTTTAGCATTGACAAATTCAGTTCTGTTGTCTGTGTGCAGGCTCTTCAGATTATAGCCAAATTTGCTAGAGACTCAAAGTACTCTTTGAATTTTTGAAAGGCTTACTCTTCTCTCTGTGTACCTGCTGAAATCATCAATAATAGTCATAAAGTAAGAGTTAGATCCCACTGACTTTTGATTCATTGGTCCAGAAAAATCAGCATGTAAAAGAACCAATGCCTTGTTGGAGGATGTGAAGCTCTTATGGCTTTTCCTTTCAGGCATTCTACACATTTTTCATTGTTAGAGCATACTTTGAATTTAAAGTCTCTTGCAAGCTCTTGATTTGTCAGTCTCAATATTTTCAACACTTTCATGAACAAATATTTGATGCCATAAATTTGGACAGTCTTCATGATTACATCTTGTCACACTGTTCAGAGATGAATGTAAAATCTGCATCTGATAACATCCATGAGATCCTAGGTCTGCTCTAAAAATCAATTTTTTATCATGAAAATAAAAACCGGTTTGCTTTCTGAACCTGATATGGTTGCCTCTTGATGTTGTGGTTTCCACACTGTAAAAGGAGGCTTGCAAATCTGGTAGATATTAAGCATCTGGGATTTGTAAAGTTACTATTCTGTCAGGACCAAGTTTTGTTTTGAAAATAATAGTTCTTTTTCCTTGTGCAAAAATTTCTTGACCATTAGTAAGATAGACAGGAAAAGTTACATTTGCATCAAAATCAACACTCTATTCTTTGCTGTTGAAGTAATGTGCACTTGCTCCACTATCAATAAAAACTTGGTTTTTATATTTATCACCACCAATTTGAATTAATTGTTGTTGAATCAAACTGATATCAACATGACTGGAAAATTTCTGTTTAGGATTAAAAGCCATTTTCTTAAAATTGGTTTTGCATTTAGTGTTCAGTCCCTGACTTTGCAGCTTTTGCAGCTCAGCATTTGGCTTTGACTTGTTAAAATTCATTCTATTTTGCTTAGGAGAAAAAGAAGTCTTTTTCAAATCCTCTGCAGAAAATTGAGCTAATCTTCTATCTGTTGATTTTGTATCATAGTTGCCATCCATCAAGTTACATCTATTTTGAAGTTAAAAACTTGAGTAATAGCATCTTGTAAAGAAACATTTCCTTTAACTTGCAAAGCATTAATTATTGAGTAATATTTTGGAAGATTTGCTAAAAAAAACAGTCCAAGTTTAGCATGTTCTGGAAAGCATTCTCCAGCTTTGTGACAAATTGAGTTAAAAATTGAGGATGATGCAACTTGATGTTAACAAGTTTGAACATGAGAACTGTTTGATTAGAAGTACTTGGAGAATTAAATACTTTTGGTAGTTTTTCTCATATTTGTTTTGCACCAGTTAAACCTTGAATATTATGGTAAGCAATGCTAGGATCTACAGACAAGCAAATATAAATTGCTGCTTTCTCTGCATTTTCATCAAACTGTTGTTGATATATTCTTGCATCTGTGGGTCTCTGCCCATTTATTGTTTTGAATAGTAGTTAGGTACATTTACAATTTCAATGACCATGTTTTATAATTTGTTCCACTTAGAATTGCTGTAATCATTGTTGGATTTGGATTATTAGAAGCTATTCTCTATTATTGGAGTAGTTAAAAATTCTTCTTGTAGTCAGTATCTTTCGGAGAAGCAGTTTCAAAAAATAATCTGGAATCTCTTCTGAGCCCTCACTGGGTATAGACTAGCAGCCTTTACAGACTGCTAGAAATAATACAGCTTGAGGCCATTTTAACTGTCCTACATTATTTCTGGCAGTCTGTAAAGGCCCTAGGGCCCCTTCTGGCCCCATAACCCAAATATGTTTGGGTGTAATTTAAGTTTCCCAGGATATTTAACCTTTTAAAGGAAACAAAATATGCAAATATGAATGTTAAATTTGTTCAAGTCCAGCTTTCATCAGCAGAATAGCAAAAATATGAGTCAGACCATTTATTCTAAATCTGCCTTCCTAGAGAATAAAGACTTACTACAGAAAACAAAAAGCATGCAGTTTGTAGTTTAAAAAAAATAATAATGGCTTTAATAAATAAATAAATACATAACAAACTAAATCCTATCCTAACTGGTCATAGTTTGGATAAAGAGATGAAATCTCACCATCTTTAATATATATAGCAGGAAGGGACTGGTACCCCTTACTCAAAGGAGGTTGTTAATCCAACCTGAGACTGAGAGAAGACCATTTAGAATCTTGAGAGACTGTCAGAACCTGGCCTCAGGTTCTGACAGAAAAGTGTTGGGGATGATGGATAATTAAGAAGGGTGATGGAATTGTGTTGGAAGGGCTGGGGGGGTTGGGATGTGTGCAGCTGCTGTTTTTTTTGGGGGGGAATGAGCAAAGGTGGGGTCGAAGGAGCTGGGGAAATGAAACTGTGGGAATTGTAGGTGGAGATCGGTTTGCACACCATGACACTAGTGGGTGGAGTGAAGATTCCGGTGGGTTTAATTAGGCGTTGTAAGGTGGGGGGCAGTTCTGGCTTAAATGCAATGTAGTGTAATGCTGATTTTGTGTGTTCAATAGACTCCTAATTACTGCAATTGGCTGGTTTACTGACTCCACAGAGTTCTGATTTTGCTGAACCTGACAGTAAGCCAGAACTCCCTGTAAGTCTGGGGTGATGGATTCGAGCCAGGCTGAACATCCTCAATCACAGAAAGAGGATGCTGGCACCTTGCCTGCTACAGAGCATGCCGAGGCTAAGGAGCGGCCTCTGGTAGAAGGGGCAAGACCCAAGGAGTGGGAATGGACACTGGGAGATACTCCTGTCCACACCAGCAACAACAAGTGGTTTCAGCCGAGGGCCCCTTTCCAAGGATGAGCACATGAGCATCAGAGGGCTGGAAGAGTCAGCTTGGGATGTCAGTTTGGGAGACCCTGTAGAGAAACCAGTGGCTCCCCAGAGGACATGGAGGAGGAGATGGAACATGTGCGTGGGGAAATGAAGGAGATGCGAGGAAGGCTGGATGAACTGGCACAAAACTTCAGGAAGATGATGGACCTTATACGAGGGGACCAAGCAGGAGCAGCAGCACCAAAGAGGGAAACACCCCAGCCACTGCTGGCTCCAGCGGCTCAGGTGAGAGGTTCCCCCAGTAGCACAGATTCTTCCGGTGGTGCGATTTCAAGACCCTGAAATGGGGTGAAGTTTAATGGTCAACCCAAGGAACTCCCTTATTTTTTTACAACAGTGGCTGGCCATATGTATGAGTGGGGCCACTCTTTTGCCACGGAAGCCTCTAAAGTCAGATGTGTGGCAGCAGATATGGAGGGAGAAGCTGCAGAATGGGTGGTACAGTTATACGACAGTGGAGCTACTGAGCTGCAGAACCTACAAGAGTTTATGGTGGCTCTTAGATCAAGATATGAGGACCCAATGAGAGCTGAGAAGGCTAGAGCTAAGTTAACCACCCTGATGCAAGGGCCAAAGTCTGTGGCTGAATATGAAATAGAGTATCGTAGTCTGGTGGCCATGATCTCAGATTGGACAGAGTCTATGAGAATCCAGTATTTCTGAAATGGCCTTTGTCCAGAAATTCTCGAGTGTGACATAAATAGAGAGAATCCCACTACGCTGAGGGGGTGGATTCAATTAGTGCATGAGATGGTTAGACTCGCCAAACAGATGGTGGTGAGACGGTTAAACTCACCAAGCAGAGAGCGGTGGTGCTAGAGGGCCAGGGAGACACTAAGCCCCAGCGTCCTCAACTAATGGGAAGAGGAAAGCTGGCTGTTGAGATGGAGAAGCAACACTGTATGAGGCTGGGGCTATGTCTGCAGTTTGGCAAGAAGGGCCACAGAATTGCCAGCTGTCCAGAGGATTTAATTAGGTGTTGTAAGGTGGGGGTTAAACGCAGTGTAGTGAAATGCTGCCTTTTTTAAAAAATTGATTTTATTATTAAAGTAATACAGAACTTACATACCCAAAAACATATCACATATACATCACATAACATAACAACAAACAAACCTAATAAACAGTTTCCTACATATATACCTACATACATCTCATCAAACATTCTTTTTTTCTTCTAATGCTTTGTTATAGCTCAACTAAATGATAACTTGACTTCCTTAGTGATTATTTACCTTTTCTTTTGACTTTGTAAATATAACTAAATTATATTGTATACTCATATCTCTAAACATAATTTACTTAGTATTTTAGTTTG
>JAIPUX010001232.1:117364194-117377424 GCA_020142125.1 Phrynosoma platyrhinos
TTTCCCTTTTATCAATGCTGTTAACGTATCCATTTCTATCACCTCCCATCTTTTTTCTTTCCATTCTATGTTACTTGGTATTCTCATTTGTTTCCATTCTCTAGCATACACAATTCTAGCTATAGAGACCATATATAGAATAATATGTTTATATTTTTTCTCAGTTTTCCCATTGAGACCGTTAATCATATTCAGTAAGAATAATGTTGGCTCATATTTGATGTTCAAATTTAGAATGTCAGAGATAAGTTTATGTATCCTCTTCCAGTATTTCTGTGCTTCTTCACATTCCCACCAAAGGTGGAAAAATGTTCCACCTTTGTTTCCACACTTCCAACAGTTATTCTTTCCCGTTTTATATAATTTATTTCTTTTATTAGGGGCTAGATACCATCAGTAAACCATCTATATGTAGTTTTCTTTATAGTCTTGGCAAAAGGTGAATTGATTAGTGTCTCTCCAAGCTTTCTCCCAATAATCAAAATAAATCAGTTTACCAATGTCCTGTGCCCATCTTATCATTCCATGTTTAATTTTTTCTTGTTCTAAATCTCTTTTTCTTAACAATTTGTAGTATCTAGTAATGTGTCCCTTTCTTTTATCCCAACAAATACTGTCGATCTCTGATTTTTCATTTGTTATGCCATCATTTCTTTTGTCCAGATTATATCTTTCTTTTAATTCGTTAAAAGAATTAAATCCCTCTTTAGTTCTTTTTCCAATTGTTCCAATGATTTGAATTTACCTTTCTCTATTCCTTCCCAGTGTATTAGATCATTGTATGACAACCAAGCTATACCTTCCTTTTTCGTTCTTTTATATAACGCTTCTTGTGGTGACAACCAACTTGGGATCTGTCTGTAGAACTGCTTTTAATCTTCGTCCATATTTTGAATAACTCATTCCTAATAAAATGATGACAAAAACCCTTATTATTCTTTGCTTTATCAAACCATAAAAAAGCATGGTATCCGAATTCCATTTTGACACTCTCTAGCTCTAATGTTCTTTCATTTTCTAATATTATCCAATTCTCTAACCAGTTAAGTCCTGCAGCCTGGTAATAGAGTTTTAAATTAGGTAAACCATATCCTCCTTTGATTTTTTCTTTAGTTAACAGTTTCCACTTAATCCTAGGACATTTCCCTTTCCAAATAAATTTTGAGAGCTCTTTCTGCCAATTGTCTAAATACTTGTTATTATTTAATATTGGGAGGTTCTGAAATAAAAATATTAATTTAGGTAGAACATTCATTTTTATCGTCTCAATTCTTCCCAGGAATGGTATATTTTTTCTATTCCATCTATTCAGATCTTTTGTAATCTCTACCCATGTCTTTTGATAGTTGCTTTTGTATAAATCAATATTTCTCTTTGTTAGATGAATCCGTAAGTATTTTCCTTTTTTCTCAATTCTAAAACCTGATATTTCTCTCAAATCTTCTTCTTCTTTCAGTTCCATATTCTTTGTCAAAATCATCATTTTTTTCTTTATTTATGTAGAATCCAGCTACCTTCCCAAATTCCTGTATCATTTCTATTAAGTTTTTATACTTATTTTAGGGTTTTCCAAAAAGCAAACAATATCATCAGTAAATGGTTGTAATTTAAATGTATGTTGTTTGATTTTAATACTACTATGTTGGGATTGCTTCTTATTTTATTATTTAAGATCTCGAGGATGGTTATAAACAGCAGCGGTGATAGGGGGCACCCCTGTCTTGTCCTGCTTCCAATTTCAATTTGCTCTGTTTTGTCATTATTTATAATTATATATGCCCATCGTTTTTTATAAATAGCATTCACCCATTCCTAAAATTGTTCCCCCATTTCTATAAACTTAAGTAGCTCCAGCATGAAACACCAATTCGCATGATCGAAAGCTTTTTCAGCATCGAATAATATCATCACCAATTTTTTATCATTATTCAATAATATTCAGTACCATTCTGATATTCCTGATCTGTCTCTTGGGGATAAACCCGTTTTGGTCTTCATGTATAATTTTTTCTAATAGCTTCTTCATTCTTATCACAAATATTGTAGTAAATATCTTGTAATCGACATTTGTTAATGAAATTGGCCTATAGTCTTTCATTTCTGCTTTACTTTTGTTTCCTTTTGGTATTAACACGATATGTGCATTCTTCCATGATTCAGGTATTCCCTCCTGTGATATGGCTTCAATTACATCTTTAAAAGGTTCACATAATTCTTCGGACATTCATTTGTAGTAATTGGCTGTTAGTTCATCAGGACTGGGTGACTTACCCTGTTTCATCTTCCCAATTGCTTCCTGGATCTCCCTAATTGTAATTGGTTGATTTAGTCTACCTTTTTCTTCTTCAGACAGTTTTTTAATTTTTTGTTTCCTTAGATATGATATTACTTTATCTTTCTCCTCTTTTGACATTTGTACATTCCTATATATTTCTTCATAATATTCTTTAAAAAAATTATTTGGCCTTGATTCATAATTGTTTTCCCATCTTTAAATATTTCTGATATTATTTTCTTTTCATTTTCCTTTCTTAGTTTGTTTGCTAGTAATTTACCTGCTTTATTTCCTACTTCAAAATATTTTTAATTTGTTTTAATTTCTTTTCTATTTCTTTGACCACCATTCTTTTTAGTTGTTGTAAGCTTTCAATTTTGCATTTTAAACTTTTATTGCCTCTTCTTTTCCATTTTTCTTCAGTTTTTCTCAATTCTTCTTTGATTTCCTGTTCTTTCCTGGTATCTCTCTTCTTTTGTTCTGCCTGTAGCTTAATAAATGTCCCTCTAATCACTGCCTTTCCAGCATCCCAAATCATTTTGTTCCTCATACTTTCTGTTTTGTTTTCTTCGAAATAGAATTTTAATGTTTCTTTTATGATCTTTAAGTTCTCTTTTCTTTTAAATATTTCATCATTTAAACTCCACGTATATGTTTTCTTTTTCTCTTCCAGTTCAATCCTTATTGGATTATGGTCAGAGGTATATTTTGTTAGAATTTCCATATTTTGTATTAATGTTATTATTGATTTTGATACCGAGAAAAGATCTATTCTAGAAAAAGAATTACGCAGTTCAGAAAAAAAAGTGTATCCTTTTGCTTCATTATATTTATGTCTCCATACGTTGACTAAAGGAAGTTCTTCTTGCATCTAAAAGAAAGAAGGTGGTAATTTTCCCTGGTTTGTCCGAATATTCCTTCTTTTGTTATATTTCTTGTCAAATTCAGGTTCAATTACTGCATTAAAATCACCTAAAAATATTATGTTTTCATAATTTAAACTTTTGATTTCTTCATTAATCTTATTAAAGTAAATTTCTCTATTATCTAATGGTGCATAAATGCCAATCAATAGAATTGTCATATTTTCCAATTTAACTTCCATGCCTAGGTATGTTCCATTTTGGTCACAGAAAATTTCTTTAGTTTGGTATTTCCTATTGATGTAAAGTGCTATTCCCTTTTTCTTATTGTCTGCCGCCGATATATATGCCTTTCCTAATTTAGGATTCCTAATATATTTTACTTCTTTTTTCTTGATCTTGGTTTCTTGAATGCATATGATATCACTCTTTAGTTTCTCCAGTTGATGAAAAACAATATTCCCTTTATGTTTTGAGTTGATACCTTTTACATTGCACGATATGATTTTAACCATCTTTGTCTTTCTGAAAAGTTTTTCAAGTGAATTCGAATTGTCAGTATTCAAAAATTTTATTTATTTTTTGTGCCACCCCTTCCACCCCTGTATTGTTTTAATTTTTTATATTTTTTTTTATTTCACTATTCTTTGTTAAAGTTTGTGATTAAGTCAAGTTTATAAAAAATTTGAGGAGGCACCAAGTGGTAACCAATCTTGTTTTTCTTTCCCATTAATTCACACTTCTTATAGTCTGTTTTAATTTCTTTGTCTTTCTCCTTCTTCTACCTCTTCTTCGCTGTTATGTTCACTGTTGGTTTCTTGATCTGAATTGAGATCCCTTTCCTTTAATTCCCTATTTGTTGATCTTTCCTCTGTTCTAATATCTCCTTCCTCTTTTCCTTCTCTGTTCTTTTCTTCCTCATTTCCTTTTCCTTTGTACTTTTTTGATCTCCATTATCTTGTTGTTTTCCTTCTTTCTGTTTCTTCCTCCACTCTGTTTCTCATATCATTGTAAAGTTTTTGTTCCATCTCCTTTGTTTTAATTTCATTGTTAACTTTTATTCTTTTTTGTCTATATGTAAATGATAAACCCTCCATCTTCTCCCATTTGTAGTTTATATTCAAATTTTTTAACAATAGTGTCAATGTCTTGTATTTTTGTCTGCCAATCATTATCTGAGATGGTATTTCTTTGTAAATTTTGATTTCATTGTCTTTGATTATTATTTTAGTGACATAACTCTTTTGTATTACAAGATCTCTAATTTTTGTTCTAGTCCAGCATATTATTATATTGTGTGGCATTTTCTTTTCTCTTGCTTTAACAGAGGTTATCCTAAAAATTTTGTCTACCTCGTCCTCCATTTTCCCTTTATCTATTCCCGTAAGGTCTGCTAAGAACATTATTGTTCGCATATATAGATCTTTGTTTGTTTTTTCTGGTAGACCTCTGCTCTTAATGCATCTTTCACAGTACCTAAGCTCATTCACCCATATCATGGATTGTTGTTGCTCTTGTTTCTTTGTATTGTCTTTTGATACATCCTCTTCCCTCCTTTCACCTCTCCTTCCCTCCTTTCCTCCTCTCTCCACCTCCATCTCCATCGCTCTTCCTCCTCTCTCTCACTCCTCTCCACCTCCTTCTCACATCCCTTCATCCCTTTATTCCTTTGATTCTTTGTTTCTTTGTCCCTCCTCCTCTCCAATTCTCTGCTTGAATTCTTCTCCTACAACTCTGCTTAATTTCTCTTAGTCTCACTCACACAATCACATCTGCCCACCGCTTCTCTCTGTTAGGCTTCCTTAAATCGCCTCTCTATTAGGTTTCCTTAAATTGTCTGGCTGCAGCTGCTTTGCCAAATAAGGAAAATGCCTCTCAGGAGCAGTCAATGCCTTCTTCTACTCTCTTTCCTGCTCACTTTCCTCCTGTTCTTCCCTGGAACTCCTCAGGTCTCCTCACCCTGCAAAGGACCCAGAGCCTGGGTTTCCAAAATGCACACCAGTCCAGGGATATTATAACCAGGTAAATAGTCAGTAGAAGCTTCTTTTTAACTCCAGTACTCACATATGAATGTTTAGATAACGCATGGGCTTCAATTTCCACATCTGTAATGACGTTTGCAGTGAATGGGAGGGTTGGGCTCTTCAGAGTCTCCCTGGTCACGTTGTAGACTGGGGTTCCCCCATCTTGTATCGTGATCCTTGGGGGTCTCCCACACTTATCAGAGTGGTAAAGGACGGGTTGTTTTCATCCCTGTTCCAACAAGCACTATCACTGCGGAGCTTGCAGGCACTAGTGCTATCTGCCTGCATCCTCCCTCAGCAGCATCATGCCCAGAAGTCCTAAATGCAGTGTAGTAAAATGCTGACTTTGTGTGTTCAATAAACTCCTAATTAATGCAATTGGCTGGTTACTGACTCCACAGAGTTCTGATTTTTCTGAACCTGACAGAGACAGTCTGTTAAACAGCCTCCAAGTGCTTGTGATAGGAATCACATATTTAGATAAAATGATATAGATTTAATGATATAGATTGCCCTGCAGAGGGGCGGGATATAAATAAATTATTATCTAAGGAGGGAAAGGAGAATGCAATATATAAAATTTCCAACAAATCCTATTTTTAAAAAAGAAACCTACAAGAAAATTCATATTCATTTTAATGTACATTTTTACTCACTATTTTGTGCACATTTGGGATACATCTTTTTCTAATATACACTCTTTTAGATTCAACCATTTTTGTCCACAATTTTCCATGTGTGTGTGTGTGTGTGTATTTCAATCAAGAATTGTATCATTAAAATCAGAGAAGTACAGAAGCCAAAAGACTACAATAGGTGTATCCACACTGCAGAAATAAAGGAGCTGAACACAGTTTTACTGTCATTATGCTATCCTACAGAATCCTGGGATTTGTAGTTTGGTGAGACACCAAAGTCCTCTGACAGACCAACGTGAATACCTCACCAAACTATAAATCCCAGGATTCTGTAGGATAGAGTCATGACAGGTAAAATGTTTTCAAACTGCTTTATTTCTGTTGTGTAGATACACCCTACGTTCCTAATTTTATAGTTATCTAAGAATGGGGTACTAGGCTGTCTCCTTTAAAAATGCAGACTACATAAAATTACCTCTTCTCTACTTGCTCATTTAAGTCATCACCACAATTTCTGGAAGTGTCTTCCTAGGAACTGGCAGGATTCCTCTTTTATTCCCTATTCAGTGCACAAAGGCTGTTAAGGTCAGAATTGGCCAGGGCATTTCACTGATGACTTCTGCATGCATTGTTGTTTTCTATTCAGTCTTGTCAAGTAGTTAAGGACAGGGGGGGAAAAGTAAAAGTAAAAGGTGACAAAGAAGATCAGAACCCTGAATGCAACTTTTCAGCAATTTGTACTCAAGGACTACCTTACCACAATAATCAATGCAGAGAAATAACAGAAGACAACTAAAAAGGAAGAACAAGAGATGTCTTCCACAAGAACCAAGAAATCAAAGGGAATGAAGAGTGGGAATGCTAGACAACCAGCAGGGGACCACATGAGCAAGTAAAAAATAAAAAGCTGGTGGAAACAATACACTGAAGAAATATATAAAAGAGATGAAAGTATGACATATTCATCAGTAGCAGATGCTTCCATTGTGTAGCACAGGCATACAAGCAGAGCCAGAGAAAGGCTGGTTACAAGATGTAGCAAGATTAATATTGGGAGCACAGTGATAAAGGGAGACTGTTGTTCCTTTTTTAAAGTAAGACTGTTCACAACACTATAATACAATGATGGAAGATATTCCTGGTATTCTTTTACAAACAGGAGTCTTCTTTGGTTGGTTATACAATAATCACAGCATAGTATAGAATAAATATGATGTTTCGATATCTACATTTATTTAATTTGAATTTAATGTTTGTACTAGTTTAATATTTGTATTTGCACTAATATTTGTATTAATATTTACATTTGGTGTCTTCTGGCAAAAGTTATGCTCTAAGTTTTAAACTTTAAAAATACAGAAAAAAATAGATTAAAATTAAACCATAAAACCACATCAATTAAAACAGGTGAAAAAAAATTAAAAACTATGTTAGCAAACAAAACAGTTTAAAAACAAAATATTGGCTGACTCAAAATCTTAAACCTGATCTGGTTCATAAAGGAGAGTGTGGGTCTTTTATCTTGGTGAGATGGCATCTGTTTGTACAGAAAAATTAAATCCTGCCAGGTGTGAATGATGAAGATACAAGGAATAAGACACCTGAAATGGTTGATGTGAGATTTAATGAATTAACACATTCTTATTAATGATCATGTGAAATATTATGCCTCATCCTACCAAATAAGCCATTTTGGTACTCCAAAATCACATTTTATCGCAGAGTGCAAACAGAATAGACCTACAAGGTAGACATCTGTGTACCTATTGTCAATACAAGAGTATTGGTGCTGTGCATACACCCACCCACACACACACCACACCACACCTCTAGTGGCACCACTGAATACTGCTTTGTTTTCTTAACCTTCAAGCAGCTAAGACTCTTGCAGAATGTTAGGCCCTCTAGAATTGAAAGTCTTATGATCCACCCTCCATGGGGATAGAATTTTGTGAATGTTCATTTTTTTTTCTTCCACGGATTCTTTTCTTTCTTTCTTTCTTTCTTTCTTTTTTTGGCTTGGAACTATTAGTTTGGATTTAAAAGAGTCAACTATCTAAAACCATGCTTTCCCCATGTCTATACTTATTTCATATTTCTCAGACTGTCCCTGAGCAAAATATAGTTTGTGCTCTAGAATCTGCACATGAATGGATTGATGCGACTGCATTTGGAGAATATGGGAGGCATTGCATGCATACATTTTATAAAAAATAAACAATGGGATTCCATACCATTAAACACATGAAAGTTGACCCCATATAGTGGAGGTAGGAAAGGTAGAAGTACATAGATGTGGATTTTACAGGTTTGCATAGCCCTATATATACTACATGCAGCTCACATTAGAGGTAGCTCATAATACAGTTTCTTTTATTTTTCTACTTATATTCTCCTCTGTTCCAGGAAAATCACTACTAAGGGAAACAGATTTTTCTCTGTGTAGTTAAGTCTAAACTTCAATCTCTTTATCTGATGCCCAATAATGCTAATATCCCAGTGTCTTCTACAAACAGAGAGAAGTTAGCCCTGGGTGTAATTTACATTTCCAAGAATTTTGTTCAACAGTTCTTAGACAATGCTCATTTTTCAAAAGTCAGCACATATTATCATAGCTTGTTGCCTAATTTCTTATTTGAAAAGCCTCCCTGACATTATACAGTATGTGACCCAAATAAGCTAATGCTTTGCAAAGCACATTTTCCAGCATTGACAGATATATCAGTTTCTTGTATAGATGCTTAAAAACACAGGATAGGCATTAGGAAAAAGCATGAACAAATCAAGAGCAAGTTGAAAAATAAAATTCTGTTTCATTTTTGAGATGTCACATATAAGCCAAATTCACACGGTATCAAACATTTCTGGAAGTTTCCACATATATCCCCATTGGCTTTGCTGTAAAGCTGAGAAATCCTGGAGGTACTGCAATGTCTGTCAACAATTCAATATGATTAGTACATGAGAACTGCATGTTTTCCTGGAGTTGATGTAGAGTATTACTACAGATAGCTGAGACATCATTGTTAACTAGGTCATCTCTCCTCTAGGCCATAACTAGACATAGAACCTTTCAAAGAACTCTTCCAGTCATTCTGATCTTGTCAGAACTAATATAATAATCTTGTCATTTTTCTTCTTCTCAGGTGTCAGAATAATTGAGTTTGACCAAGAGGTAACTTGGTCACTTGGGCATGCAATATACCGGTGGCCTCCTCTCCCATTTGCCTAAGGGGCTTCTTCTATTTTACTGTTCTGTCATGTTCTATTTAGAATGGGTCCCTGGAGTAGATTTTGAATAGCTTAGAAGACATGCTGATATCACATTTTTTTTGTTTGTTTGTTAGAAATAGAAAGTTAGAATAGAATTTGATCTAAATAGTAAAGGAAAAAATACTCAGTTGTTGTATTACATCAATTGTTTTAAACCAATGTAGATATTGAGGAATGCCTGAAACATGTCCTGATAGCTTGTAGAACTTCAGCACCTTCTCTCTGTACATTCCTCCAAATTAAAACAAAAACAAAAATAAAAATAAATTGCAATTCCATGACCATGCCATATAGTCTTCAACAAAATCATGAGCATATATCCCCTTTTTATACCATGTCATTCACAGATAAAGACCAATGCTTCATTGAAATGAGTCATAAGAATAGATTTGGTCACATGGGTCTTTGGTTTCTCAGGGCTTCTCCCACAGCTTTTCAAAATTGGAATTTCCCCATTTTTGAAAAGCTGTGCAAGAAGGCCCAAGCAGCCTGGTTTGCATATGGATTGCCTACTGCCTGACCATGGAGTAATGCGATAGGATCTATCTTTAAATTTTAGATCCTGTGTCTATCCTGGCAGGACTTCGCTGTTCAATAATCTCCTGAATTATATTCAATGGATGCTCAGGGCTCAGGGCTTTTCTATGTGGGTTATTTGCTCTGAATTTTCTGGGACTCACTGCATCCTGTTTACACAATACAGTGCCAAAACTCCAAATTGGGCACAGACTGTCTTCACAAACCCCATGCACAGTTTTGACTTTTCTTGTTCTTAATCCATTATTTTTTTTAAAAAAAAACTTACCTTTTGCTCCATGTTTTTGACACTTTTTGTAGCAACAATAGGTGGCTGCCTTCTCACACAGTCCCTGAGAGCTGCCCAGCACCACCACCATGTGTACAAGTTTCTCTGAGGTTAAACTGAGGCACCATCATCAATAACATGGCTGGGTGCCTCACTGTGACCTCAGCAGTAGCTCTGGAAAGCAAACAAAGAGTGCATGGGAAGGCATCCACTCATCATCACTGCAGAGAGAGCACAGGTAATGGGAACAATTGGAGAGAATTCAAGGCCAGACTATTGTAGGAGCAGCCTGGAGTATTCTGACCAGTGAAGACAAGCTCTCTGATGTTTGTCATTTTAGTTTTAGTCTGAAAATTAAAGCTACTCAAGGTGCTAAACCTGTTTTGAAGATGAGCTACCATAGATAGTTCATTTAAATTTGGGCTTCCAAATGAGTATTTCACAGTTCTTGGCATCCTAGGCACTGCTAATTTAAAGTAAAATAATTGTGCCAATAACAACAGTTAAGCTCTAGTACTAATATTCACATCGTTCAACTGAATTGAGGTTATCTCTTTATTTATATGTGTACACCATGCCTTACAGAATTGCATTATACAACACAGATACTGAGTTTTCCTCTCACAGAATGTAGAGAGGTTCTGCTTTTGTAGTATATAGAGTCTACAATATAGTGGGTGCCAAAGATAAAAATGGGTATTGAGGGAAGAATATGGACAAAGCCATTGCACATGCCTAAAGTTGGCTACAATTGGTAATAAGAATTAAGAAAATAAGACACAAGCCACATGGACAATGCAGGTTTTAACAGGAACAAAGAGAAAAAAATCTTGATATTATTTGAAGGGTGAGAGGAGTTATATTAATGAAGAAAAGAATTAAGGCATTCCAATTCAGCAAATTCACTATCCCTTGCATTATGGAAATATACTTCAAATTAGTTTGTCTTCTTTCCCCTCACCTACATTCTTTTCAGATAGTAGGCATAATTGAGGAATATGCATTAGAAAATGATTGCAGAATTTAATATAACTACGATACTCTAAATACACATACATTACATTATATCAGTTGGCAATAAATTTACTCTTTAGTAGCGTAGACACAGGAATGACATGTATTCTAGGAAACTTTATCATCCTTTTCTGATTGTTGGGAAATCCTGACTGGGAGAATTCTGGACTGATAAGAATATTTGCAGTCTGGATCTTGTGGCATATACTGTATTTGTATAAAGATGTGACTCCTTCTAAATCAAGGTAAATCACCTAGCCCTATGAGCATCCTTTTTTCTCATTTTGCTAATGTTTCCAAGAATACGGAGCAAAGATTCTGGCCAGTTTACAGGCTAAAATCCTAAGGAACTATTCCATACTCTTTAGAAAAAATATATATGAGCATGTTGGGGGGGGGGGGTTCCAGTTTACTGTTTAATTTTATCAGAGAAACCTCCTGTCAGGTTCCAAAATGTCATCCACATTAGAGTGTTGTGTATAGTAGGATGCTTTTAAGTATTGATAATAATACAGAAATAAGATAGGAGAGGGTATAGAGAACAAAATATAATGGCATAGAACAGGGTATAGAAAATGATGGACAATTTGTGATCCCTGAGATAGCATTTGTGTGTGTGAGCCTGGTGGAGGGAAGGAGAGTGTGGGTCAGGTTTCTGTTGATGACCCCAGTTCTTACCCAAGGGAATATGAAGAATTTAGAGAGGTCTTTGAAGAAAAGGAAAACAACCAACTCCCTACCACTACGGAGAGACTGACTGTGCTATTGAAATAAAACTGGGGACAGTATTCCCAAAGGCCAAGCTATATTCCATGACCCCCTTGGAGTTAAAGATTTTGAAGGAATTCATAGAAAAAACCTAGCTAGGGGTCTCATCAGATTCATCAGACCTTCTACCTCCATGTTTCTGGTGCCAGTGTTCTTTAGAGAGAATAAGGATGGTTCACTGTGCTTGGTGACCCATTACAAGAATGTAAATCCATCAGCATCACTAATAAATACCCCTTGCCTCTCATGAAATACATGTTGGGCCGGTTGGCCACTGGTAATATTTTCACCAAGTTAGATTTGAGAGATGCCTATTTTCGTGTGTGCATTTGGTAAGGAAATGAATACAAGACTGCATTCAACTGCCCTTTGGGGGCTTTTGAATACCTGGTGCAGCCTTTTGGATGGTTGCTTCATGAGGTTGGTCAGTGAGGTTTTGCCTGACTTATTATATGAAGGGGTATTGGTCTACTTGGATGATGTGCTAATTTATTCTGAGGATTTGGAGTTGCATGTCAAAATGGTGAAGGAGGTGTTGAGAAGGCTATTGGAAAACCAGCTTATGTGAAACTGTCCAAGTGCCACTTCCACACCAGCTGCCTGGATTTCTTGGGATACAGAGTTTTCACCAAGGGGATTGAAATGGACCCAGCAAAGGTGCAAACCATGAGGGACTGGTCCCCACCTAAAATTAGGAAACAAGTTCAAAAGTTTCTGGGCTTTACAAATTTTTATTGGCAATTCATTCCACACTTTGCAAAGATCGCCCTGCCCATCAAGGACTTGCTCAAAACCAAAAGTGATGGGGCCAAACGTGACATCAGAGGGCCAAGGGTGTGTGTGGAGGAAAAGCCCAAACCTTCTGTCAAGGTAAATTGGACCCCAAAATGCCAGGAAGCCATTGAGAAATTAAAAATCCTGTTTAATTCCAAGGCCATCCTCAAACACCCAAACCCAGAAGCTCCTTTTGTAGTTCAAGTGGATGCTTCAGACTTTGCAGTAGGAGCATTGCTTATGCAAAAGGACAAGGGAGGGGGGCACTTAGGCCATGTGCTTACCTGTCCCGGAAGTTCCAAAAAAGGAAGGAGTCCTGGCCGGTTTGGCAAAAAGAAGCTTTTACTATAAAATGGGCCCTCCAGAACTGGAGGCAATACCTGGAGGGGGCTCCCATCCCTTTGAGGTGTGGACAGACCACTGGAACTTGGAGGCACTCCAAGCTCCATGCAAATTAATACCTAAACAGCATAGATGGGCTAAAGACTTCTATAAATACAAATTCACCCTTAAATTCATCCCTGGCAAGGACAATAGCTTAGCTAACTCTTTGTCACAACTTCCTGAGAACATGGGCAAAGAGACACAGCCCTTGCAAACACTGTTTTCTCCAGTACAGCTGGGGTTGGCAGTCACCACCTGCAGCCAAACCAAATAAGAGAAGGAAGTGGCACAGGACCAATTAGATCCCCTTCATGCTGAGATAAGACAACAGGCCGAGAAAGACAGTTGGTTGCAAGCACACCAACAGGATTTGGAAAAGACAGTGGGCTGTGTTATAAGGGACAGAAGGTGT
>JAIPUX010001232.1:117377524-117389547 GCA_020142125.1 Phrynosoma platyrhinos
CTATGATTCTATGATTCTACCATGATTCCCAAGCTGTGGGACATTGGGGGATTGTGAAGACCCTGCACCTAATCCATAAACAGTTCTGGTGGGAGGGCATGAGAGCTGACATTGAGGAATACATCAAAAGTTGCTCTGTTTGTGCCAGAGCCAAGCCTTTTTCTGGCAAACCAAGTGGATTGTTATACCATCTGGAGACACCTAGTGGCCCATTGAAGCATATTGCCATGGGCTTTATTACTGATTTGCCCAAAAGTCATGGCAGAGATACAATATGGATGGTAACCGATTTGTTCTCTCAGCAGGCTCAATATGTGGGGTGGAAGGGTGTTTTCACAGCCCCCAAATTAGCAGACTTGTTCATTCAATATGTGTGCTGATTGCATGGACTGCCTCTCAAGATTGTTTCTGATAGAAGCACTAATTTCACCTCACATTTTTTGAAAGTCTTACAGGCTAAATTGGGGGTTGAATTGACATTCAGCACATCTCATAACCCCCACACAGATTGCCAGACAGAACACACAGATTCGTCTTTGGAGAGATATTTGAGGTGTTATGTCAATCATCTACAGTATGACTGGTATGACCTGTTGCCACATGTTGAGGTAGCATTCAATGGGACAGTAAATCAAAGTACTGGGCACATCCCCTTTGAGATCATTTATGGATATGAGCCTAAACTACCTCCTCCTAACCAAAGTGTGCCATCTGATTCTTGCTTGGTAACTCAATGGATCACCAAAATCCAAAAGAGTGGCCAGACATAATCAAAGCTTTAGGGGAGGCAAAAACTAGCTACAAAAAGTATACCAATAGGCACAGAAGAGAGAACTGGAACCTCAAGCCTGGAGACAAAGGGCCTTTGCAGACTGCCATAAATAGTGCAAATTCAGTCCACTTTAACTGTCCTGACTCAGTGCTAGAGAATCATGGGAACTGTAGTTTATTGTGGCACCAGAGCTCTCTGACAGAGAAGGCTCAATGTCTCAGAAAAAAAATACAGTTCCTATGATTCCCTAGCACTGAGTCAGGGCAATTAAAGTGGACTCAATTTGCACTATTTCTAGCAGTCTGCAAAGGCCCAAAGTCTATCTCTCCACTAAACATTTAAAGTCTAGACACCCTTCCAAGAAACTGGGACCCAAATATATAGGACCTTTTCAGGTCAAATCTCTGGTGAACAAAGTCACTGCTGAATTATGTTTGCCCAAAGAATATAGGCATTTGCATTGTCTTTTTCATTTCAGCATGTTGAAACCTGCATTCACTGAGGGACCTGGAAGGACCGCGAAGACCCCACCATTACCTCTGCTGGTGGCTGGAGAACAACATTTTGAAGTTTCCAAAATCTTGGTCTCTAAGATTCATAAAGGGGGATTATACTATCTGGTCAAGTGGAAACATTTCCCCCCGGATCTTGCTGAATGGGTTAAAGCCAAACATGTGAGAGCAGCTAAATTGGTTGCTGACTTTCATTTGGCTTATCCCGACAAGCCGGGGGGGGGGAATGGGGTTGTGTGAACTGTTTTCTTTTCTGTGTATAGGTGTTTTGTGGGGGGCAGATTGTCAGAAATATCCCTGTGTGCATAGGTTCTGCCAGGTTTTCATTGGGTTGGTAGTTTGGTGGGGATGATGGTTGGGCTAGTAGTGGGTTAGGCTGGTAGTAAATAGTATAGGACCCAGGCATAACAGGCTGTGAGTTGCTGGGGGGGTGGGAGGTGATGAAACAGAGGGTTGTTTTGGGAAAGTAGGCCTCCTGGAATACATCGCTGGTGGGAGGAGGTTGGTACAGCCTGGAGTCAGCAAGGGCTTGGAATAAGATGGATGGTGTGAGTGTAAGCTGAGAAGGTGGGGGTTTGGTTGGATGGAGGAATAGTTAGCTGTGGGAATTGTAGGTGGGTGCTAGTTTTCACACCATGGATGGAGGGGTGGAGCAATTAGTTAGTGGGGTTTAATTAGGTGCTTGTAGGAATTGGGGGTTAGTTCTGGCTTAAACATAGACTGGTGGATTACTGGCTTTGTGTTCTTCAATAAACTCCTAATTACAACAATTGACGGGTTTACTGGCTACATAGAGCTCTGAGTCTGCTGAGAACTGACAGTCATCAGGGAGGGAGCCAGCCTAGCCTCCCATGGAAGAGAGTTCATCTGAGTAGCAAAACGTTATAATGTTGCTATTGTTGTGAACCTTTAAGTCATTTCTGCCTTATGGCAACCCTACAGCAAACTTATTACAGTTTTGTTTCTTGTTTTTTGCAAGATTTGTTCAGAGGGAGTTTGCCTTTGTCTAGAGCCTTTGTATCTAAGGGAGAGGGAGTGTGACCTGCCCAAGGTAACCCAGTGGATTTCCATAGCTGAGTGGGATTTGTACCCTAATCTTCAAAGTAGTAGTCCAATGATCAAACTACTACACCGCATTGCTTCTTTATAATATTAGTATTAATTACTTTAAAAGTCTTATTGTCATATTTGTGACAATATGTCGCAAGCTGTCATGTTTTGAAATTAGAGCTGTGTTTTATATTACATTTATACAACACAAATTCTTAAGAAGATGCAGATTTGGGGGATTTCAGAAGTTAGCTCATTCATCTGATACAGGGCTTCCTCAGAGACTGATACAAAGCTTAGCATGAGTCTTAGAAGGCCTATAGGAATCAAATTTATACAGAGGGGCAATGTGTATCATATAAACACAATATGGTCAGAATTCCTCAGAGTGATAAGTCTTTTTTCCCCACAGATGAACCTGCAGCTTAATATCACCAAGGGTTCTCATTAGTTGCTGTACTTCCACCTTCCAGTGCTAGGATTGATATGGAAGAGATTCAGTTCTTCCCTACTATGTTGTTAAGAGCTACTTGTAAAATAGCAGAAGCATGGAAGCCTTTCATAAGATCCCATAACAACACATCTCATCAGTATCTGGAAAGCATGTCAAGATGTAAAAATTTCATTTTTGAGACCCAACCATCTGTATATTTGTATCAAGTATTTCCATACAAATAAACAAAGTAACTTTTTGTTACATTCCAAATCAACAAAATCTTTGAACTTTAGTTTTTTTCCAGGAGAAATACAAACTCCTAATATGGAAGACAACAGGAAAAATAAATTGCCTATGTGAACTATTTTTACTATTGCAAATCTTTAACACAAACACATGTGATATCCCCTGGATCCAGCAGGAGAGGAAAATCACGGAACTTGATCCCCTTCCTCACTGCCGTTCCCTGCTCCTTTTGTGTCATGCCTTTTTAGATTGTTAGGTCTGAGGGCAGGGAACTGTCTAATTTTTTTGGGGGGGGGATTGTAAGCTGCTCTGAGAGCCTTTGGGGCTGAAGAGGAGGATATAAAAATCCAAATAAATAAATAAATACCCCTGGCCACAGTTTCTTCAACTTATCCAGTTTTACACACACACACACTTTGGTACAATGGAAAGAGAAGTGATAGCCCCAAAAGTGGGAAAAAGTAACTAAGGGGGGTTGCAGACTGCCAGAAATAGTGCAAATTGAGTCCACTTTTAGGGTTAGGGTTAGCGTTAGGGTTAGGGAATCATGGGAACTGTATTTTATTATGGCACCAGAGCTCTCTGACAGAGAAGCCTCAATGTCTCAGAAAAAAAAAACCAATTCCTATGATTCCCTAGCACTAACCCTAACCCTAAAAGTGGACTCAATTTGCACTATTTCTGGCAGTCTGCAACCCCCCTAAGAGGCTCAGATCAAATAAGACTTGGAAGTGATAGATCACAGTGATGTTATTGGCATAGTATGGTTTCTAATCCAAACTTAATCCAAATAAGGCAGAGGTGCTTCTGGTCATAGAATCATAGACTCATAGAGCTGGAAGAGACCTTAAGGGCCATCAAGTCCAATCCGCTGTCATGCAACAATACACATTCAAAGCCTTCATGATGTATGCCATCCAGCTGTGTTTAAAACCTCCAAAGAAGGAGACACTACCTCACTCCATGGCAACCTGTTCCACTGTTAAACAGCCCTTACTGTCAGGAAATTCTTCCTAAAGTTGAGATAGAATCTCTTTTCTTGAGTTTGAATTCATTGCTCTGGGTCCTACTCTCTGGAGCTGCAGAAAATAAGCTTGCTCCAGGGCTATCATATCCCTGCTTAACCTTCTCTTCAAAGCCTAAACGTACCCAACTTCTTAAGTCTATCCACATACATTTTCACCATTTTAATCAGTTGAAAGGCAAATATGAATAGGGATTCAATCTGTCTAAAATGGGGTTAAACATCTCTTGAAAGTTCAGATTTGCAGGTTAGGTATATTCTCAAAATCAGACAAGAAGTGCATATATACATGCCCTTTCCTGCTGATGTGGATTAGGCTACTTTGACAAAGGATGCTTCTTTATCAAGAGGCATTCTTACAAAGAACCTCCAAGTTGGAAAAGGCTGAAAGGACCATTTATTTCTAACTCCTGCCAAAAGTCCTCAAAGATGGTCATCCAGGCACTATTTAAAGTCCTCCAAAGAAGGAAACTCCACCACTCTCTAAGGGTGTGTCTATACTGTAGAAATAATGAAGTTTGATGCCATTTTAAGGCCTGTAGCTCCATCCTATGGAATCTTGGAATTTGTCAGCCTTCTCTAACAAAGTATAGATGTTTCACAAAATTACAACTCCCAGAATGCCATGGAGCCATGGCAGTTAAAATGGTGTCAAAATACATCATTTCTACAGTGTAGATCAGTGTTTCCCAAATGTTGATCTTTCAGATGTTTTGGACTTCAGCTCCCATAATTCCTGATGGTTGCCTTAAATGGCTAGCACTTCTGGGAGCTGAAGTCCAAAACACCTGGAAGATCAAAGTTTGGGAAACACTGGTGTAGATGCACTCTCAGATAGTCTATTGTACTCTTGAAGAGGTCTCACAGTCAAAAAGTTCTTTCCAATGTTCAGATGGACTCTTTATCTGAATATACTGGTTTGTGTTCTGGTTTTTGGAGGAACAAAAAAAAAACAAATTAAAAAACTCAGTTCATCTTCTAGATGGCATCCCTCAAAATATTGAAAGATGGCTATGATATCACATCTCAGTTTTTTTCTTCAATCACAAACAATCCCATAGAACAGGAAAAATTAGAAACATTTAAAAAAGACAATGGGGCTGCACAGCAAACTCAAGGAAGAAGTGAAAAGGAAGAAGAATATGTTTGAAGAATGGAAGGAAGGATGACCCACCAAAGAAGAGTACAGATGTATAACCGAAGCTTGCAGGAATACTATAAGGAACCTACAATTCAGAATGAGATGAAACTGACAAGCAAGGAGTAACAAAAAGAGGTGGGTGGGTTTTTATTATTTCAGATACATTTGAGGCAAGAGAATGACTAAGAGGACATTGGTGCCATTGTTCATAAGGATGGTAAATTGCTAAGAGATCAAAATTAAACTCATCAATACCTATTTTCCTTCAGTTTTCTCTCAAAAAGAGAACTGGGTGTTTCCATGCAGCAGCAGAGACATTGACAAGGGAACTGGATTGCAAATCAAGATTGTCAAAGACTAAGGGGGGTTGCAGACTGCCAGAAATAGTGCAAATTGAGTCCACTTTTAGGGTTAGGGTTAGTGCTAGGGAATCATGGGAATTGTTTTTCTTCCGAGACATTGAGCCTTCTATGTCAGAGAGCTCTGGTGCCACAATAAAATACAGTTCCCATGATTGCCTAGCACTAACCCTAACCCTAAAAGTGGACTCAAGTTGCACTATTTCTGGCAGTCTGCAACAGGATTCACATGGCTAACCTAATGAGTTCAGAACTGAAGGGCCAGAGTCATTCCAGAGTACTGAATAAGCTTGCTGATGTAATCTTTGAGCTACTTGCCATAATTTTTGAAAAATCTTAGAGAACAAGTGAGGTATCCCAAATCTGGAGAAGAGCAAACATTGTCCCTCTTTTCAAAACAAAAACAAAAAAAGCAAAGAAGAAAAAGAAGAAGAAGATGATGATGATGATCCAAGCAACCAAAGATCTGTCTACTTGATCTCAATGTCAGGAAAAATATGAGAACAGATTATTCAGGATTCTGCTTGCAAGTATCTTGATGACAATACAGTGATCACTACAAGGTCACATGGGTTCTGTCTTAGAGCCATTACTCCTCAACATTTTTTTAACCAGTGACTCAGATGACAGTGTAGATGGAATTCTTATCAAATTTGCAAATGACACAAAACTGGGAGGAGTGCATAATACACTGGAAAATAGGAAAAGAATTCAAATGGTCCAAGATAAACTATAATATTGTTCAGAATTTAATAGAATGAAATACTATTTTAGCCTGTATTAATAGAAACATAATTTCCAAGTTGAGGGAAGTTATACAGTCTTCCCTCTTAACTCATGGGGGATCTGTTTAGGACCCCCCGCAAGTTACAAGGGTCACGTATATTCAAGTTCTATTGGCTTGAATGAGGCGCGCTCCTACACACGCCCCATTCATGCTAATGGCAGTTGCCCCTCCATGGATTTCCAAGTCCATGGACTTGGAGGGGTGACTATAGTCCCACCATATTCTGTGCTGGTCAGGCTTCATCTGTGTGTGCAGTATTGTGTGCAGTTCTTGGAACCTCATTTTAAAAAGTTTGTAGTATTTCTTGCCTAAGAAAACTCTATGACATTCATGGGGTTGCCATAGGTCACATGTCAACTGGAAGGCAGAGAGAGATTTTGGAGCAGGTTCAGAGTAGGGACAACAAAATGTATAAGAAAAGGTTGAAGGAGCTGGACAAGTTCAACTTGGTAAAGAGAAGACTGAGGTGTGAGAGATGGTTGCACTCTTTAAATGCCCCAAGGACTATCACAGAGAGAAGGAGCAGGCCTGTTTTCTGCTGCCCCAGTAGGTAGGGCCAGGTCTTATGGTTTTAAGTTATGAATGGCAGTTTTCAATTGAACAGTAGAAGGAACTTCTTGACAGTAATAACAGTTTGGCAATGAAGGCAATTGCCTAGAGAATTGGTACGGTTACCTTGTCTGGATGTCTTAAAGAAAGAGGCTGGAAAGAAACCTGCTAGGGATGCTTTAGCTGGAGATCCTTCAATGAGTAGTGTATTGCACTCAATAAACCATGGGACCCCTTCCAACTATGATTCTATTCTATGATTCTCTGACTTTTTCTGGTGCTGTTCCATGATTTGTCAAAATACCCCTTTTCATCAAGGACAAGAAAAATGGGGAATATTCTTAACTTCCTTAATTATGACATGTTCCTTGGTTAGGTTCTTTGTGGATTGTTATAATTCACTCTATGTGGGCTTTTAGAAATTTCAGTCAGTTCTGAATCCTATGGATATACTATTGATCAGACACAGTTAAAGGGAGCATGTAAATCCTTTGTTACAGTACAATAACCTCACTCGCTCTTGTTTTCTGGGCACAATTCAAAGAACTCATTGTGACCTCTAAACCAGTGGACATATAGGCTGGGACATGTTGAAAGATGTTGTAGCAGAAATTAATGGGATCTGGAGACCATGGAGTAAAGAAAATGAGTTTATTGAAGTAACAGCAGCCAGGCCCAGCAGGAAATAACTTTCCAGAGGTGCTGAGCCCTGAACTAAGCATTTGAAGACTTTTTTATAGTAATCTTACAAGCATGTCAAGCATATAGAAAAACCACTCCCCCCCCTCTCTATTTCAGTTAGTTTCATAATATTCAGCACTTTTTGCTTGAGCAAAGATTGTTTACAGAACAAGAAAATGTTTATAGAACAGAGGAGATGTTTACAGAACAGGAAGTCTTATCAGAGTGAAAGGTGTCCCTGGAGTGGAACAGTGCTTGAGTCTCAACTTATTTTTTCAAGGTCCCAAGTAGCTATCCAGCTTGTCCCCCAAACAGCAATCATAGAAATTCATAGAAACTTATGGTAAAAGTCCAATAGGTACACACACATATATTTGGCTACTTCACTGTAGTCCAAAAAGGTTACCATTCCAAATTCTTTATAAATTCTTTTTAAACTCCTAACATCCTACCAGGATGTTAAGCTCTTTGTAGTACCCTTGGGAACATCACCATTGAGAATAGGTTTGGTGGGGAACCGAAAAGGGCTTTGTTGCTGCCTTTTCAGCAGGCTAGATTCTCATTTTTTCTGATGTTGTTCATCAGTAAGCCAAAACTGTTTCTTTCAGACATGCCTTTGGCATTTAAGACAGGTTACTGTTCTTTTTTATTATTATTATTTATACTGCTGTGTTTAAAATTTATTTTTAAAACATTTAATTGTTGCTTTTTAATTGAATTGTTTTAAATCCCATTTTTTTTTAAAAAAAAATCCATAATTTCTCTTTTCTATTTATGAGAACCAATGTGATGTGGCAGTTTGAGCACTGGACTATGACTAGAAACCAGAGTTTGAATCCATACTCATCTATGGAAAACCCCTGGATGACCTTGGTCAAGTCGCATTCTCTTAGCCTCAGAGGATGGCAATGGCAAATCCTCTCTGAACAAACCTGCCAAAAATAACCCATGATAGATTCATGTTAGGATTGCCCTAAATTGGAAATGACTTGAAGGCACATAACAACAATCTTAATTTTATAACTGCTAATCATTTTGGTTTAGTCTCATTTTTTTCATCATAGAGATAAGATATAAAGAAATACATGTATAATTCATTTTCTTTCCTTATTTTAATGAAGAGCATAAATCTTGCTCCTGAATCATTGGGTTTTTCCCATTATACACAAATTTATCTCTTTAAAAGATTTTACTTATAAGATTTATAGCAATATTCATTGTCTCAAAAAGCAACACAATTGTTATGATGTTTGGCATCTTCCAAAAGTGCTCTTTTCTCTCTCTCATTTTCATTGCTATATATAATTTTTAAATGCTATATAATCATTTTCTACTTGAACAGTTCTGTGATGCAAATAATCGTCCTTATTACTCTTGCTTCAGGAATCTGGATACATACAAAGATTTGCCACTTCTGTGTGTGACATGTACAAAGAATGAAAAAAATAAAATGTTTCTTTTTGTTGTTGTTGTTGTTCACTGAGAAATTCAGTAAAATATAAAAATGAAGCACATAAAGATGTTAGCTGTAGTTCACTGGGAGTTTTGTTTTGTCTCACACCTGACTAAGGAAAAGAAATAGACACAGACAGATTATCAGAAAATGTCAAACAAAATAATATTCCAAGGAAGCTCTTCTGGCTCCTTGCCATAGAAATACTAGCTCAGACAGATAGATAAAGCAAGCAGCTGAGTGTGTGTGTCTAGCTTGATTTAGTAAATCTATTCATTTTTCCTCCTGCTTCTATTACACAGAAAACATCCATATTTTATGAATTTTCTGGTTTGTTTATGTTTATGTCCTTCTCTTCTTTTCTTGAAAATAAATCCAAATGGCTCCCAAGGTACAACTGAAGGCTAAAATACCAATTCACAAAATGCACAAGCACTGGTCCCAAAAGCAGGCATAAACACAACTCCACAGCCACAGTAGACAACAAGGTATAATAAGAAGTAACTGTGATACAATCAGGTTAAAACTGAATAGCAAGCCTGAAATGTCTAGACAAATGTTAAGTTGCCATCATTGTTTTCCCATCCTCATAGAACTGATAGGACAAGTATGCCTTGTAAATCTAGTTACCTTGCCAGTTATCAAGAGAGGCTACATGGTCCTCTGTCCTTCTGTTGAGTCTTGGCTTGATGACTTCAGAATGTACTATCCCACCAAACACTGCAACATATTTATATTTACTCCATCAATATTGTAATTTTCCAAGTATCAAAATATATTTCTTACAAGTTTGTTCTTTCAGACCCATGCATCTTTACATCTATCCTCTTTTTAAACTACTTATTCCCTGTCTGTAGATATGAGAAGAATCAGATGAACATGCTTTCTTACCTTTCTAAGAGCTTTAATCCAATAGCTTTTATTTTGGTTATAAACATTTCCTATGACAGAGTTTATGAACTCCAGAACTATATAAATTGTATTTATTAATGAAGATAAAAATTGGATCAGGGACAAACAAGACACTACAGTGGATCTTTTAATTGGGAATGGATATAATTTTTTACCATTTGTAGACAAATAGTTTCTTGCATAACCTGATTACTTTCAGGGCATTGTAGAAATAATTATCCACATTGTCATGGATTTTTCCATGTGGATATTGGCTTTGTTCTGCTACCAAAGCACTTAATTTGCCTTGTTTGTCTGAAAGTAGTGAATTGTGAGATTACTGCAATAGATATTGTTAGACCCTTAATCAAATCAGACAAGTTCATTATTTCCCAAATAAATCCCACCCATTCAGTGCCATGTAAAATATTACTTTGTATTAAGCAAATTAAATTTATCTCAATAAGTGTCATGAGCCAAAGGAAAAAAGGAAAAAGATGCAAAGGTTTGATATTGCTTGCTGTGAGAAGCATTGTCCACTGAGAAACACACTAGTAAATCAAGACAGATTAATTATTTCTATTATATTTATAAATATTTTGATACATGATACTGAGATGAATGAAGAGAGACTGTATACTTACCAAAAGACCATTGCTGCCTCATTCCCAACACAAGCTATACCCAGAGTTAGGAAAAACCTATTGGTACATGTAGATATCAGCAGCATTCAGTATTGTATTTATGGATTTGTAACTGCATATCTGCAATATTGTAAGACTATGGATTTTTACTATACAATTATGTAAATGCCCACCTCTGTCCATCTTAACAGCCATCAGGCAAAAAAGCTAAGTTCAGGTGCTGATTGGCCAAAACAAGGAGAATGGGCATTTCCAAGCCCCTCTCATCATCAAGCAGAGCTGTGATGAGGAATTTTGATAGAGGCGTACTTCTGATTGTCACTGCCTCATTCACTGGTAGAAGAGGCTGGAAATATCATTCTCCTTGTGTCCTGATGGGCAAATGAATAGACTCCCTTCACCAAAGGTAGCTGCTGGCTGTTGAGGTGGGTTGGAAGACATAGGCAAGGAAGTATTACTTAGGCTATTTGCACCACAGAAACAATTCAGTTTGACACCACTTTAACTGCCATGGTTCAGTGCTATTCTGGGATTTGTAGTTTGCAAGATATTTAGCCTTCTCTGTCAGAGAGCTCTGGGACCACAACAAAATACAAGTCCCTGGATTCCACAGTATGGAGTCATGGCAGTTAAAACAGTGTTAAACTACATTATTTCTGTAGTGCAGATATGGCCTTTATTACTCATATATACCTAAGTAGGTGATATAGTATATTGGTGTTCATTTATTTAAAACATTGCACCCTACTTTTCAACCTCAGCATGTGTGGTGCCATTAATAAACAAATATAACCCAAAAATGACTCTAAAATGCACAGAACAAAGTAAGCATCAAAGACGAGCAGCGGAGCAGAATTTATCATAGTACAATAGACTCTAGGAAGCCAAACAATGTTATTTGGTACCTTGGAGATCAAAGTATGGCGTCTAGATGAATATTTCTGATAATGGGATTTATTTATTTATTTTTGATAGAGTGATTCACAACTGAGATGCAAGTGTAGAAAAATCCTTGGGTACAATTCTCACTAGTTTAACCTCCTAAGAATAATAAAATCTGAGTTGAAAGGCTATCTAATCCAAATCCCTGATATGGAGCTAAACACAATTAAAGCAATCCCCCAAAAATGGCTACCTCTGTTTAAAGACTTCCAAAGAAAAATAATTCACCAGGTAGTGAGGCAGTCCATTCCACTATTAAACAGCTCTTATTGTCAGGAGATTCTTCCTAATATTCAGGTAGAATCTTCTCCACACTCATAATTGGAACCGATTGGTGAACGTCCTAGTCTCTGAAACAACAGAAGACAAGTTTATCACAGTAATCTCTTCTGTGCATGTGTCTGCAAGTCACCTGTCAATCTCTGGAGATCCCATGAATTTCATATAATTTTCTTAGGTAAGGAATATTCAGAGATGATTTTGCCAGCTCCTTCCTCTGAAATATAGCCTACAGCATCTAGTATAATCAGCCCTGG
>JAIPUX010001232.1:117403272-117422703 GCA_020142125.1 Phrynosoma platyrhinos
TGGGGCCGGTCCAAAGGCCTCAGGGGGCCACATCCGGCCCCCAGGCCTCAGGTTGTCTACCCCTGGTCTAGACAAAGCTAGTGTAGAGGCTGAATCAATACAAACATATTAAGTCAACACTTTTGCACTTCAGTTGATACAATTTGTCTACTCTAGCTGGACTACAAATTGGATTTATGTCCAGGTCCATGCCTTCAAACATTTCACTGATGAAAACTGGGACATGTGTGGACAAACAACATCAGAGTGTAGTCAAGATGGCAAAAGTTATTAGTGAGGAATAACACACAAGTTAGGACAGGCTGCAGCAGTTTGCTTTGCCTGAGCCTATAGGGAAGGATAAGATTCCATCTTCTTTTCACAGATGAGTTTACCGTGTGAAAACTACTTTTGTACTCTGAACTCACGTTTGCAGCAATTGAAGTAAGCTAAATACAAAGGGGAAAACTAGAGAAGGAAAGAGAAACTGAAACATTTTTAAAGTAGCTGGCCAAAAATGGGATAACAGAGGTTTAATCAGGACTGCCCCTGGCAAATTGGGGCACTTGGGAGATATAGAGTATCTTTTAGAAAAAATGGATCACTAAAGTCCAATGTGGACTTGCAGTATTTCTTTCTTCTGCAATAATTCTTCAAATGTAACAAACTTAATAAAGTTTAGATTAGCTTCCTTCCTTCACAAGCAAAGAGAAGCTGTACTCTGTATTAAAGTGATCTTCTGTCAGAAAGATTTCATGAGGTAATTATTACAGTATGGAAATAGGGTGCCATAGAATCTAAAACCAGCTTGTGAAATAATAGTACAGATGGTATGTTGCTGTCTGTCGAAGTGCACACATTCACAAATACATATGTTAAGAACAAGCTTACGACTAGGGGAGAAAAAGATAAAATGTATTTTTCAGAACCTACACAATTTTAGGTTATACAAATACATTATTAGGGGTTTTTATAGTCTTTGTTCTTTTTAATCTCTATAGTGTTAGCTTTTTGGAATATGCTTGTCCCTACCAAACAATGCAATACACAGCAATTTATATGTAGATTCCATAGTATTGAAAACTAAGATGAGCTACTAAACCCTATCATACAAAGAAAGCTCCCAAAATGCAATTAGAAGATGATCTGGGAAGTATCTACTTGTACTGTCAGTCTATCTGGCTATATGATGATGACTGGGGAAAATATTAAGGCTGATCAAAAGTGTTGTGAGATTCACTCCAGGGGATATTCTAAAATCTTTCATTTCTCTTCTTTTTCCTATCATAAGGATTTTTCACCTGTCTGTTGTTTTTTTAAACAGTCATCGGGTCTGTTTTATGGCACAAGAATGTCAAAGTATGCTCTGTAAGGAATGAAATACTAAGTTAAATGTAAGGGTGGAAAGGAAGCTTATAGCTTTGCTTACTCTCATTGATACTCAATTCACATGCTACCCAGAATGATCTCAACTAGACTATATAGGAAGGGGGAAAGACACAATACATTTCCAGCAGGGTATGTGAAATTGGGAAACAATCACCTTGCATGGCAGCTCACTTTATTTTTAAAAGTTAGCCAAGGTCACAAGCCTAAGGAAATCTTAATTAAAGTTGCTGGGAAATGCAGAAGCAAAGCTTGGGAAAGTCAGTGGAGAGGGGGAAAAGAAAATACCTATATCTATATAAATATATAAAGAAATATAATATTAGATGACAGTGAGACTACTGAAGTTTGACACAATCAAATTCAGAAATGGGTTAAATGAGAGTCAGTCAGTTCATTCTCAAATTGCAAATGCCTGTTGGAGATATATCTTTTTAAAAAACAAGAGTATTATACTTCCTAAATTAAAAGATACCTCAAAGCCTACCAGTAACGTCCTATTCTTTTGTCCTCAAAAAGTAAGTCCCATGAGTGTGCATATGCATTGGGGGTAGAACTGGAGTCATATCAGGGCTGTAGCAGTTGTAGAAAGATAGATGTGAAGTCTTGTTTTATGGCTATAGTTTCCAGGTACACATAAGGGAAGCTGTTACTTTTTGAACTAGGCATCTCTAGATTGTTCAGTTTTTCATGAAGAAAATAAGTTTCAGAGAATTCTACTAAATTGGTTGCTAAGACTCATTGCAGTTAACTAATTTGAAACATATTACATTATTTATATTTGTGGTATTTGTCTTTTGTAGTGATTTTAGTCACTTCTCACCTAAACATTTCTGCTATGGAAGCTGCTCTTCATCTCACCTTAATTGTGATAGCATCTGTGGTTTTGGAACACGATTGGAACACTACATGGATTTCCCATGGGAAAGACAGAGACTAGAATGACCAAGGTAACACCAAGAAAAAAAGGTGAAAGGGAATGCTGATCATTCCTTCCTCCCATATCCTCTTGCACCAAGAGACAAAGGAGTCTCATAGCATTAAGACAAGTAAGCGAACACTTCATCCTGATCCACTCCCAAGTTCCCAGCCAAAGAACCCCTGACACATTGGGATGGGCTCTCTGTTGCGCCAGCCATTTTAAGAGGCCAAGGCCGTGATTGGCTGGGAGGTCAGGAAGTCCCGCCCTTCCTGCGCCTCCCAGCCAATCAGGGGGATCTCGCGAGATCCCCCAACAGCCCTCATAATCTCATGAGACTGGTTAGTCTCACGAGATTTCAAGAGGGATTTGGGGACTATTTAGTCCCCGGTTGCCACATGGGGGCAGCCATTGTTAGCTCAGACAGCTGAGTGACCCAACCCACCCACCCTCAATCTAGCAGGTGGTTTCTTACTCTCAGGCTTTGGCTGGTCACCTTCGGGGGCCGGGAGGGAATTTTCCCATAGTTATTGTAACTTGGGTTTTTCGCCCTCCCTGAGAATGATGTAGTCTGGGTTTACATTATGGTATAATTGGTGCAGTTATTATTTGTTATTAATGCACACATGTGGTTTTGTGAGTTTATTGCTGATTTTGTCACAACTTGGGACAGGGTATTTTGGTCAACTATTGTGCAAATCCATTATAGGCTAGGGTGGGCAGGGACCCCCCCCCCGGGGAGGTTAATTCAGATATTTGAATTTATAATACTTGATTAGATAATGGGGATGAAGGGTTTACATCCATCTTAATAAAATTCTCTTACGGCAACAAACTTAATGATGATGTCATAATTTGATTACATCATACATTTGGTGCTTACGTCCAATTTGGTATGGGGAGGGGATGATTTGTTGACATATTTAGCAATTTCTATGAAAACCTTCTTGACATATGCTTGTGAGGGTGTGTCTTGTACCTGATAGATTGACTTGGTTAAAGTCGATGATTACATCAGGTGTTAAGTCACGTGCAAGGACAAATGTGTCAAGAATGAAGTTATAGTCAAGTTAATAATGTATTATTGGAAAGATATTGTTTCTAACCCTGTACAGATAAATAAAGTTCTGGCTATTTTCTTAACCAAATAAGATGGCGTGTGGACTCTTTTGAGCCGGTGCAACTTCCTTATCCATCTATCCTGGGGTTGTCATAAATCCAATTACTGTTGTTGTAGATCTGAATTAAAGCCACCAACCAATCTTGAATCTTATTGTTGATTTCTGGGAAGACCATTAGGTCTTTGTTACATTACCAAACAGCACATCCCTTGAAGACAGAATCCAGATATGAACATCAGCCCCAAAACCTAGCCTACTTTGCACATAGTTTCCCCCGCCCATCTGTGCTTCATGTACGTAGAGAGATTCTTCCATTAACCATATCACCTCTGACTCCATTCTGAGCTACATCCTGCTTTCTGTGGCAACCTTTATAGAACAGATAATTATCATCCCTTGCACCCCTAAACCTTTACTATCCAATTTCCACATTTCCATTTTGGTTAGCTCTGAATACTGTGTCTGTCTCAATTATTATCATATATTTAGTTGCACTCTTACATATTTCTACATAGGTAAAGGTAAAGGTATTCCCCGTTGACAAACTTGTCAAGTCATATCTGACCATAGGGGGTGGTGCTCATCTCTGTTACTAAGCCATAGAACCAGCATCGTCAGAGACTACTCTGTAATCATGTGGCCAGCATGATTGCACAGAACACTGTTTACTTTCTCATTGAAGTGGTACCTAATTATCTACTTTTATTTGCATGCTTTTGAATTGTTAGGTCTGCAGAAGCTGGGACTAGTGATGGAGCTCATCATCATCATGCGGCACCCAGGCCTCGAACTGCCAACCTGCTGATCTTGCAATCAACAGAGTCAGCATCTTAACCACTTGAGCCACTGCATCCCCTTTCTATATAAAACATTCTTTTATTCACTAAAACTATGGAGTTTCCTCACTTAACACTGGCTTACACAGGTGGAAAAAAATCCTCAGGATACCCAGCTTATCGCAGGCTTCCTTCAGCTAAACAAATTTCCATGCTTTCTAAGAGAAGCTGTCACAGTTTGTGGGGACCTTCAGTCCCCCCATTTTTTGAGTAACAAAGGTTATTCCATTGTGGAACCTGCCTGGAGCAGGTTCATCTTGGATTTTTCTGCTTCTTGGCATACCCCGTCTCTCATGAATGATTAATTCAGATCAGTATGGTACACAGAGTAAAAAGATTAAATGAATCATGGAGGGAAGTAGTCTTAGTGTAGTTATGTCCAGGAACTATAAATGCAAATTTTGAGGGGACCACACTTTTATAGACTCCTAAATTACCCAAAAAGGTGACTCAGTTTCCTTCCCAGAACCTAGTGCCATGTTGGTGAATCTATGGCATGCATGCCAGAGATGGCACGCAAAGCCATTTTCCCTGGTATGCAGAGCAGGGAAGAAGAGGAAAAGGCACACACCTCCAGAGAGGCAGCTGAAAGCATGTGCCTGTTCCTCTTCCTCCTGGACCTTCAGCTACCTACAGAGAAACAGATGAGGGCCTGGGAAGGTGAGGGGGAGATGTCCCACCTCAGATGTCCTACCCCTATAGGGTGGATGTTCCACCCTGGAAGTCCTGTTCCCTCCCAGAAGTCCTGCCTCTGGCACAGGGAAACACCCAGAGCCATAAGGCCATTTAATTTGGGCACTCAGTACCTAAAAGGTTCGCCATCTCTGACCTATGACTTACAGACCCACATGATAGACAGAGGGGTGAAACAGACAGCCCCAAAGGAGCGGCTTTCTGCTGCCCCTTTGCTTTCTGGGTTGGGGCTGTTGTTAGGAATGATCTAATTAGGGGAATTTATAATTAGCTCACAATATACAAGAGTGGGTCCTAACAACACCCCATGAGACCAGATTGCTGTTGTGTATACCGAGGGTCTAAGAGATCCCACAATGGATGACATTGAGACTAGATTCTTCAATTAAGGTCTAAATATTTATTAAAAGGGAAAAATTGCACACATATACATAGGACACATGCACTCACACTGCACACTTGGAAGTTAAGGAGTGAAAGCGGGAATAGGTTGAGATGGGCCAAACTACGGGAGATACTCACTTCCGAAGGCTTCTCCAGGATTCGCTGTGGATGTGGATGATGATGATTTATGATGCATGGCCACTGAAGTGGGGGAGGGGATGGCTGAGGGTTATGATCAGAGTGCAGACTGACACGGAGCCAAGATGCACTCTAAGGATAGCACATGGAGTCTAAAAATCTAGGGGTTTATATAGGCAATATCTAGCCTCTGGCTAGAGACTTGGTGGCTTGGCTGAAGTCTGGACAAAGGCACTGATTGCCTGGACTTTGTCAAGTTGAGTTGTGAGGATGGTCTAAACCAGGGGTAGGCAGCCTTTCCCCTTTAAGGGCCGAGGGACTTCAGCTCCCAGAAGCCTCAGCCATGTTGGCCAATAGTCTCATGTTAGTCAATAGCTCCTGGGATTCTGGGGGCTGAAGTCCCTCGGCCCTTAAAGGGGAAAGGTTGCCTACCCCTGGTCTAAACAATGCACTCGGGTCTTGACACAATCAAGGAAGGAGGCTAGAGGACAAAGGGTGCAGTTAAACCTGATCACTGCCCCATTAGGTGTAAGACTCTTGACAAACAAGCACTATTGTGTTGTCCTTTAGGGTTGATGGTCTTTCCCCTTTAGCAACTCCCAAACCTGTCTGGTAGGGAAGTTTCTAGTTGTTTGGCAGGCCTCTTCCTTGTGCCTACCTGACTTACCATCTAGAGGCATATGGCTGACATCCCATAGAGGCCAGTTTGGGGTCAATGAGGGAACTCCATATGTCCCAAAATTTTATTAAAATCATATATGCTAAACTGTGGCAATCACATGCCACACCTCCAACCTAACATTTTCCCGGTCCAAAAGGAAGCAGCAGAAAGCCGCTCCTTTTGTGCCAAGAAAAAGGCACCTTTGCCAGCGCTCTGCAGAAATATCATGAAGCCAACACTGTTAGGTTTTGATGGGATATATAGTCAATGTTAAAATGTTGAAATGTAAAGATGTGTGTCTGTATTTTTCCTTGCTGAGAAAATGTTTTCTGAGGCTAGATTCATAACACTCAGCTCCAAGGTGTGTGTTAGTCTAAACAAAGCCAGTTAACAAGTTGAAATTCTGTGAGAATGAGGTTTATTTACATAAAGGGGTTTTCAATAACAAGGAATGTTTTGGGAACTGCAGTCACATGATGTAATATGGAAATTGGAGGTTGGGCTAACACACGTCATGTATCATCAACCAATCAGTCTGTGAAGGCTACACCCAAAGAGGTGGAGAGATGTGAGCTGAAAGTTGTGAATCTGAAAAGTTTCTCACTTGTCTTTAGCCTTTAAGCTGAAATGGACTAATTAAGATATTTTCCTGATGCTGAAGCTTGACTAACTATAAACATGTAGCAGTTAAAGTTTTTTTTTTGTTCCTGCTTAGCCATTTTGGCTAAAGTGAAAATGCTATTATTGTTATTATTATTATTTGTTTTTGCTCATGCTGATTTTTGCAATAAAAGAAAGGCTTGCATGAAGATCTGGATGTCTTGATGACTTGACTTCAAAGACTGTAAGCTGTATATTTACCATCAACACATTTTTTCAACAAACACATGTGAAGTCAGCCATGCAGTTTTCCTACTTCATGAGGGTATGCTGCTGCCTGAACACCATGCCACCACACCGTCAAGAAGCTGGCTCATTTTGTTGGTCTGTACCGGCCCTCAGTTACAATAGCACCTGCAACTGCAACCCATGATTCTCTATTGTATCATGCTATAATTTCCATAGTTCTTTGGAGCTTTGCCTTGACTGCTTTGCTTGCTAGTATTCCCACATGCTTTCCTAATTGTTTTGTTCCCAATTTCATCACTTATTGATGAACAAAAAGAAAATGAGCAGATTTATTTTCCTATATTTTGCCTTCCCTCCCTCCGTCCCTCCCTCCGTCCCTTCCTTCCAATCATTTTCCAAAAGTTATGGTGTGTGTCTTGGGCAGCAAAGCTTCAATGTGTCAATGTGCCAAACAATTTCTGTTACAACTGTTAAAAAAAAAAAAAAGGACAGAAGGAAGGAATATGAATAAAGTCCCAATGGCATGACTGCATTTTCTTTGGGGGCATGCAGGCTAAATGTGTGAAAAAATGGAATGATGCAAGCTATCCCCCCCCACCCCACCCCGTTATTTCATTGCTTTTCCATGTATGGGAACTACAATGCTATGCTTTTAAAAAAAGCAACTAGGTATATGGAGTGAAACTTCAGGCAACCATCCTTTCTTAATTTGCTAATGCAAACTAAGTCCAATGTTTGAACAAAACACATACACTCAGTGTTGTATAGTATATACTGCAATTGTTGTTGTGGTGGTGGTGGTGGTGGTGGTGTGCCTTCAAGTCATTTCTGACTTATGTCAACCCCTAGCATGCAGTTTTCTTTCCTAGATTTGATCAGAGGAGGTTTGCCATTGCCTTCCCCTTAGGCTAAGAGCATGTCGCTTGCCAAAGGTCATCCAATGGATTTTCTGACTGAGTGAAGAACTGAACGCTGGTCTCCAGAATCAAAGTCCAACACTCAACATAGCCCAGAGGACCTTCAAAGAACAGTGATGTCTGCAGTAAATGTTATATAACATTGAGTGTATGTGGGGGTTTTTAAATCCATTTAAACATTGGCCTTAAGTCACACTAGCAAATTAAAAAAGGATTGTTGTCTGGAGTTTCACTCATAAATCTAGTTGTTGATTTTTAAAGCCTAACATTGTAGTGAACAATGCTGCCACTTAGGAGTGCTCTATTATAGAATTCCACTGGTTACCCAGCTTCTCTAGCTAAGCACCAATAGAACCATTGGAAAAGCAAATCTGAACAAGACATAGAAAATCTGAATTGATATAGGGCTGGAACAGACTGGCAGGAAGGGGTGGCTTGAAGCCACCCCCACCGAAGATACCTTGGGTCTGCAGGAAACACATGCTACAGTGCGAAGACACCCTCTGCTGCCAACCCAAATAGGAGTGGAAAAGATTCTCTCCTATTTGGGCCAGGTTTTGGCAGCCTTAGATGGCCCTGGCATAATTTCCAGGTGCTCTGGCAGCAGACAGCATCTAAAGGCCATGCCCACAGAGCATCTTGAAACCACCCCTGTCTAATTGCCCAGCATAGCTTCTGGACATCTTGTGTGTGCGTGATGTTTAAATGCATCTCCCCCAAGCCATCTGGAAGTCAGCTTTTGTGACCTATCTGTTCTGACCCATAGTTTCTTGTTTTCTTACATGAGGCTTTCCAAACCTTATTTGCAGATTTTTAAACAGAGGATGAATTGACGTCTGTTGGGGGTGCTTTGATTGAGAGTTCCTGAATGGCAGGGTGTTGGACTGGATGACCAACTTTATGATTCTATGATTCTTTATATCTTTATGATTCTATGATTCTTTATATCTTTTAACTTTCTTCACCTTTGACTGCACAGTTGTCTACAGTTTTTGTCCTGTTTCTAATTATTCATTATTCCAAATGTTTGTTTTAGCTTTCTATTGCTTTCACTCCATTGCTAAATAAGTTTAGACTTTTAAAATGTTTTTAATGTATTTTGCCAAGAGCAATGTAATATTGCCATTCTTATAATCCTACACAGTCAGAGGTTTGTAATGTATAATGTTAAAATTTGCCAATAAGTAGCCAGCCTTGAATTAGACTTGATAAAATATGTGAGAAAAAAGGTTCCCTCTTACTTAGCCAAATTGACAACTACTGCGTAATCTGAGACTATCTGGAGATGCAAGCCAATGTTTGATTCTGAAAGTCAGAGACAGAGGGGGGTTGCAGACTGCCAAAAATAGTGCAAATTGAGTTCACTTTTAGGGTTAGGGTTAGGGAATCATGGGAACTGTAGTTTATTGTGGCACCAGAGCTCTCTGACAGAAAAGGCTCAATGTCTCAGAAAAAAAAAAACAATTCCCATGATTCCCTAGCACTAACCCTAACCCTAAAAGTGGACTCAATTTGCACTATTTTTGGCAGTCTGCAACCCCCCTAATTGTTTTTGAAATAATGCCTAGTGATCTATACATTCATGCAGTTTAAGGGTTTGCCCTATTAAATCTAAAATATTGCTTTGGTTGGCATCCCGTTAGTGTAAATTTTTTACTGAGTACAATCACTTTGGCTCATAGAAACATTTGTCTATTCATTCTGAAGTTTGTTCCTATTCCTCTGCCTGTTGCATTACAGGTCAATCCACCCTAATCCATTGTGACCCTTCTTACACTTTTGCTGTATTAAAGCCCTTACACATTGGGCCACAATTTCAACACAGAATTGTATTTATTTTATGTTGATTTTTATACCCAGATTAAGACATAACTTTCAATTGGTAGGCCACAAATCTCATCAGAATGTTTTCACGGTAAAAGGTTTCAGGAGTACTTCTGTCCAATGCTAACAAGAGTTACATATGGTGGGACTGCCAATGTTTCTTGAAAAATCATCTATCAGTGCCATCCCCACTTCTATTGCTGCTCAGTATCTGTTTGGCACATTTAGCCTCATCCCTCAGCAAAAGCTTGTCTGATATGGGAAATTCTACTAGCAGCAGTGCCACCACCAACATAGTCTCTTGCCTCACAGGAGCACACAGTGATGAAATATCATGAACTGCCTAAAAGACAAATAAATGATTTCAAGTGCAAATCAATCCTGAACTCTCTCTAAGAGCCAAAATGATTAAATGAAGGCTGTCAACATGATGAGAAAAGACAATACTGCTTGGTAAAGTGGAAGGCAGTAGGAAAAGAGGAACTGTGGGATGTAATTTTAGTTTCCCAGGGCATTAATGCAAATATGAAAGTTAAACTTGTTAGAGTCCAACTTTCATTGGCAGTACAATAGAAGAGTGGGTCAGACTATGGCTTTAAATCTGTCTTCCTAAATAATAAAACCTAGCTCAAAAAATGACAAACATGTAGTTTGTGGTTTAAAAACAAATAATAATGGCTTTAATAAATATTTACATAAAATAACTAAAACTTAATCTTAATGGTTTGGGTAAAGAGAGATAAATCTCACCATCTTTTAGATAGCAGGAGAAACTACAAATACTGACTGCTGTTACTAGCAGTTTCGAATCTTGGGAGAGGGCTGTTAAACTGTCTCCAAGAGTCAGTGACCTAAGTCACATGATAATTAGAATAAGAGAGGGAGGAAGCTATCTAAGAAGGAAAGGAGAATGCAAACATATTCCAACAGGAACACATTATAGGTAGATAGTCTCAATCAAGGAAGCCATGACGCTGGATCTGCAAAACCTGAACAAGGCTATTGATAACAGGATGACTTGGATTAAATGAAGGCTGTCAACATGATGAGAAAAGGCTGTCAACATGATCCTCCAAGGTTGGCATTATGTCATAGCTAGTGTGGTGCACTGGTCTGATCTTTGGACTACAATTCTGGAGATCAGGGTTCGATTCCCCGCTCAACCATGACAGCACACTGAGTGACACTGAGTCATATTCTCAGCACTAGAAAACTCTATGATAGGTTCACTTTCAGAAATGATCTGAACGCACACAACAAGAAGTCAAAATCAACTTGACAGTACTTAATAATAACAACAACAACAATGTTCACAGCCAAATGATTTTTAGTTTTCTGCTCAACCAGTGTCATTGCACTTGCATTTCATTATAACAAGAGTGATTTCTGTTCTTACTCTGTGTTTTATCTGAACACATTCAAAATGCAAAGACACAGTATCCTATTTTTAATTATTTGTAGTATATGACCTCTTGCAGGACAGTACAAAGAGGCAAGAGCTCTCACAACAGAACTCCTTGGTTATTGCTGGTTGGTGCTATCCCCCCCCCCCATTTGGAGGGGGTTATTTTTGGCAGTCCATGAAATCCTTCCAGAGTTCTGGGGCCAGAAAAAATGTCAGACATACTGCCTAATAAAGACCACCCTAATCTTTGTTACTTGGAGATGTGGTAGAAATTCAGTTCCAAACAGAAAAGCTGTAACTATAGCTCACTACCCACATACCCTATAACGAGTTAGTCTCTATTCTATAAAGCCAAACCACATGGTGTACATACATACCAGAAACTATTCAAAGCACTTCTGGCATAGAAATATACTTCAGAAGCAACCACTACATTTGCATATGTTTTTTATGGAAGTGCTGTAAGACCATTTTACACACAGAGGCTTTTGGTGGCTGGTATTAAGCTGGTTCGGGGGTGGAATTTTAATATTTGTTAGGTTTTATTATATTTAATTTTATTATATTTAATTTAACAGCTTCGAGAGGATATCCATTCGCCTTGTAAACAGCTTATTCTTACTCCTCTTTAAAGGCCACCAAGGAGACTAGTCCCTGAAGCCAAAGTCAGTTTTTTTTTTTTTAATGAGCAGGAGGAAATTATAATGAAAAGCCTTGTGCATTTTAAGCTACAGTACATCAAGCTCTCAAAAACAATAGTCAAATTCCTAATCTCCTTCACCCACCAAAATGCAAATGGTACAATTACATTATTGCAGTAAATTGGCAAGAATGCAGGGAAATTAGAGCTGAAAAATCTACCGGTTATACATTCCAGTAAATTATCTCATTTACATTTTTTTTAAAAAAATTAAGAAATATTAAACTATTAAACAGAGGTGTGAAAGAATTCTAATAAGCTTCACTTCATTCTGTCTTTTTCAATAACATTACTTTGGTAAAATAACTGTCAAGTTCACAAGTGATCTAGACAGAGGATATTTGTAAGAGATAAGAACAGAAATGTCACAGATTAGAGTCATTAGAATCAGAATTTTAAATGTAATACAGCAATGCGAACAAATGAGAGTCTATAATTATAGAATGTTAGATTATTTATTCATGTGCATTTATCAGGATGTCACTAACAGGCCAATTCTGTGTTTGGCTTATGTCAGAAGAAAGGCTGTAAACAATTCGTGGGCTCACATGCCACCTATATGCACCTCCGACCATGGTCACCAAACTTCCCTTGTTTAGAGGGGGTTTGCCTTTTCCTTTCTCTGGGGCTGAGAGAGTGTGACTTGCCCATGGTCACCTGATGGGTTTTCATGGGTGAGTGGAGATTCAGACCCTACAATCCAGAGTTGTAGGTCAATGCTCGCACCACTACGCCATGCTGGATTATCCATAAATATATTTATGGAATATTAAATGTCACTTTAAAAATGGAAATATTAGATATAATTTTATGTATAAAATGTTTTTTCTTGGCTGACTCAGATGAATTGTTCTCATGATTAAAACAAAAGGTATGAAAGTAAATTTTGGGGACAAACAATTCCTCCATCTTTTCTGATTTTGTTAAGTTTTCCCTAATTGTTTATTCCCCAATTTTCACTTCTTCTTATACCTTTAAACATATGTACCAACTTGAACAGTGATTATTGTTTATCTGGAATCACATCATTGCACAGATGAAAGTAGACATTTGATTACAATGATGAACCTGTTGTAGGACTCAAGTCTTAGATATCAACTTTTAAATCAATTTTGCAGAAAGAAAGCAATGCAGACTTGGAAAGGAAAGTTCATATTGGAGATCTTAAGCCTTTCCCAATAGATCTTTCCAAAACGTTATTCAATTATTTAATACTATCTGGTGAAGCAGTTTTCTTATTGCACTTGTTGATTCTAGAATAACTTAATGTGACCCTAACACCAAGTTAAAGAAGGTACTTAGCAGTTTACAGACTCAGTAATTAGTGGCTATTCTTATCAATGAAAAAAAAATTAGAGAGACTACTTCTTTCCATCTAACGGGAACTTCACATAAGCCTGTATAAGCCTCCAGGCTGCATAACTGGTGCATTAGAGCTGAAAATGAGATGGAGGATATATATAATACTGCCCAGGTAATCCTGCCTAAAGTTGAAATGGCTGTGGAGGCTTCTAACATTCAGAAAAGTTATTACCTTTAAAATTTATTTTTCTTAAAAGCTACTGGAAGCTTGATAAAATTACTTTTTCCTTTTCTGAATACTTTTAAATATTAACAAAATAAATATATAGGTAGATTTTACACAACTGAAATTATCCCAGATTGAAGAAGTCTAGGCTTAGCATAACTCAGTTTGTACAAGAGTAACTCTTCAGAGAAGTGAATGGGTATCCAGGTCTTGTTGACTGTCCTATCCTGTTGTAGCCAATCCTATTAGTGTTGCCCCAGATCTCTGGCCCTTCTGGCTGCAAATGTTAGGAAATGTATTCCAACATCAATCTGGTATGCTAGTGATGGGAAAGTCTGGTTAAAATGACCTTGTTTTCATCTTAATTTGAATGTTTTCAGCTCCAATTCACAATACAATTAGAGTTAATTCTCTAATGCTCTGAAATTCTCTTAATCCTAAATTTATTTTCATGCACGGGAGTTCTAAATTACATAGTCCCATCAAAGTGGATTGATCCACCCTCATGCAAGCATTCCACAAGTGCATCTTATGTTGCCATTTTACACTTAACATAAATTAAGATGGAGAAGTCTTAATGCAGCCATTCCACAAGTGGGATTCTTACATTAGGAATCTTACATTGTGCTATGTATGCACAATTTGACACAGCTTTCACTTCCTTCAGCTCATCTGCATCTTTCTTTCCTGTGCTTTACCAATATAAATGTACATGTTGATAAAATACTACAGAAAACCATCTTGTTACCTGAAATTTACTGCAAAGGAATGCAGACCTCCCCTTTCTTACATATTTGAATGATCAAAGTTTGGAATATTATTATTACAAAGTAATCAGTTGCTCATTTTTAACAGAAGTTTTGCTCTGTTTTTTAATCCACACTTCAATGGAAATATCCAAAATTCTGAACCTTGATCTCCAAAAAGTTTCAACACCTTGGATAGGTCATCACTGTGCCTCTCTGGTTGCTTGCTTGCTTCCTCAGAGGCCTTTCCCAATAGTGTTATTTGTGACAAAGTGGGAGAAGATGACATGGGGGGGGGGATAACCAACCAAACACTGAAGTGAAAAATAGAACCACTTCTACTGGGTCACCTACTCAAGGAAGGGAGAAACCAAAGGTGAAAAGGCCAGGGTAGTGCCACTATAACCCTTAGAGCATCTGCTAGCTGAGGTTGCAGAGGTACTCCAATGTGTCCCACGTTACCTCTGTATAAGTCAGAACATTATTAATAATCACTGCTCCAAGAATGTCCAAGCCAACAGGGCTAGAGGATTCTGGAAGCTGGATCCAAAAGAGTAATGTTTCCACATTCTTTCAAAGATCATTTCAGAACAAATTCAATGATAACTTGTGCTCCTGCTTCCACAATTTCTGCTGACACTGATGTGTTCATATCAAAACAGGAAAATGGATAGAATGAGATCCTTCTATTATTTCTTTTCCTGCATGCAACATTCACTCAATTCTGCCTGGGCAATTGCCAAAGGTGTTAAAGTGCTCAGATCGCATCATATTATTTCCTATATGAGCTAGATTTTATTTTCATAAAGTCATGGCTTTGTCTTCAGGCAATTTGCTGTTGAACCATGATGAAAGTTATTGACATTTTTTAAAACAACAACAATACAACACCTAGGGTTAAACAAATTCATTTTGCCTTGCCTGTTTGGTGGGTGACTAGAGATCAAATTTGCTTTAGTCATAATGGGCTTAGAAAGGGCTTATGAAATAGGTGAGGAAATGGAAAAGCTTTAAGCAGTGATGACTTGAAGATCAAGAGATAAACTGAGAGCTTGTTAGACAGTGATTGAGGTAATATGTTCTATGGGGATTTATTCGTTGGCATATATACCTCAGAAGTAAAAATGAATGGTGATATAGCACCTGCTGTGTACAAATCTGTGCTTCACACTGTCACAAAATGTCAGTGCAGTCTAGTCTAGTTTATCTGTACAAGCAAACAAAATAGTAGACTTGTACAAATTGGATTATTTCATTTCTAAGAACAGTGATAAAAGAGGTTTGGGGTTTCAGATAAAGGACCTTTCTAAATTGTTTCACTGCACATGGAATGAACAGACATGATGAAGTTTGGAAGGGATCTCTTTCTAACAGCAAAGTGTTTGTTGTACAATGATAGTTTCACAACCTGCTATTCTGGGGTGAGATCAGGCATCTTTTCTCCCTCACCCAATTGAACTGTCCTCACTGAAATATAAACAAATAACTATTTCTGTGCCTTTAAAACAGGCGTGGGAAGCTATGGAGAACCTCCCTTTTCTATCTTCCAGACCTCTATGGGAGCATATAAGTGGTTTTTGATGAAATTAAAAAAAATGGTTAAATGTAGTTGGTTGACCCAAGCATAGGAGAATTGAAATAAACTGTGGAATGGTTAAGTGAAATATATGTAAATCCCATTGATTCAGTGAGCCTACTCTAGTATGACTAGCAATTTAGTTAGGTCCAGAAAGAAGGATTTTTCAGGTTTAGAGACCTTTTTTTCTTTAAAAGTGAGGCTTAAAACAAGGATAACTTATTTTAACTGAGAACTGAGACATCCTGGTGGGTTCCAGGAGCACTAGTCTCAGTTTTTTCTTGGGGATCTCTGTCTCTGTCTCTGTCTCTTTCTCATTTGCCAATAGGGTGGTGCAAGAAACCTGGTGTGTGTGTCTGGAGCCACAAGAGCTGCACTGATAGTGCTGTCAGTTGGTTAAAATCCTCACGTTTAGTCTCTACATTTTTATTTTCTGTACTTTCTGTTATACCCCTTGCCCCTCACATCCATGAGTGTCTACATAAAAGGAAAATAGCTCTAAGCCCTAGTACTGGCATAGGAAAACTGAAAAATGCTTCAGATCTGGCAGCCAATAAGCCCTTTTATTTTATTTATATTGATTTGATATGGCCTCTGTTCAAACAGGACAGTGGGAGATTAATATCCCAGTTTTTTAAGGATCTATGACTATCACAGTACTTGAACATAGGCAAAATCTTTCTCTTATACACTTCTGAGTAGAATTTGCACATTTTTGCATTAAAAATAAATTGAAAAGGCATTATCCACATGGAGCAAGCAAATGATATCAGTACATGTTTGCCTAATACATGGCTACCTAAGAGTGGATATATAGCAGTAGTTTTTCCTGTTTAAACACAGAAATATCCCAACCACATGACACATCTACAGCAGATGATAGGTTCCACGACAGCAGAGCATTCAGCTCTTCATATCCATTTTCTCCTTTTGCTTTTCCAAACAAATAGGAAAGTTTTATCTTTAAAAGCATGGAACTGCTAACATCATTCTTCTCACTCAGTTTAAACTGTGTTACACAGTTACATAAGTTTGACACCATTTTAATTCTCATGTCTGCATTCTGAGGAATACGTGTCTTTCTAGTCTTAGAATATTCTGCCAGATAGCTCTAGTCCCCCTCTATCATTCCTTAGGAAGAAGCCATGGCAATTAAAGAGATATGAAACTGATATAAATCTGTAGTGCAGTTATACCTTTCTGCTATCTGATGATGATCTAGTAACTGGTATAATCTTATTTTGTTTTTGTCTTTTATCATCATCTAGAACCAACATGGCAGCAACTGTTTGCAATTTACAGACTTTGGAGACAATATCTTAAAAGAAACAGGTGCAGCTCTCCAAGTTCTCCTTCGGGACTAACATGGCACTCTAGCCTTCTACAGTTGCCCACCCCTTTTATAAGACTTACACATAAAAAAATCACTATGGAATAATTTTGTTGGATTTCAGTAAAAAGAAATACTTTTATTGCTGTTAGCAGGCCAAAGTCAGTACTCATTTGTGAAAAGTTTTATTCTAAAGATTAAAATTTAATAGAAATAACAAACTCCACAAGAAGTCCTACAACCAATTTCCTACATGATTAAACTCACATTGTTGCAAAAAAAACCAAACAAACACCAGTCTAATCAACAACTGTGTTCTAATTATGTCTACCTGATCTTAGAGCATTTCAGAGTTTGTTTATATCCCCAGGCCTGTTAATCTTGACATACTGTAAAATCATTTCAAAAATGCGTCAAGTAATGTCTTACCATGGAAGACAACAGCATTGTGAGAATAGTAAAGTTCAGAGTCTAGTGCTAGAAAATGATGATTTAAAATCTCAAGCAGGTTTTCAGGGGTGTGGGAGCAATGGAGGGGAGAAATGGAAGTACTCAGGGGGGGGGAACATACTTAGCACTGGATGCAAGAAGAGTGGGAAATCACTGTACACAGATCTGGATCTGGGAGACCAGCAGGATGAGAACAAACTGAACAATACAGAACAGTATAATGAAAAGTTGAACAAATAGTAAAACCGGAAGTGCCTGCAAGGGAAAATGCAGGTTGTGGAGAAAATGCTGAAGGATTAGGGTATGCAGGTTGTTGTTCCTTCTCCGTTTTCCTTATAACCCCTGCAAGCTAAGCTCTGTCAATAATACTTCCCCTGCCTGCCCCACTAAAAGTTGGATGTTGATAGAACAATACTAGGGAACAAAAGCAAATAAAGCTGTACAGATTTCACACTGAAACCTACCTAACTACTTTCCTTCTTACATTTTAGGCTGATTTTCACTCATTTCATCAGATTTCCACTCAGTCAAATGAAATCCTTCAATGCTATACATTTTTATAAAGAAGGGCAACTGCCCATGGGGATGTCTTTTTCATCTTGTTTTCCCTGACAACCTAGAAATAATCAGGAGGAAATTTTCACAGGGAGAACTGTGGGGTAATTTATGCTTCAGCCTTTGCTAAGGAAACAAAAATACTGAATATCAAAAATGTCAAAGTCAAGCCTTTTAGGATTTAGCTTTAAATTAACAGAGTTGCAGAAATGTGCTCTTGTCTAACAATGCTTTCCTAAAAACTGAGACTGACTCCAAAAAACAACAAACATGCAATTTGTAATTTAAAACAAAAGTTTACTAATGGCTTTAATCTATATTTACATAGAAGCTATATTCTATTCTAGCTAGTGAATAGTTCAGGTAAAAGAAATATTTATCTTACCATCTTTCCAAAGAAAGTTGATAGAGCAAGAAGATGGAAACACAACAGCTCAGTTGAAAATATTTTGAGAGAATGTAAGTCAGCCCTAAAGGGGGAGTGACTTAGGTCACATGGTTAGTTTGAATGAGAGAGGGGGCACAGTTTGCATGCAGGAATTCCCTATCTATATAAGGAGGGGGAAAGAGGATGCAAAAATCTTCCAACAAGAATAGTACTCTTGCTTGCTCGCCATTTGCGACCCTGGCAGAATTGGCCTTACCATTATGCCCAAAGAGGTATTACCTAAGACAGCATATTTAGGATGCCATGAAGAGGCAATAAATTCAAAGTTACGCATTAATTACCTAAAAAGCATACAGTCATTTGAAAGATATTCTTGCACCTGCAACAAAATAACATGGTTAGCTTTTGGCACATTGACTTGGATGGAAGGATTCTATTTCCTGGTTTATCCTGTTTCCTGCCAGGAAGGAGAAGGAGAAGGAAAGCAGTTTCTGGGCAGTCATTTTGAGTGGAGGAAGATTGACAGAGACTTGCCTCCAGAATAAGGTAGCATCCAGAAGCTCTCTGTAGAGTTAGAAACCCAGTTTATTGAGCTCACTGACAGAGCCTAGTGGAAAAACCAAGAGAACAGCGGTCCTTTAGGTGGGTCTTTACCAGGGGATTTTTTGAGGGAGAAGCCCACAGTCCTGTTTTAGTGCTTACTTAAGATTTCTCAATATGGACACTGAGGGAGTTGCTGCAGTCACCTGCAACACTTGTGGATGTTTGTCTTCTTGCCAAGAGATGTGGGGAATTTCACCTGCACCAAGTGCAAGTTTGTAGCCCTCCTGGAAGAGAAAAGCAAGCAGCTGAAGGCCCGGGTAGTTACACTTCAGCATATTAGGGAGCAAGAGGTTTTCCTGGACAGAGCAGAATGAACGCTATTGAACAGAGACCACACAGAGGAAGTTTTTGAGGAGGAAGTCACTTAATGCACACAAGAGGTGGACACCTGGAGGAACGTGACACATAGAATTAGGGAAACCAGGGATCTTTCTGGGAGTGAG
>JAIPUX010001232.1:117431482-117446399 GCA_020142125.1 Phrynosoma platyrhinos
AGTCCTCCACATGGCTCAGACACCACCACTGCCACTGAGTTTCTGTTACATTACTACATAGCAGAGCTAGCAAAATACCCAATGCACATTGAACACTAAGCAGTCCAGATGCACATTGGATGCATTTGCTGGTGTTCCAATGCACATTTTCTTAATTCACTAACAGGGTTTTGTAGGGCTTCTTCTGCTAAGTATAAAAACATATTAAGTAAAAGGTAATATTGGATTTTGATAAATATTTTTAAAATTGGGAGACTGTGGGGAACATGCACCTTATGAGTAAATATGAAGATGGCACATCATATAAGAGATCTCAACATGTCTTTCTTAATTTGAAAGCAACACGGAAGTAGTGATGGAATCTGATCACAGCCATTAAATGGGCTTACCAGTGACAAGAGAGTCATACAAGGTGGCTCTTTATCACCCTAACTTTTTAACTTGTATGCAGAACATGTCATACAGAAAGCAGGATTAGATTCAAAGGAAGCAGGCATGTAAACTGGAGGAAGGAATATCTACAATTTAAGATAAGCAAATGACATCATATTACCTGGAGAAAATAGCAAAGACTTGAAAGGGCTAGTGATGAAAGCTAAGGGAGGAAGTTCAAAAGGATTACAGATGAATATTAAGATGATAAAAATAATTATCAGAGATTATTTACATAATTTCAAAGTGGATAACAAAGACATTGAAATAGTTAAAGATTTTCTATACCTTGGCTCAATCACCAATCAAAATAGATGCTATAATCATGAAACCCACTGGGTAACCTTGGACAAATCACACTCTCTCAGCCTCAGAGGATGGCAATGGAAAACCCTCTCTGAAGAAAATTGCCAGGAAAATCCTGTGATAGGTTCACCTTAGGGTCACCATAAGTCACAAACAACTTGAAGACACACAACAGCAATCAGAAGACTAAAGCTTGGAAGAGCAGCCATGAAGGAAGTATATACAACATCATGTGTGACTATATAAACAAACACTAAAATCAGAATTATCCAGGCCATAGTATTTCCTATTTCTCTGTATAGATGTGAAAGCTGAACAGCGAATAAAACTAACAGGAAGAAAATCAACTCATTTGAAATGTGGTAGTGAAGAAGAGTTCTGTGGACACCATGGACTACTAAAAAGGGAAGCAAATCAAACTGAACTTTCACTAGATGCCAAGATAACTAAACTGAGTCTCTTTTACTTTGGCCATATCGTAAGATGACACTGAGTCATTGAGAAAGATGATAATGCTTGGCAAAGTGGGAAACACTAGAAGAAGGGGAGACTGCACAACAGGTGGTTTGATTCAAACCTTAGTTTGCCAGACATAAGGAGGGCAGTTGATGACCAAGGGTCTCAGAGGTCTCTCATTCATAGTATCACTATAGGTTCAAGTTGACTTGATGGCAAATAACAGCAACAAGATAATTGTGGCGGGGAGCTAAACCCATTCCTCTTCACTATTTTGTCAATAAGCCCTCTCCCATTTCCAGAGATTATTCTTAGAGTAGATGGAAAGAAGTATAACGAAGTACTTGCCTACCTTGAGGAAAAGACACAGTGATCAAAGTCACTTTTTCTGTTGTCCTAGGACCATGAAAAATATTTGAAAAATAGGTACATTTGTTATAAAGGGTCCACCACCCATCATTTTAAACTGGCACAAAGAAATGTGACTCCTTCAATTACTTTCCCAAAATCCCATGGTGAACAACAGTAAGTCTCCAGGGTCTCAGACTGAATTTCTGACATTTGCAGCTAAAATAATCACATAGGAGCAGATCATGAGAGATGCTAGTCTGAAACCCTGGAGACATACTGTTGTTAGCTATCCTAGTTAGGGGGTTCTGGGAAATATCAGGAATTAAGTCTGTGGCCTCCTACATACAATTCAAATGCTTCACTAACAGTGTTGTGTCAAATAGATGATCCTGGATATTTGGAAGAAATTTTTGTTCTTATTTTACAGATAGAGAGACAGACAGATACAATCCACATATTGCAACAAAGAAGAAGGGGGTGGGGGGAGCAACTCTCTTTGAGATGTGCTCAGCTCCAGTTATAATTAACATTGAAGATGATAAGGACAAATGGGATGGCTAGAAATAAAGTAGGAGAGCTGCAACATCTTGAATAGTTGTGCAGAAGAATCTTGTCTTTCATGCAATTATTAAAGCTGTAGGAGCCCTTCCTGTTGTTGTTGTTGTTTTAAATCTGGCCAGTCTATTGGGCCAAACAGAATCTTTGCTTGCTTGCTTGCTTGTTTAAAATAGCCATACACCACCCTTCATTGACAAAATTTCAAAGTGGTGAACAACAATTGAATTACAACGCAAAAACCTTTTTATAATTAACAATAATAATTTAAAAAAAATCTCTCTAAGGGATGAATTAAAACCAGCAAATGCTTATAGAAAAATAGATGTTTTTAATGGAGGCTGAAACAGAATAAAGGTTGGCAGCTGTTGTACTGCAGTGGGAAGAAAATTCTAGAGGTATGACATTTCAGGAGAAAACTCCTTCTCCTGTTTACCACCAGAGATACATAAATGTGATGAGTAACAGCGATGGTTTCCATGTCATTAGATGGTGTCTTCTGCCTGGATTTCTGTTTAAACTTTAAATGAGCTAGCCAAGGTAATGAATCTATTTTGGAATAAGTTTCAGCACCTTATTTAGCTCCTTTAAAGTTCAGAACAAAACCCAGGCAGAAGACACCACCTGCTGCCACTGCTGTTTACAGAAAAATCAGATGACTTTGGTCTATAGATCTCTAAGAACAAGCACATGGCTTTGGAAAAAGGAACTTCTTCAAATTATCTGGTCCCAAGTTGTTAATGGACTGATAATGGCTATAACATCATTATGCATCTGGTCCAGTCCCATATTGGCAAGCCATTGCTGTTCTTTAAGGAGACATCTACATGTTCATGATAGATTAACCCACTTAAGTATACCAAGTTACACACCAGCTGTATTTACTGGATTCTTCTCAAGGGAAATCCCACAAACTGCAAATTCCATATAAATCACCATATTCCCAATGCATGGATCACTGTGGCTAAAAATGATGATGAAGACCAGCAGGGATGAAAATGGATCCCTGTCCCTACTTCAGTTGCCTCTCTCTAAACTAGAGCTTTGATAGATACAATATTTCCCCAAAATATCCCGGATTCTGCAAGGTTCCAGAAGCAAGCATCTTTATGGTTGCAACTATCACCACGAGAACAAACATTACCAGGAAATGATCCAACAAAACTTTAGGATTATTTCATCTCCCTAACTTCAGATCTTCTTTGTCACATCAGGAATCATGGACCCTGTCTTGAGTCAATAAAATTGAGACAGTCTCATCGTCATGGAAGACCCAGGCTGGCCCATTCATAGAAATCAAGCCCCCTGAAAACTTTTGTTCTGTAATTCTCCAAAACCATATCTAAGGCTACCTCAGCCAGATGAGTTGTGGATGCTAGGAAGGACAGATGGCATGAAGGCTGAAAACTCAGTATATATTTTGGGACCAAGCCTGTCCCACAGCAGAGAATCATCCTCCAGTGTGAGATGATATCTCTATGGTCAACATGCCACTGGTCTTCCGGATTGGCTAATGTTGCATTTAGTATCAGGGCAGCTCAATTCTCTGCCCTTCCTATCACTCCCAGTGTGTGTGTGTGTGTGTATGGTTCCCCAAGGAGCTACAAAGTGGATGAAAACCACTGCTGGGAAAGGAGGAGTTTTTCTTAAGTTCTCTCACTGAAGATCAGATAACCAAAGAGGCAATTTGAAAATAGCACCTTCAGGGGCATGTAACACCAAAGAGAGTTTGTGTAGGAAGTCAGGGCAGGAGGAAAGGTAACACATTTCCCCTCTAAGATGCATTTATGATTGGGATTAGTACGTGCTTACTTTCACCATCGCCAATTCTCAGCATGTGACTTCAAAACACTTTTTATCATTGTGTGAATTCTACTATCCCTTATGAAATGACTGTGAATGAAATGAATATGAAAATTTTGTTTATTAAAAAAAAGTAGAAAGAAAAAAAGACGAATGTTCAGGGTTTTCAGTGCTTGGGATTATTATTGAACAGCAGCATCTGAAAACCAGCACTGGCTTATCAGTCATACTGTGTTGTTGTGCTTGGAAAGCAAAGCCCAAATTATATATGTTTCTTTGGCACTTCATTGTACACAGTTATATTACAATTTGATGAAAGGGGTCTGTGAGTGATGCAGACTGCAATGGTAATTAAGTGGTTTCAGAAAAGCACTTTTGAACCTGAGCCATACAGATGCAGGAATTGTCATATGAGAAGTACATTTTCCTGCAACAACAAATCAATTTGTGTTCCTTTTATTCACTTGATCTGATTTTATACTGGATTTTTATGCAGCTTTAATAGTTGGAGTATTCCAAATGGGGGAGGGTATTGATGTTAGACAGCAGGGGAGCTTTATGTGTTCCATTTAAGACCAAATCTCCACATAGCCTTAATTATGGAATTGCTGCTACATAGCTATAATTATTCCTTATTATCCTCTAGCTTTATTAAAATGTTTCATAAAATAAATGCAGGTTGAATGTCAATGGAACAGTGCACCAGTTCTAACACATTGGATTGCTAGGGCATAAGGAAAGGGACATCAAAGCAAAAGGGTACAACTCCCTCCACCTCATATGGAAGTTGTCACTGGATAATAAACATATGTTTCTCCCAATGAAGTTGCCAAGTTTCCCCTTTGTACACTTCCAATACAGAGAAGCCTCTACTGCTATGTCTAATCTTCTCATGTTTGTTACTTCCATGATACACCCACATATATACCTTGATCATTTGCACATTCACTACCTGCTTAGGGGCACTGGTTGTGTTCACCCCTTTGTTGATTCACAAGCAAGTTTGGAAGACAGAAGAAGCTAAATGAACCACACACATTGATTTTACAATATTTACCAATGCATTATTTAGTACTGTTATTTTACAATGTTCATCATGCTTCACTGTTAAATCCACTGGTAATGTACCAGTCACTTCGGTAGGCTGCAGGACAAAGTAGATGCGGTATTTTAAAAAGGCAAATACTATTTATAGCCTAATCCTATTGGTTAGTCCTAACCAGAGTATATCCACTGAATCAACTGTTGAATGATGAGTCAGCATTTAGGTACATCCCATTGATTCAATTATTCTTCTCTAGTTGGGACTACCGACAGAATTCAGTATTCAACAGGATCTATGTCTGCCTCTAGAAATATCAATTAACAGTTATGCTGAATTAACTCTATCCACCTTCATAGGACCTTCTTCCTAGCACTTCTAGGCATGGGTCTATTTACTTTTTTACTTACATGCTTATGAAGACTCAGTATCATCATCATCATCATCATCATCATCATCATCATCATCATCACCTGTTCTAGAAGAAAGCCAAGTTACCATGAAAGGACCTTGATATGTGGGCTGGAATAACTATGCAACTATGGGTCATAATGTCCCATGGAAACTAGGTAACAGTAAATGATGTGTGTGCCTCTTTTATTTTCAATGAGACCACAGTGCATAAGAAACAGTAGTGAACGCTTTTTTTCCCACAGTCCTAATTAAAATCTCTAGCCCTTCAAAATTGCAGGTGGTATCCTCCCAGTGGAACTAATCTCTGAAATTTACAAGTGGGTCTTGTAACAAAATACTGCAATATAAAACTTCCAGAGCAGTATCCAACAATGGACTTCCACTCAGTAGAATCCAACAGAAGTGGTGTTTGGTTTTCTCTCCTTCGCTGCATACACTAACCTAGAACATGTGCTTTCAGTTTTAAGATTTGGACCAAAAGCTGGAAGTTTTGCCATCTCATTGACATGCAAACCATCAGCTGCCACTTAACTGACAACAGGAGAATTCAAAAAGGTTCTAAATTATTGCACCATAAAAATTTTGTTATTGTCACTATTGCTTGGAGTCAGTCATTGCTACCAGATATCATACAACTATATTCCTACACTTTACAAACATCTCTAATGCTGGAGTAAGCATCTGCATAATCACTGATAGATTTAGTAGCCCTTGATAGCCACAAATACAGAATTTCCAAAGCAACATCCACCTAAACACCTAATAGTTTTCTGCTTACAGTTATGTGGTGAGGGGGGGAAAGAGTAAGTTCACTGAGTCTGACTGCCAGGCAACTGTGTATAGCCAAGCTGTTAATGAAATGGATTTCCCCCTCTTAAGTGCACAAATTATTTTTCTTGTCCCTAACAGTCTAGAATTAATCCCATTGAATTTAGATTATACCCCCTGAAGAGAGGATGGTGATAATTAAATGCAAGCTGCTTGCTTCAAAACCTAGCTAGATCAACTTGCTTTAAAGAGCTGTTCAAATATTACCATTGTCCTTATCTTGTTCTTAAAGAAATATATGAGAAACAAGCAAAAGTGGAAATGAATGGATAATCCAACCACAGGATGCCCCAAGACAATTCTAGAACTGATGGAAGAGACAGAGCCTCTGAGGCTTCATCTATACTGTAGAAGTAATGCTGTTTGACACCACTTTAACTATCATGGCTCCATCCTACATAATATAGTAGTTTTTCAAGGCACCAACACTCTTTTGCAGAGAAGTCTAAAGACCTTGTAACTATATATCCCAGAATTTCATAAAATGAAGCACCACTTAAAGTGGTGTCAAACTGTACTATTTCTGCAATGTAGATGCACCGTGAGAAACATTTGTAAGAGCTAAACTACTAGTTACACTTTGTGTGCAGCGCACCTATCTTGTTTCTTTAAGAGATTACTGATGTTATCACTGCTCACAATCTTACACCTGCACCTTTGGCAGTGTGGTGGTTCCTGGGCTGGACTTCCTGTTTTACATTGGTGGAGTCCAAAGTGAATTTTTCTGTGTTATGAAGACTGGCAAAACCCTAGATCAGTGATGGCAAACCTTTTAGAGACCAATTGCCCAAACTGCAACCCAAAATCCACTTATTTATGGCAAAGTACCACATCCCTCTGGCTTTCTAGTAACGAACTCTGGTGAACTCTGTGTTGAGGTGAAGGCATGCATGCCCACATAGAGGGCTCTGAGTGCCCCTTCTGGTATACATACCATAGGTTTGCCACCACTGCCTTGGATCTAAATATTGCCTCACTCAGATCTGACCCATTGAATTAATGAGAGCCTGGTGATTCAAACATTTTAGTACTTCATTGATTCAACAGGCCTAATCTACTTGGAGCTCACAATTAGATTCATTCCAGAGAGACACTGGAGAAGCAGAGTTTCTAAATCTTTATACAAGAGCTCAAACCAAGGAGAAAATGTGAAAGATCTAATTAGTTGCTGGGCAAACTCATCTCATGCCTGTACTCAGGCCTGTTAATTAGGTCTGCAACAGGGCTGCATCCAGACTGCAGAAATAATCCAGTCTGACAGCACTTTAACTACTATGGTTCAGTGCTATAGAATTCTGGGATTTGTAGTTTGTTGTGGCACCAGAGCAAAGCTCCCAGAATTCCAGAGCATTGAGCCATGGAAGTTAAAGTGGTGTCAAACTTGATTATTTATGCAATCTGGATGCAGGCTTGGTGTACTTTTTCAGTTGTAACCTACAGTTGTTATTGTTTCAACATTACTAAGGTGCTTCCACAACATAATACAGATAAGTGTAAATAAGACATGAGAGATAAAATCTGGCAGTTAAGGGATAATTCTGACCTTCAGCTTTTGGACTGTGTTCAAGGACACATCTAACACTAAGAAGAGGCCAATGCCTTGGTCTAATGCAGGATTAGCCAAAAATCTATTTCCCTAGAATTCTTTCTCACAGTTATAGCAGTTTGTTTTTCTACTTTTGATGAAGCAATTAGGACACTGCCCAGGTTATCCATTCAATTACGTCTAGGAAAATCAGAATAAAATGCTTTTTAAATAGCACATTCACAGATAATACCTCTACTTGAAAGTCTTATTTCTTGTGTACTGTATGCCAGATTTAGACAACATCATTACTAATATGATATCATGGAATCAGATGGACAAATTTCCTTGCCCTTGTGAATTTCCCCACACTCATACTGTTTTTGTTTAATTTTCCTAAAAATACATATATTTGTACTTCTGTCATAAACACATATTTTCATGCATTTTCTCAGCCAAAACTACATGGCAAAATCCACAAAACTTCAGAGTCCTAAGGCTAACTATGATCTGATCTGGGGAAATATGGCCATTAAAACAGCTTCCTTAAAATTAAGGTCTAAAGAAAAGTTTTGATACTATACTATTGGAATGAAATATTGATAGATATATCATTGAATACCAATGTTAGGATTGTCCATGCCATCCTACTTCCAATTTCTATGTATGGATGTGAAAGCTGGGCAATGAAGAAAGCTGATAGGAAGATAATCAACCCATTTGAAATGTAGTGCTGAAAGAGACCACAGGTGATTTACTTTAACTTTAAAGCAGATAATGAAGACATTGAAATGGTTAAACATTTCCTATACTTTGACTCAGTTTTTAATCAAAATGGAGAGTATAGTCAAGAAATCAAAACTAGATTAAAGCTTGAAATAGCAATCATGAAGGAACTAGATACAATTTTCAAGTGTAAAGAAGTATCATTAAATACTAAAGTTGGAATCATTTTGGCCATCGTATTTCTGGTTTTTTTTTTTGTTTTTTTTTTTTTGTATGGTTGTAAGATACAGTTATGACATACAACTGGACAATGAAGAAAGCTGTCAGGAAAAGAATCAAAGAATCTAATTTGAAATATGGTGCTATGGAATAATTCTATGGATACTAGGGGGTTCCAAAAAAAACAACTTGGCCCAAGAGCAAATCAAGCCTGAACACTCCATAGAATCCAAAAATGATTAATATGAGACTGTTACACTTTGGGCATATCATGAGAAGATATAACTCATTCGAAAAGACAATAATGCTTGCTAAGGTAAAGATGCCATAGGAAAAGATGAAAATGACAAGACAGGTGGATAGACTCAATCAAGGAAGCCACAGACCTCCATTTTTGAGACCTGACTAAGGCTGATGATAACAGGAGGACTTGGTGGTCTCTCATTCATATGGTCACAATAAGCTGGAGTTGACTTGAAAGCAATTAACAACAAGTGACACACAGCCTTCACCTAATTTACAAGGACAACTGCCAAGATAGGTGAGCCCAGTCCATGGATGTCAGTGCTCCAGGACCTCATTGGATATTGAGCTTCCCACTGAAATGACTGGCAACCCCCAGAACAATGTGCAAGCAGTAAATATTGCAGTTAAACTGGTGGCACAGCCCCTGTACAATTCATAGTCCCTGCTAGGCTATACCACACCCCATTCACATGACTCACTGTAAGACCTAAAAAGGCCAACAGATCATCTACCTGGAAGGTTAATTAATTGACAGAGATGCAGGAGTCATGGTAAAAATGGAATTAGGCTTTAATACTGTCAAGGTTCAACCTTTTCCATTTTAAAGTACTATATGAATGCACTTTTGACTAGCCCAGACACAATTTCATCCTCACCCAAAACTTTTGGTTGGGGAGTAGATGAGGGTTTTTGCCCAATGAAAGTCTCTTATTCTCACTTCAACTTTCTGGTGCAGGTAGAGCCCAGGCTTCAATGTTGGGAAAATATGTTGTTGAATTTGTTTTGAAGCACTTTCCTGGAGTTCTCTACCTGTTTCCAGACTGCATTTTGGCACCAAAAATTGCTATAGTAGTTGAAAGAAAGCCTTGAAAGGATCTCTGGGATATACAGCTTACCACTTTAAGTTCAGTGCTAAGTGTTCCGACATCTTTTTACGGATGATTTCACCAAGCCCTATACAGTGAAAAGTGGCCACTTCTTTATCCGGAATAAATTAGACTAGAAGGCCTACACTTATTACCTACCACAGTCTGATTAAATACCATAGCCTACAAAAAGAAAAAAAGAAAAAAAATAGAAATCAATTCCTAAAGCTACAAGGATTCAAACCTCTTGGGATACAGAATGGCTCAGAAAAACTAATTAGTGAAGAACATGAACCATTTAAAGGGATTATAGGAGTCTAGGGGAGCAACACTGCATATTTAGCACTAAGAACCAGCAGATTTTGTTCTCTTGTTTCCAGAGGCCACCTCTTGGGAGCATCATAAGGATCAAATTTTAAAGGGTTAAAAGATTTATGCATTTAATTGTGACAAATGGTTGGCAAGACAACTGAAAATCAGGTCAACTTGTCACAGCTCAGTAGACGGCTCAAGGGAGAGCTGTACATTCAGTCTGCTTGCATCATTTGTAGCAGCAAATGATGTCATTTGTACAAATGTCATTTGGCTACAAACAGATTGAACATCTTGAGTCTGAAGTTCATTTTGAGCATATTGAATACACAATTAGGCTGCAATCATATACAAATATTTCCAGGGGGAACTCCAACTGAACTCATAGGACCTTTCTTCTTCATAATGTAAGAAGTATATTTGATTGGTTTGATAATTGTTATAGTTTATCGGTTTTGTGTTGGAAGGGGTATAATTTGCAGTGGCTGTTCATAGATCAAAATATGGCTATCCCCAATCACAGACATTCTGACAAATGGGGACCACAACACAAGGATTAGGTCCTAGCTCATTTATAGATTATTGTTAGACTCACACTGAACAGGTAGCAGTTTATGAGGGAGAGATAAATGCAAAGTTTTGTTCATGAGATGTGGTACTTCACTGAAATCATGAGGCACTCACTCTTCTCCCATGTCACCTTTTACTCTACCTGGATACCTTATTCTCAATTTTTTCAACTGCAAGCACAGTGACCAACAGTTTTGCTTGCTCACTAAATCAACCTCATCTTCTCAAAGACCTGGGAAGCCTTAGTACTCCCTGGACTTACTAATATGGAGCATGAACACTGAGAGCCCATGCCTCAAAGTGTGCCCCTTCATACTTCATTTGACTGACTGTAAGGTAGGGTGTCCAGGAGAAATTCTATCTCCCCACACACACAAATAAATATAGCACATTGGAAAGTTTATTTAAGGTTCAGAGTAAAATCATAGAATCATAGAATAGGAAGAGATATCAAGGCCCATCCAGTTCAACCCCCTTCCATGCAGGAATACACAATGAAAGCACTCCTAACAAATGGCCATCCACCCTCTGTTTAAAAACCTCCAAAGAAGGAGACTCCACCACTCTCTGAGGCAGTGTGTTCCACTGTAAAACAGCTCTTACCATCAGGAAGTTCTTCCTAATGTTGAGGCAGAATCTCTCTTCCTCTTCAATCCATTCCTCTGTGTCCTAGTCTCTGGAGCCACAGAAAACAATAAATTTTAATAATAATAATAATAAATTTTATTTTTATACCACCCTTTGGTGAACCAATCCAGGTGGTTTACAACATTAAAAACATACAACATAAACAATATATTTCCCTCCCCCCTTAAAAAGTTATTAAACTATATATCAATTAAAATCACAATAACAAATTAAAAACAGAAAATAATACCACCAATTGTAAACCCCTGTAACTACAGTTCTAAAGGGGAGCTATGGAGACACAGCTAAGGAGGAGGTGGGGAGATTATCCTGAATGTGACATCCCTTCAAATATTTAAACATAGCTATTGTTACCTAATTTGTAGGGTGTCCCAAGAGGGCCTCCACAAATTGTATTAACAGGGAAATTGATTTAGTTCAATAGGAGCCTTTGTATGCCAGTTCTGAACCCAGAGAATTCCAGAAACAGGTTCCAAATTAGTTTAGTTTATTTATTAAAAGGAGATTCAAAACACACTTTAAACACACACTCTCTCTCACACACTGAAGAACCAACAATGCAAAGCCAGTAAAAAATAGTAAGTTGCAGGGTTGGAAAGAGGCACTACTATACTGATCCAAAGCATAGATCCAATTGCAGGTTTAATGGAATGAGGATAGCTCATTCAATGAGAACGCCTCATATAGCTACCTGAGACAAATGAGGTGACTGGCTGGCTACTGAAGTGTCCAGCTGAAATTGAACAATAATGGTTCTGTCCAGCTTCAAACTAGACCAAATTATTGTTGTTCACACACATGTATTTATAGCAAGAAATAGGTCCTGCGGCAGTGATTCAGGAATTAAATGGCATTTCCAGGAGTTAAATGACTTTCCCAGGAGGGAAGAATAGAACAAGATATGCATGAATGACCAGACAATTAGTGTGAATGTCCTCAAACAAAAAGAGTTTCAGCCCCAGAAGGAAACTCTCTTTCTTTGTAGTATGCAGGTAATCACCAAGTCCAGAACCTACCATTACATTCTTTGATGAAGGGATTATGCTGATTCTGATGTTGGGTGATGCCATCACTGCTAAGTCCTTTGGCTTCCCCCATGCTTAGCCACCTCAATTTTCTAATATGTTATGGCTGGCTTCCTGACCCTTTTGGCTACCTGCCTGTAACATCTCTTTTTGGTATTAATTTGATATAAACTGACGAGGGATAACTGGGGGTTCGCACCAATTGTATGGTCATTCATGCATTGTCTGGTCATTCATGTAACACTATCATGTCACCCCTTAACTTTCTCTTCTCCAGGCTAAACATACCTAACTTCCCAAGCCACTCCTCATAGGGCATGGTTTCCAGACCTTTCACCATTTTGGTTACCCTCCTTTAGACACACTCCAACTTGGCCACAGCCTTTTTGAATCATGGTGACCAGAACTTGATACAATATTCCAGGTGAGATCTGACCAAAGCATAACAGAGTGATACTATTACCTCCCTCAGTCTAGACACTATACTCCTATTGATTCAGCCTAGGATCATATTGGCTTTTTTAGGTGCCACATGACATTATTGACATGTTCAGCTTGTGGTCCACTAATAGGGCCTTTGCAGACTGCCAGAAATAGTGCACATTAAATTGAGGCACTGCCCTGGCTCAGTGCTAGAGAGTCATGGGAATTGTATTTTTTCTGAGACATTGAGCCTTCTCTGTCAGAGAGCTCTGGTGCCACAATAAAATACAGTTCCCATGATTCCCTAGCACTGAGCCAGGGCAGTGCCTCAATTTAATGTGCACTATTTCTAGCAGTCTGCAAAGGCCCTAAGACTCCTAGAATCTAGGACAGATTCACCATTTGAAGAATCAATTGATTAACACTCAAGCATATTGTAAGTAAAACTTCTTAAGAGTTAAGAGTTGGGGGAAAAGATGATACAGGATAGATTTAATTTATTCTTATGATGTTGTTCATTGAGTATAATTGTTCTACCTAATTTTTAACTGCTTGCCTTTACTGTTAATCACAATAGAAGAGATGTATTTGTATTACAGTGCAAATACTGCTATGATGCAGAATGCAATTTGTTTTCTACCATTCTAATGTTAATTACTGCCAGCCTCATGGTCATTAAAAAGAAGTTGTAAACTGATGGGATGAGGTAGCACAGCAACACCACCACAGCAGAGCTGGGAAGAGGCCCGAGCCGAGGCTTTAGGGCCCACCTTTCCAACTCCTGCAGCAGCGCAGCAACACCAGTGGCTCCAGGGTTGAGAAGAGGCCCGGGCAGAGGCTTAAAGCTCGCCCTCCATCCCTAGCAGGCAGGCAGCACACCAACATCAGTGCAATGGGGCCTGGAAGAGGCCAGAGCGGAGGCTTTAGGGCCCACCTTCTATCTCCTGGTAGCAGCACAGCAACACCAGCATGGCAGGGCTGGGAAGAGGCCCAGGCAGAGACTTAAAGCTCACCCTTCATCCCTGGCAATGCAGGCCGCGTAGCAGCCCCAGCATGGTGGGGCTGGAAAGAGGCCCGATCAGAGGCTTTAGGCCTGCCCTTCCATCTCCCAGCAGCAGTGCAGCAACACCAGCATGGTGGGGCTGGGAAGAGGCCTGGGCGGAGGCTTAAAGCTTTCCCTTCCATCCCCCAGCAGTGCAGCAGCAACAGCAAAACACAGTAGCTCTGGGACTAGAACTAGCCTGGGCAAAAAACTTTACAGCCTGCTCCATCCCTATTGCTGCAGGGAAAATGCCTGTCTCTCCATTGTTAACTGCATTTTTGCAGTGATCACTGCCGGAAGAACTCTGAGGAGCAAACTTCCTAGCCTGCCTTAATTCCACAGCCATTGGCTATGGCGCGGCTGGGGGGGGGAGCTGGCAAGGAGGACATCTAGTCCACCCCAACACTATTACCAACTGTAGTGGTGCCCCAGTGGTGGCCGGGAATGATCTGGGAGTGGGAATTGAGGTTGTGCAAGGTAAAGGAAGGTATGGCAGGAACAGAGTGAAGGGCTGTTACAAAAGAAGGCGGGATCTATGTTTGAAAGCTATCCCACCTTCATTTCACTGTGTTTCCCGGAATGGATTGGAGAGCGTGCCAACCATTCCACAGAACCTTACTCTGCTCCTTTGAAATGCCAGGTCGGTTAAAAATAAAACTCATATCACCTATGACCTCCTTTTAGATGAGGATGCCGACCTGGCTTGCTTCACAGAGACCTGGCTGGAAGAAGCGCTATAACTTGGTCTCAATCCCTAACAGTCGGGTACTATTTTAGTGAGCAGATAAGGGGAAGTGGGCAGAGGGGGGGGTGGAGTGGCTCTGGTTCACAAAAACAATCTCACCTTGTCCAGGTTACCTTCCAGAACACAGTCCACTTCAAGAGTATGTACCTAAGCCTGAGGACCAAGGATAGTTTGGGGATTTTGCTAGTATACCAACCACCCCATTGTCTAGCAGACTCCCTAACTGAACTGACACAGCTGGTCTCAGACTTTGGCAAATTTAACATGTGTGGCTTGGGAGTTCATGGAATCCATGACAAACATGGACCTATCCCAATTGGTTGTCGGGCCAACGCATTGTGCTGGTCATACTCTCAATGCTGTCTTCAGTACTGAACAGGAAT
>JAIPUX010001232.1:117470146-117483420 GCA_020142125.1 Phrynosoma platyrhinos
GGTCTGCAGAGTCACAGTCCAACACTCAAAGCACTATGCCACACTGGGTCTCAACTGGTTTTAGCCAGTTATTTTAATTGCTTTTAACTTTTTATTGTAAAATCTTTTAACCAATTTTATCTGTGAGCCACCTTAGGACCCTTTCTGGGAGAAAGGTGGCATAGAAATGAAATGAAATGAGATAGACAGACAGACAGACAGACAGTCCAGCCACCTGCCATATAAAGATACACAATTACAAAAGAGTCCACCACCCTAATTGGCAGAGTATTTCACTGTTCAACACTTTTCACAGTAGTGAAGTTTTGTCTTGACATTTATAATGGAATCACTTTTCCAGTAATTTGAACTGACTAGTTTGTGTTCTAGACTCTGGAGCAGCAGAAAATAAACTCACTTCATCTTCTAACATAATATCCCTTCATGTATTTCAAGATGGCTATCGTGTCACCTTTCAGTTTTCTCTTTACCAAGCTAACATACCTAGCTTCCTAAGCTCATAGTGCTGCTTTCTACAAACAGCCAATTTTTTCCAGTCATTCCTCATAGCGCTCATCTAGGAATATGGCCCTAGGTACTTGGATTAAGTACATGACTTCCCCACTAATGGCTGTGATCTCCAGGGAAGTAGAAGGTAGTATACTGGAAATTACAGTGCTTTCCTAAGCATGTGTACCTAGATGTAAGCTTCCCTGAATTAAAATGGGACTTAACTGGAGTGAGGATTTCAGCCTAAAAAATTGGGCTGTGTTGCTTCTTCCTCCTATGATGCAAATATCCAGCTTCAACAATGTTGAAAAAGTACTTCCTAAATAGGAGAGACCTTAAAGCAATTAAAAAGCTTTAAATTATTCCTGTACTGTTTTTAAAATATCTAATTTAAAATATTGGACTAATTTTCTAAACAAATTCAGGAAATAATAATGCTAGTAACATTGTTCATGGAACAGCCACATGGGGGTGTCTGTAGAACACATGTCAATGCTAATGGCACACTGATTTTGTATTCATGGAGCATACATTGAGGATTTCAAATGCTGCCTTGTTATAAAACCAGGCTTTCCAGAGAGGAGTATGAAAGCAAAATACACCAACATCTCCTGCTCTGACAGGCACGGCTTGAGTGCTCAAGCCTTCTCCCTTTATGTTCCTATCCATCAGTCTTCACTGAGTTATCAGGATTGCCTATGTGATGCAAATGCTAGCAGCACATATAAGGGAGGATACAACATTTCACAACTATTTCAAGGTGAATTCAGCTATGCTACTGGATTCACTTTGCTGCTCCAGTCTAGATGCAGGTTGGCACAGCATGAGACCTTTGTGTGTGTGTGTGTGTGTGTGTGTGTGTGTGTGTCTCCCCTCCCCTCGAGGTTTCTGTGGTCCTTTTAACAGCAAAGAAAGGATTCTAGCAGGCTGGAACAAGGACTATCCTTGCTCAGTCTCTCTCTCTCTCTCTCTCTCTCTCACACACACACACACACACACACTCACACACACACACACATACATAGGTGCATTTAGATATAGCCTTTTTGTCTCTTTTGAGAATAAAAGTAGTTCCTTTAAATTAAGAACTAATTAATTCTGAATTACACAACACTGCATTAATTCTGCAAGCACAGTGAGGTTGCAAGTTTCTATTTTAATCCCAAATCAATATTCTGTGGAGTCCCACTCCATAATTTATAATCAGACTTCTGCTGCTGAAATGGAACCTCCTCTCTCTCTCCTTATACTGGCCATGTCAGATTTTCAGGTCTCAGAGTCCTGATTGATACCTTGGATGATTTCTATCCTCCTCTCCTCTATGAATGGTCCTCTATGCTGCAAGACTAAACTGCGTGTGAGGTGGGTTCAAAGCCTGGACACCCATCTTCACCATTCTCTTCTTTGGATCAAAACAGGTGTGTGTGTGTTTTGTGATTGTATAATACTGATGCACTGAAAAGCCAGGAGCAAGAGGAGAAAGCTGGGGGAGAGAGAGAGAGATGGTGGGTGTATGCACTCAGGCCCATCAAGGTAGGGAGAGGAGTCCCAGCACTTTAATTTGTAATGCTTCTTTGTATAAAGTCCTGGAAGTAGCAGCACCAACAGCAGCAGTACAGGGCCTGGAACAATAACAACAACCTCCCTATAAATAAAAATGTATAGGCTGCATTTCCCTCCAGATTAGGACTCAAGATGGTAACGATAGCATAGGATCTGGCAAAATTTTCCATGTGTCATGTGTGAGATAGATAAGGAAGCTCCATCTTACATAACTGCAGCAATAGGACATATTTTGTCACCTGCCCTCTCACTGAAAAAAATGTTCTCACTTGGGTCTGGGTTGCTATTTCATCTAGTTAGCATCTGCTTTTTAAAAAAAAAAAATAATGGTGGGGAGGGCTTAGTATTGGCAAACATTATTTTGACCACTTGCATGTACTTGCAGAGGAGGGCAAATTGCTTTTTTTTTCTATTATTGCTCAAACATTCTTAAAAGCAAAGCATACTTAAAAATTGCTGTGTTTACCACATTTAGTGCTTGATCATCTAATACACTTCTGATTTGTAATTCCCAATGAGGTTCAGGTACATAGAAGTCTTGGTGGTCCACTTATCCATATTATTTTAGTGGGAATTCAGCCCCTGATAGTCTAGATTTAGGCGACTTTGATCCTCTCCTCCCAGAGTTCATGTTATCTGGGTTTCAGCCAAATTCTGGGGATATTTGCCTATATTGCTCTAATGTCCCTTTCCACAAGTTTTGCCAATCCAGAAACAGTTCTGGCCTACTTCTCAGCTGTTTACTTCCACAACTCTGACATCACAAGCATTACACCATCCTGTGGCATTACAAAGTCCCAGCCTATAACAACAAAAGAGTCTGCCCTGGTGCTGCTGACCTGGCAACACTCTTGAGAGAAGGGCATTATTATTTAAAAACAAAAACAAAACATGGTTGACAACAGTTTAAAACACAGTTAAAACATGATTTGCTCTTTTGTACTACAGTTCCAGCATCCTCCAGCCAGCATGGCATTGTTCCAAGCTCTGTAAAAATGTTCTGTGCAATAGATCATAGATTGACAGGTGACACTGACTTCTAAACAGATTTTGACAAAGTAAATGAATGCGATCTTGTAAGCATGGTTTCCTAAAGTCCTTTTAAATTTCCTTATCAGTGTAAGATGTGTCTTTTATTGTCATTTACTGTACTTCTCTTCAGTTTGTTTATGTATATTCTCTGTGTAATTGTGTGCATATATGGGTATGAGTGTATGTGTGTGGGTATGGTCTGGTTTATAGCTGTTGTACAAAGTTTCAGTGTTAACTCAACTGCTTCCATATCTGCTTCATAAATGTAGAAAACCCAACATGCATTATCTGATACTTTGTTATCATAACTCACCAGCCCTTCCCAATTGGGCACAGCATGCTTAACTTGTTTAAAAGCTCTTAATTTATACTAACAAATGATTCCTCTGGGATTATTAAACAACAGAAGCCTAGTCTTACATGTTGATTAGTTCAAAGGGTCACTGTACATTACTGCTCTCATCAACTCATGGCAGAATTTTAAGAAGTCCTGGAGGATTTGGGGGGAAATTAGTGTGTACACACAGTTTTAGAAGTGTTAGCAGAAAATTAATTTTTAATGATAAAATTGCACTCAGTAGAGAGTATTTATTTGTAAAGACTACCAAATAATTACAAAGGAGTTATACTGTGCCATTCTAATTAAAATTAATGGGAGTCCATACAGATAAAACTCCATACCCTGCCTTGCATATTTAAGAAGAAGCTATCTAGGAGATTACATCATTCATAACCAAGCCTCATAGTCCAGACTGACTCATATAATTCAATATCTTTTCTGATCCTGAGAAACTTGGATGTTCCTGCTTGAAATCATTGGTTTATGGTTAAGGACTATTTGGTATATTACTTAGAACGCAGTGCACAGGACTGTCAGATACTGTATGTGTTGGAATTCATCAACATCAAAAGCAAATTCATGTGATCTCCTAGGATGTTCTTTTCTAAGCATAGCCAATGGGATCCACGTTATTGGTCTGTTGTGTGTCGGACAGGCTCTGGACTACACTTGTTAACAAGAGTAGTGGGGATGAAGCAAAATTATTCTCTATTGTTTCTTTTGCAAAACTGTTTCTATCAAACCATTTCCTTGAAGTGGAACCAGTGGGGCTCATTTCTACATTATGATTATAAGTCATTTTTGCATTCTGCAAGTTATTTCCATACGTTTATATACAGTCTTCTTACACAGTTATATCCATGCTGAATTATTTCTTTATGCTTGGAAAAATTCTAAATCACTTCCCACACTGACTGTATTCTTTGTACTGGAGGAAGGACAGCTTCTCTCATTAACACACTTATTTGTGTATTTTTTAAAATATTTATATTCCATCCTATATCATAAGCTATTAAGTAGCATGCAAATAAAATCAGTGTAAAATTATTTAAAACTAAGGAGTAAGGAATAATTCAAGCAGTCTAAATGTCTATTAAACAATTGAACAATCTGAAACAGGTTAATTTTTTTTAAACCATCTATATGTACAGATAAGGGCAAAATTGTGAAACCTACAAGACATTGATTAAAACACCACTATTTAACTAGCTGCTAGAATGAAGCAAGTTGAATGAACCATTAAAGGAAGGGAGTTCAGCAGCTGCATAGAAGATCTTCTCTATATTATTTCACTGCTCTCACTGGTGGTACATAGAGGAGAGCTCCCCCCACAGATTTCAATCGACTGCCAAGGGTAAACAGCTAGAGCTTCTCCTTAAAATACCAAATGTCACAAGGCCATTTAGGGTTTTAAATGTTTTTCCCCCACCTTGAATTCAGAACAGAACTATACTGCTAGTAAAACAGGACTATGAAGTTTCAGGGTTGAAAGCACCCTGAAAGAATATTGTGAGCACATTCCTTGAGCATTAGTAGCAGTGATGCGCTCTGGATGATCCTGGACTGCAAATCTCAGTACAGCCTATAGTGTAACCACAGATGGGAGTTGCAGTCTAACCACATTGGAAGACACAGTTATTGACTGCTCATTTACAATCATATCATTGTGAGAAGAGATAATATAGGTTTGGTATCCCTTATCTGAAATGTTTATGACCAGAAGTGTTTCAGATTTGGTTTTGTTTTGTTTGTTTGTTTGTTTTTTGGAGGGGGGGAGGATTTTGAAATATTTGCATATACATAATAACATATCTTGGAGATGGGACAGAATCCTAAACATGAAATTCATTTATATTTTGTATACATCTTATATACAAAGCCTGCAGAAAAATGTATGCAATATTTAAACATAATTTTGTGCATGAAACAAAATTTGTGTACATTGTGTTAGGCGTGGTAACGCAGCGCGTGGAGACCACATAACTTTAAGCACCAGGATCCAGACTTCTCCGATGAAGCAGGCTGCTTGTCAGCTGGAGAAACTCCTCTCCCCTTCCAGATAGAACACAGAAATTCTACAGCCAGACGTCTCATAAATGAGTCTTTAATCTTTGTTGCTCTATATACAGATATGTACAGCATACACCAATGCAACTCCAACAGCAATCTACCATCCAACAACTCAACAACTCACACTCCACATGTGTGTCCAGAGGCTTGTGCCTTATATAGCCTGTGCTCCACATGGCTTTCTGGCCCTGCCTCTTCCTGCTGGACACCTGTCACTCACCTGAGTGACACTGCAGTTTTTCAGCACTTTTGCAGCAGTTTATGTGCTTTCCAGCACCAGCTGACTACCCCCTTGATGTCATGTCCTGTTACATCAGCATGAGGCTGCATGACTCAGCTGTGGCCAAATGCTGTGTCATCATGGCTGCTGCACTTTCCCACAATGTACATTTTTCCTTATGATCCAATCCTAACAATCCCCTCCAAAATGTGCAATGTGTGCACATCTCTTAGCTCACTTTCATGGAGTGTTTGTGTGTGAACCCCTTAGTTTCCTTTATGTGTCATATCCCGCCAGCCTGATATCACCGATGTCCTCCTGCCAGCTCCCAGTGCTCTGGTCCCCTGTCTGTGCCACTGTCAAACTGACCTAGTGTGCCCCAGACCTCAGAACCCCATTCTAGGTCTCAGAACCCCATTCTTTTCCCCAGCAGCACTCACCTGATATGCACCCTTACACTGGAAACTGTCCACCACTCCAGGCACATCTCTTCTAGTGCAACCGCACTGTGGCCTAGATCTTCTGGCCCTCTGGCCCAGATGTTCTCCACTCTGCCAATGCCTTGGCTGAACCTACCAATCTCCAGAGCCTTGAGCTTCCATTGTCACTCCTGATGCCAAGCCTAACTCCGATGCCATCCGCTCATGCCTTTCCATTTGCAGAGCCTTTGTGAGGATGTCTGCCACATTGTCCTCTGATCTGATGTAGGACAGACACAGAACACTGTTCTGGACCATCTCCCTCACAATCTGATACCTGACACCAATATATTTGGTCCTGTTCTTTAAATTTTCTGCCTCAGCCATGGCAATACAGGCCTGTGAGTCCTCATGCACAATTATTGGACCTGTGCACTCCTCACCAATATCCTTCAGAAGCTGCCTAATCCACTGAACCTCCCCTGCCATCTCTGACAAAGCTGCAAACTCGGCCTCTGAAGTGCTCAGTGCCACACAGCTCTGCTTCCTGCTCCTCCAGACCACTGGACTGTCAGGATACCTGATGAACAACCCTGTTACTGACCTCCTGTCATGCATCTCTGATGCAAAGGAGCTGTCTACATAATAATCCAGCTGGGCCCATAACCCATGCTAGGTGTGGTAACACAGCACATGGAGACCACGTAACGTGAAGCACAAGGATCCAGACTTCTCCAATGAAGCAGGCTGATTGTCAGCTGGAGAAACTCATCTCCCCTTCCAGATAGAGCAGAGACTCTAGAGCCAGACATCTCATGAATGAGGCTTTAATCTTTGTTGCTCTATATACAGTTATATACAGCAAACACCAACGCAACTCCAACAGCAATCCACCATCCAACAACTCAACAATTCACACTCCACATGTGTGTCCAGAGGCTTGTGCCTTATATAGCCTGTGCTCCACATGGCTTTCTAGCCCTGCTTCTTCCTGATGGACACCTGTCACTCACCTGAGTGACACTGCAGTTTTTCAGCAGTTTTGCAGCAGTTTTTGTGCTTTCCAGCACCAGGTGACTACCCCCATGATGCCATGTCCTGTTACATCAGCATGAAGCTGCATGACTCAGCTGTGGCCAAATGCTGTGTCATCATGGCTGCTGCACTTTCCCACAATGTACATTTTCCCTTAGGATCCAATCCTAACACATTGAACCATCAGAAAGCAAGGGTGCCACTATCTCAGCCACCCATGAAAAAAGTTTTGGATTTTTGAGCATTTCAGATAAGGATAATCAACCAATAATAGCTGGTATTTATCTAGTGTTCATAAATTTATGAAATCATTCTCTGCATCTTATTTTGTGAGTGGCATAGAGAAATATTTGTTGATGGTCACTATAAAAATATTGAAGGTAAATAAATAATGTTTTCAACACCCATCCCATTAGGCCATTATTTTCCTCAGTAAAGAACAAGTTGAGGTTAAGACAACGTGGCTGCCTATAGCCCAGGCACAGCTCCAGATCTGAAGGAAGTTAGGAAAAAATATCCTCTAGTTAACCACTTTCAATTCCAGTTGCCCTTTCAGTCAGGGTGCTATTGCTGGAAGTTGAAATGGTGGTGAACCCTTTACGTATCACCAACAGGATTCCAGTCATTATCACAAATGCAGGTATCAGCACTAGAACATACTGTGCATCTGTTACCATAGGAGCTTCTTAATTCCAAATTTTTTCCTTGAAAACTATGGGGGGTTGCAGACTTCCAGAAATAGTGCAAATTGAGTCCACTTTTAGGGTTAGGGTTAGGGTATCATGGGAACTGTATTTTATTGTGGCACCAGAGTTCTCTCACAGAGAAGGCTCAATGTCTCAGGAAAAAACCCAATTCCCATGATTCCCTAGCACTAACCCTAACCCTAAAAGTGGACTCAGTTTGCATTATTTCTGGCAGTCTGCAATCCCCCTATGTTACATAAAATATGAAGCAAGTAACTCTCCTTATGCATGTTCTTAAAGATAGTGAGGTTTCATCATTCCTTCGTCTGTCATAATCCTAATTAAAAAAAAATCCACCTCAGCCCAATTAGGAAAAAAATAATTTTGCTGGCACGAATGGAAACTTTTTTCTAATTCTAACTGATGCAACAGAGGTGGAGGTGGGAATTCTATTTTCCCTTCCCACATTCTGTGGTTCTGATCTAGACTGGAGCAAAAACCCATTAACCGCAGCAAACAAGCTGTGCTTAGTTGAGCATGTTACTGTAAATTTTCAAAACCTATCCAGGAGGCTTCTGATACCTTCTTGTGGAACTGGTTGTCCATTCTCTAGAGAACTTGCAGGTCCCTTGCTTGAAGTTCTGCCTCTCTCCACAAACCATGAGGGATAGTAATGGGATTTGAAGGTGTTGGAAGTTCCCAGCTAGCTTTAATGGTGCTGAAACCTCACTGGCAGATACTTTGTCCTCCTGCTAGATCCCAAGATCCGATTTAAGTACCCTGTCTGGGCTTTTCTCCTCACCACATTTCTGGCCTGAGGCTGGAACCCTGTTGTGGCACTATGCCAACGTTGCATTTCTCCCCAGGGTTATACAGCAGACAAAATTCACCATCTCTGAACAACCCATTACCTCAGAGTCTTACTTCATTCATGACTACCGTGCCTACATCTTTTTTCATGCTGCTGCTTACTCCCCATGCTGGAGTAGTTACACCACTGTAGTACAGCCACATGTTTCTGGCCTTGGTCTCTATACACTTATGTTTAGATAAAAAGAAGAAAACTCACAGAGCTCCACAATACATCCTCTATTTTTGCATAGTGTCCATTTTGACCTGCCACCACTATATTTCACTAGCTCTCAGCTGTGAATGTTTTTATATGGCCAAATCAGGGTTATTGTCTAAATCAGCCACAGGAATCAGAAGTTATGTATGTAAGCATGAATAAAAAGCATGGGGAATGCAGCACTTCAGGAGTGCTGTGAAGGAGTCTGCTCTCACTCTTTTGACTGTGGTTGGCAGAAATAATGACTTCTGCACAATGCCTTAAAGTAAGCCAGGCTGCCCCAAAGCCAGGCTCATATCCAAAAGAAACGAGCTCTGTAATTAACTTGGCAATCTGCTTGGCTGAAAAACATGTTAGTAAGTCATAGCAAAAAATGACAAACACTTTAATTCACAGAAGCTGGGGCAAGGGGATGAAGGCAGAGGAAACAGGCTTAAAATACCTGTTGTTTTTTGTCATGGCTGGTGATAATGTAATTCAGGAACAACCCCTCCCCATCCATAGCAAACTGAAAAAGAACAGAATAAATTCTGATTCAACTACCTCCTTTTGCATAGTGTTTCACTCTTAACTCCTCCCACCCATCCTTTAGCCTTTTTGTAATTTGTAGATAATATCTGGATTAGTAAATCATTTGTCATGGAAAGTTCTGTTTAGATGTAACCCCAAGTTGCATGAGATTTTTTTTCCTTGTGTAGTCATAGAGTTAGAATAGACCACAAGGGTCATCCAGTCCAACCCCTTGCTATGCAGAACTCACAATCAAAGCACCCTCTGACAGATGGCCATTCAGCCTCTGTTTAAAGACCTCCAAAGAAGGAGATTAATAATAATAATAATAATAATAATAATGGGTAATGGGTTGAAGAAGGCTGACATGATAACCAAGAGTGAGCTGCAAATCAGCAATCCTTAGTTTGAATTTTGCATCTTTTAGGAATTTAATAGGTGGTCTTAAGAAGCAATTCCCTCTCAAACTCATTTGTCCCATCTGTGTTACGGGGACATTAATGCGGATATCTGGTAGTGTTGTTCTGGTCAGCTCAGTAATATATATGAGAAATTCCAAGCAACTAAAAATACCGTACCAATGTTGCTGTTGTTTACTTATATCTTGACTTTCTCCCAGTATAGAGATTCAAAGTGGCTACCAACAAATTTAAAACTGTACAATTTAAAAACAAAACAAAAGCATTAAAAAGTTACAGTCATCCCTCCATTTTCATGGGGCATCCATTCCAGACATCCCCCATGAAAACAGAAAATCACAAATATTCAAGCCCCATAGGCTTGAATGGTGGCACTCCCCCCCCCCATTTTGTCCCCCTCCATTTGCTGCCTGCGAACAGGTGAGGGACATGGACATCAAGTCAGAGAAAATAGAGGGACAACTGTATAAGTATACATTTAAAAAATACATTTTAAAAACAGTTTTGCATTAAAATATGTATTTAAAAACAAACCTCACTCTGGCTTGCACAGCATTTAAAACCTAATCCTCATCAGTTTAAAAGGTCTGATGGCACAAAAATGTTTTCATCTGCCATGGAAAGGAGAGCAGGGATGGGGCCATCCTAATCTCTCAGTGTTCAATAGAGTTCTCACAAGACTCCTTAAGGTAGGATTGGCTGAAAATGACTGGACCAAATTTATGTTCTTTTATATTTTATTTTATTGTATCCCTACTTTATCCCAGCACAGGATTCAAGGAGGCTTACAAGAAGTTAAAACAAAATAAAATACATATAAGCATTAAAAAAACAAACAAATTAAAAGTGATTTCAACATGGCAACCCTAAGGTGAACCTGTTATGGGTTTTCTTTTCTTTTTCTTTCTTTCTTTCTTTTTTTTTCTTCTTTTTTTAAATCAATATTTATTATTTATTGGTAGATTACACATGTATGAATACAGAATACAGAAAATAAAAGTGAAAAACTTACAAATAGAGTTGTCTGCTTTTGTTCCATATGTAAATCAATGCTTCCCATTTCAGTGTTTCTTACCCTCCCCAATCTAAAGCTGATTTTCTCTTTTCTCCATATTTCCCTTTTGGTGTTTGGGCTTTCCTCCCCTTTGCCAAAGCCAGTCCATTTATATCATCAAATGTTGGTTTAGGCATTAAGAAAGCTTTTTAATGCCCTTTAAAAACTCTTTAGTATTGTTCTGGAAAAGAGATGGCTTTTTCATTCTTACAAGGATGAACCGATCTATGTTCCAAAAAAACAAACAAACAAACAACAAAACTGTTCCAGGGAGGGAGATGTTGCTTCAGGATTGGTTGAAAGGCTACTCAGTTTGTACAAAGCAAATCAATTCCACTAATTATTTCCATTTTGGCCTATGAAGTGCCCTTAACTCTGTCAGATAGAGGAACTATTGGACTGTGAATCAGTATGCTCATGACACTTAGCTCTACTTCTTATCTTTAGGGTCAGCTGAGGATGTATTAGTGCCAGTGCATTGCTTGGATGCTGTAATGAGCTGAAACAGACCCAATAAATGGCAGCCAAATCTAAAAAAGACAAGGAGTCTATCATTGGTATTTCATGGAAACAACTTGCTCTGGGTAGAGTTATACTCCCCCTGAGAAAACAGGTGCATAACTTGATCTATATACCTCACTTGAGGCCAAAATAGACTCTGTGACTCAGAGTGCCTTGAGCCAGTTTCAACCAATATGCCAGCTATGACATTTCCTATACAGGAATAATTTAGCCACAGTGCTAACTACCTGATTTGACTACTGCAATAAGCTCTATGTGAGAGTGCTCTTGAAGAAGACATAGAAACTGCAGCCAGTGCAATATGCAGCAGGTAGAATGTTGTCTGGAAGACTATATAAAAACCATATAGTGCCAGTTTTAAATGAATTGTACTGCCTGCTAACATATGGGTCCCTCCAGGCAGAAAGGTGGGATATAAATAAAATAAAATAAAATAAAATTTCTGTCTGAATTCAAAGTGTTGACAATAACACTGAAACATGGATTGGGACCTCTGTCTTGAGGGAGTGCCTCTTCCTATATATGCCTGCCTGAGAATCGAGGTCCTCTGGAGGAAGTGAAGATAAAATGCTGTGGAAAGGCATGGCAGAAGGCCTCCTCTCCTGCAGTGACCCTATTGTAGAATATTAGAGGCACCAAATAAAAACATGCCTTCTTACTAAAGCTCTAAGGGCTTAATTGATTATGACAGTAGTGGCAATGATGATCTTTATTTCTACTTTAGCCTCTAATTTGCATGTGTAGAAGGATAAATTGTTTTAAACTGTTTTAATTGATTTTAAACCTGTCTTCTGAAATACTTTTTATTCTTATTGTTTTAAACTGTTTAAATTAATTTTACTGTACAGCACCCTGACAGCATATGATAAAGGACATAATGTAAGTATTTTAACAAATAAAGCCTCCATCTTGAAATCTTGTCTGATTCCTGTTTCTAGGAAGCCTATGTTAGAATGGGCTTTAATCTCTTATCTTCATAGTAGTAGGGAACTTTGGTGTTCAGTGTCGTGACAGTTGTGCTTTGACCTATTTTCTCATGCTGAGTTGACCTTATAGGGTAATCCATATTTGAAAACTGGGAAGAAGAATTTTATGTGGAAGGATTGGGTTGATTCTTACTCTGAATCAGATGACTGGTTCTAATGATGAGTTTCTTCCATTCACAAGATTAAGGATGAGATACAATCTGCCAGTATCTGCAGAAAGGCAATTATGATGTATGTTGGTGTCTAGTGGCCCTGAAACTTTAAGTGCTTCAGAATCTCCTCTACTTTTAGAAGCACTCATTGAGGGCATGGAAAAATAAAAGAAGTAATCAAAACCTCCACAGTATTTAAAAAAAAAAACATTTACTGCTGGTTACTATAATATTCTGCACTTTAGGAACAAATGAAATGATAAATCAGGTAGCTCTAAATTGTTATATAATAGACTATAGCTTTGCTGTCTATTCATGCTATGCTTATGCATGCAATTTTTTTTATCAAATACGCAGCAAAACCTCTGGTTTTGTGTATATTGAAATCTGTCCAAACACTCATTTGACAAAGGCTGGCATGGGTCTTCTAAGTCTTTGTGCTGTAATACTCCTCATGCATCTCTGTAAGACACATTTCTTCAAGATTTCAATTTTTTCCCTCAGGCTAAAGGGTCAGGACCTTTTAGATAACTTGGGACTGTAAACTCTGAGGTATGCCTACCTGCTTTCAATGTGTTTACATGTTTTTGTTGTTGTTAACTACCCTTGAGTCAATCTTGACTCATGGTGACTCTATGGCTGAGACATCTCCAAGACTCTCTGTCTCCACTGTTCTGCTTAATTCCTGCAACCCCTTAATACCTGTGG
>JAIPUX010001232.1:117485552-117506147 GCA_020142125.1 Phrynosoma platyrhinos
AGAAATGGTAAATGAGAGACCGGTCTATAATTTTTCAGGTCCAGGGGTCTAGGGAAGGTTTCTTTAGGAGCAGTCTAACAGCCGCCTCCTTTAAGCTTGATGGAACAGTTCCTTCCCTAAGGGATGCATTGATGACCCTTTTAAGAAAACCCATGAAGGCATCACCCCCCTGGACAACCAGCCAAGATGGGCAGGGATCAAGGGAGCACGTCGTCTTCTTTACTTTTCCAAGGATCTTGTCCACGTCATCGGTACTTACCAGCTCAAACTGATCCAGTCTAATCTCAAAAAGGGGTTTACTGGACACCTCATCAGTCACTTCTGCTGTAATCCTGCCATCCAAGTAGGCTGTTATCTGAGAGATTTTATTTGCGAAATACTTAAGAACATCACAACAGGCTGTTGTCAGGTTAAGTAAAGGGTTTTGCACAGGGGGAGCTTGTGTCAGCTCCCTTACCACCCTAAACAGTTCTGTTGGATGGGATTCTGCAGACGCAATACATGCAGAGACAAAGATTTCTGCACTGCATGTATTGCCTCTTGTTAGGAACCAAGAAAGTTCCTATGATGAGTCTTGTCATATAAGAGTCAAGTTTTCTGACAGGTGCGCTCTAGTCATTGTCCAGCCTGCATCATATTCCTAAATTCATCTATGAACCAAGGCTGATTACTTGGAATGGGTTGGAAAGGATGCTTGGGAGTGATTGTGTCAATAGCCCTGGTAAGATCAGTGTTCCAAGTATTCACCAGGACTTCAACAGAATCGCCGGCTTTGCCAACCAAGGAACCCTCCAAGGCTCTCTGAAATCCAGTTGGCTCCATTAGCCTCTGAGGGCGGACCATTCTAATAGATTCCCCACCCCCTGTGGGGTGGACTGTGGCTCTTAGTCCAACCTTGACCAGGAAATGATCCATCTATGATGGATATGCCTGTTCTGTACTAAAGACCACGTTGAGAGTATGACTTGCAGGATGCATTGGCCCGGAAACCAATTCGGATAGGCCAATGCCTGTCATGGAATCCATGAACTACCAAGCCGCACCTGTTAAAATGGTCTTGAGTGGGATGTTAAATTCGCCCAGGACTAAAAGTCTGGGCGACTCCAGCAGCAACTCCAAGACCAGCTGCATCAGCTCAGATAGGGAGTCTGTTAAGCAACGGGGTGGACGGTATACCAAGAAAATTCCAATACTATCCCTAGTTGACAAATATTATCATTGATATTTACAATGTAGTTGTATTTACAAATACCATGGCCTGACACTGAAAAGTATTTACAAATTAATGGTCTGATACTGAAAAGAAAAACAGTGGCAGGCCCTGCAACAGCCAGGCTTGCTGGAAAATACATCAGGTCAATGCTTTCAGGGGAACCTGACATACCCATGGGGAGGGGGGAGGACACTGCTACAAAGAGTGCACTCATGTGAGCATAAGGAATTTGGAGAAAGGAAGAATCTGGATTCATTATCCATGACTTGACTGCTCAGACAACTAGGTCCTTCTGAACAAATTATGCCTACAGATAAGCTATAATGGCTGTGCATGGAGACTTGATTTTTCTCCATGTAAGAAATCACATTACAAGCATTCCTGCTTTTAAAAAGGGACAGAGGAAATTTTAAAGAGTATTTGCAGCTCTGCTGATGATTCTAACTTTGTCAGCCCAAGTAGAAACTAAGTAGCAACTAATACAGAACTGACTATCAGAATCTATAGATGTTCTAAAACGTATCTTCCTACTCAAAATATCGGCCCTATGGCTGGGAATCAATATGCCAGTCTTACAGTTCTTAATAGTACTTACTATACTTAGGATTTCAGCCTTAATTTACATTACTTACATCAAAATGCACACTTGGACATAAAATATGTATTTAGGACACCAAGCATAATAATGTAGTTCTTCTAGCTCCCCCCCCCCATTTTTTAGGGTAACATCAGCTGCTTTTAAAGCATCTGTGTATGAACAGACATGCGCTTTGAAAATCTTTATCTCAGCAATATAGCAACTTGACATTGAGTAAAACTAGGACTGTGATCTGGCAACCTTGTAAATCAGATGGAAGCATTCTGTGTTATTTTGTTTCTACTGTGATTCTGAACAGAAATTATATATAAATTTATCCTGTAGTCCTACATTCTTCTGCTGCCAGTATTTCTTATGGCTGAAAACTGTGGATGCACATCAGTAATAACTAGAGCTAAACTGCAATTTCTACATATCTGTTTATTTGTATGTCATTTATAGCTTCCAATCACTTTACATATTTATTGTTTTTCTTCCACAAAAGTTTGAAATAGGCAATATACTTTACATGTGCAGACACAGGGCCATAAAATTTTCATTATATATTAATAAATCAATTTAACAAAAGTATATAATGTATGTATAAAGCTATTTCTCTCACCTTTAATTTAAAATCTGTAAAAGAATTATAGACCCACTGTGATTTTAACATTGAGAACAGAAACTTAGTTCTTTAACAAATTGACAATTGGCATTAAACTAACAGGATGGATATTAATCAACACAGTAACATTTATTAATTTGCAGACATATTTATCTAACTACAATAGATGCTATCCTGTTTACAAATGCCTCTGTGTCCTAAAAAGAGTGAAGTGAAATTTGTGTTTTCATGGCTATATAAACAGATAGATCTTCCACATAATCCATATTGCCCTTTTATTTACAATAGAGAAATAACACTGGAGATGCACAAGAAAAGCTGCTGCCATGCAGTTCAACCAGTGGATGATAATGGCATCAAGTGCCTTGATCCAGAATGATTGCTATTGTGAAATGTTAAGAAGGCACTGTGTATACTGGCACAAGTATATTGGTTTTACAAAGTGAGGCAAAATGGCTAGTCCAAATAAATGTCAACAGGTATTATTCTGTAAACATTTTACCAGGTGATGTTTTTTAATTCTGTGAAATGTTATCTTTAATTCTATGATTCATCTTGCACATCTATGACATGGTTCTCATTTTAGAAGAATCACTTGTTTCATACCATCATCTCAAATGTGTTACCCAGCTGGATTAAAATAATAATTTCCTATCTTAATTCAGGGAAAACAAAAATAGAACATAATAAAGTATTTCATCTGAAAGGTGAAGCAATGTAATAAAGGTGGATGCTAGAATTCAAAGACATAGCAGTGGTAGTCTGGAACAGGGGTTGGCAACCTACGGCCTGTGGGCTGCACCCGGCCCGCAGACCCCTGCCGACAGGCCCCCGCCAATGCCGCCATTTTGTTTGTTTGTACTCCTGTGCATGCACAAATGAGTCATGGCCGCCATTTTGGAAAACATCCCCCCCCGGCCTGGCGGAAGACCTGGGGAGCAGCGACCAGCCCCAGGTACGTAAACCTTGCCGACCCCTGATCTGGAATATCAGTATGCAAAGGAATTTGTAGCACCTTTCAAACTAACTGTGCAAAAAAAAGTTGTAGCATAAGCTTTTGTCTATGAATGCTTATGCTACAATTTCTTTCACAAAGTTAGTCCCAAAAGTGCTGCAAGATCCCTTTGCATAAAGATGGATGCTGAGTGATGTTTGTGCCAATGACTATAACCTACAATACAAAGGAAACATTAATGAGAGTAAATAATTTATTAACTTATTTCATTTTAAATATGCTTGAAAATGATGTGACTCTTATTAGCAAAGATGTGGAACCTTTTGTTTTCCAGCTTTTGTAACTTCCTGGGTTATTTAACATTAATTGCAGGGATGGGGAACAATCAAAACACCTTCCATGATGGATAATGGTAACAGATTGCAGGAATTGTAGCCCAAAAGTTCTGGAAGGCCCAAAGGTTCCTACCTTTGCCCTACAGATATGTTATAATTGCAAGATTAATAAGACGTGACCCTCAAAATGCTTTTATTCAGCAATTGTCTAATGTATCTTCTAAGGTTCACCTTAGTACACATGATTGCCAACAATATAGCCAAAAAAGTTTTCTTTGTATACCGTATATACTCGACTATAAGTAGACCTCATGTATAAGTTGAGGGCAGGTTTTGGGGGCCAAATTATGGATTTTGATCTGACCCATGGATAAGTCAAGGGTAAAACTTAGGCATGTAACAAAGGATATATAGAATGAAACTAAGAAAAATGATGCCAAAAATTTACAAAAATTCTTGGCAGGCATTAACTGTTTATGCTTTTCCAACCCAGGCATTCAAAAAGGTCAGAAGTGGAACCATGGTGGACAGAGTAGAAGGGGTTGGTGCTTCTTTTACATGCTCTTGGGATGGACTAAACTCTTGACTTTCGCCACTCTACTCAGAGAAAGAAAGTGGTTCCTTTTTTTGACTTGTGGACAAGTTGACCCAGTTTTTTGGGGTCAATTTTTAAACTCAAATTTCTAGACTTATACATGAGTATATGCAGTATTTAATATTTTAACTTTTCAACCATATGAAAAAGGGACAAATATTTAAACATCAATTTCAAAAGCTAACCATTTCCACACAAATTGACAGCAGTAAATCCAAAATGGTAATATCTTATTTTCAGTGGTTGGTTTCAAAGATGACAGTTGGTGCCATTCTGTAACTGGAATCTCTCTATGCTTATTGTTCTTGCAAACCATTTTCTAACATACATTTTCATGAAGCCTTACAAGCCTTTTAAAAATGGGTTTTAAAAAAAGAAAACACAAGACAACTTAATAACTTGGAATCTAGTGTTAATGAAGTAAGTAGGTATTACAGAAATGTATAGTAAAAGAATAATAATGATCATCAAATTTTCTTAACTCTAATACAAAATGTGGTTTAAGGAAAAATGTTTTGAACTGCAGATTTTAAATGATATTGTAGAAAATTGTTGAAGACAGATCATGAATTTTTAAATGCTTCACATTATTTCTGGTAAAATACTGGAAAAATGAGAATACCAGCTATCGTGACATCTAATTCTGTAATACTTAGCTGTTAACAATCCCGTTTTCTTTCTTCTGCTTTTACATATTTTTGCTTTGAATGAGCATTACCCAACTGGAAACCTTTACAATTATAAATAAATATTATTATTTTCAATCAGTATTAACATCTCTTCATATTGAAATGTTCTCAAACCAGTAAATACAGCAACATCTCTAGCATCAAACACTGCTTGGTCTTTGCAGTAATGGATCCAGTTCTAGGATGTGAATCTTCAGTTCTGAATATCCATATTCTGAAGCACGAAGGCCACTCTGCTTGGAATGTACACCTAAAAGAAAGATAACCGCATCTTCATCATGAGCCTTTGGGCTGAGGAAGGCAATAAATCTATATGAGTAAAATAAGCTACTTACCATTTGAGCATGAAATATGCAATTAGTAACCCATATTTATGAAGTGAGCCATCAATATTCATTAAATGTAGAATAAAATAATGGACTTGGGCATTCTGTTCTGAGGCTCACAAGGTAATAGAAAGGATGTACTTCCCTTTACCTTTAGCACTTCTTAGAGCTAGATCTGCTGATAGGTTTGAAAGCAACTACCACTAGAGGGCTCCATGTGATTTACAATCCCCAATTTTAGACACTTGAAGACTTCCAGGTCCATATACTGTACAGTGATAAACGACTAAGGCTTACTGATGCATTTGAGCTCTATTGTGCTCCAAACTAAAGCTGCCCCACGTTTGTGATGTCATTTTATACATGTAAATACAAAGTGATAATACTTTCTATCAATAGGCCCATATAGCAATATTACAGGCTTTAGTACTTTTGATCTTGAACAGAAAATTCATTATTAAATTTTTTCTTTTAATTTTACATTCACTTTTTAACCTGGTTGAACTCTATGCCTTGTTTTGTTCTTCAAAGGTGTATGTGTGTGTGTGTGTGTATGTGTGTGTGTGTGTGTGTATATATATATATATATATATATATATATATATATATATATATATTGAACAAGGCAAAAAAGAAATCAATGACGGCATACTTTACACAATACTTCTTCCAAATACAGATTAGGTTCATAACTCAAAACATGACAGATACATTCTGTTTACCAATTAACTTGATATGTCATAGTTTACAGACTGCTGAATGCAATTGATCACATAAAGTGAACTCAGTAACAATGCAATTAGAAAAGAGTGAGCAGATGAGTGAAGATTGCAGGCTTCCTTTTTGACAATGCCAGTGTTTTAAGACTCTCCTCTTCCTCCTCCATCTTCTGGCATTCCTAATATAATGCTATTTTCAGCCATGTTATCTCCAAGCGAGAGCCTGACTGACGGCATGAAAAGCTTTTATAATCGCCAACCAGAATGAAAGGTGTAAAGCAAACAGCTTTAGGAAAAAAGGGAAAAGAACAGCTGATCTTCATTGAACCAGACTGTAGCATGTCCAATGCATCTCGGCTCTCCTCAGTGAACAGAGTGTTTTACCCCTAAGGTTTCTATGATAAATAACTCCAACAAATCTGCTCAGCAGGGAAGGAAATACGACACACACTTGGGTTAGAATCATGTGCCTCCAAATTTAAGATTAAAGAAAAATAATGATAGTTGTAGGGGTGGGGGTTGTATGCTTATTTATTGCTACAGATTTAAGTGTTGAAGGATTTATTTCCAAATGGGTTTCTATAAACAAAGTCACATGGATTTAAGTAGCTGGCTGTTTGAAACAAGCAAACAAACAAAAAATTAGCACAGTGTAGAAAATGTGCTGTACTCAAAGCTACAAAGCTAGACAAATATGGAAGTGTCAATGGTAACCCAATGGCAGGAAAAAGATAGTTCAAACCAGGCCTAGCTGAGGGCCGTATGTTCTTCTGAAGAGCAATTCCCTCCCACAGAAATGCCAGGATTGCTTTTTTAAAAAAAGCCTCCTACTATAAAGGAAACTAATGATATTGTGTACCTGCATGGATTGTGTAAGCCTGTCACAGGGGTACAAGTGTGATCTGAATTCACTCAGTTGTGTAATACAAAGACTCCATGAGAAGAAGGTTTATATGTCAATATATATATATATATATATATATATATATATATATATATATATATATATATATATTACTGATTGTGTAACATCTGTTTTTTTTAATGCTTTTTTTAAAAAAAACCTGATGTAAATTAAATCAAAATAAAAACATGTCCTTCTTTGCCATGTAACAGGCCCAGCTATTCTGACCCAAATGGTTAGACGTTATGACATTATCCCCATGAGTCTTGTACTTATATGTTTGTCCAGTAGAATTATTTTTATTGTCCCCACCATGGGATGCTCTCGTAATGTAAGCAGAATGAACATTTTTATTAATTTGGCAATGGGGAAGGAAAGGTTACATGAATTTTCCCAACTTCTTCATCTCCTGATAATTAGCAACCAAATCTATTCCCATTTTTAAAAAGTGCATATTAAATGCAAATATATATTTAACACCAAATTTAGTTTTCCTCTCAGAATTATGAAGGACCCTTCATCTTTAAAGGATTGATAAGGAATAATCTAAATTTTTAACTCCTGCTCACAGAACAGTGATATATTTCAAATCACTGCAGTTACTCTACTCATTTTTACGTGCGTTTTATACAGAAAACAGAAAACAAGCCTGTCTACAGTGTGCACATTATTAAAAAAACTGTTAATGGAAAAGTGGGAAATGATAGTGTCAAGTATTAAAACATTATCTGCCTTTTTAATGGTTGCTGTTTTCTGTACCACCTGTCTTCTTACAGAATCTGATTAACTGCCTTGTGTCACTTCCCATTTCCTTATCAAATATGATTTCCTCTATCAATCACATTGATATTTGTTGGCATTTCGTTTACATACACCATACAAGTGGAACTCAAGGCTTTGACAATATTTTTCTTGAAGGAAATACATTCCTTTTTGCTGGTTCTTCATTCATCTACTTCCTGGGAAGTATACCGAGGAAAGGGAAAAATCATAGAAAATTGGACTTTTGCACAAACCAAGTATCAAACCAAGTCAGCACACCCATCCTCATCCCCATTAAACAACATGGACTGCCAGCTCAGCAAAAAATTAGGATGCCTTGGGTAAATCAGGAGAATCTTGATTTACTGTTGGCTTGGTATAAAATTTGCAAACACTTTTTTCAAACCAAGAGCATATAGAGTTGACTTCCCCAACTATGCAGATTCATTGGACTACAACTCTCTTCATCCTCCAGTTTTAATATAGCATATGGCTATGATCCAATGGTGTCCTTTCACCTTTAGTACCAGAAGTCATTAGACTCCCAAAATGCTGCGGTTCTCTACAGTGCCAAAAGGTTCGGTACTCAATTCCTGAACTCTAAGTCTTCCAGCATGCTGGAGCAGATGTTAGGGCAGTGATCCCCTAAGTGGGCAGTAACCACCCCCAAGGTGGGGATCACTGATCCAGAGGGGCAGTGAGGGAAAAAAGAGCAGTGGAGGGGGACTTCTGTCAAATTATAGGTGTGCAAGAAAGACAAGGGAACCAGTGACCTTTCGGACCATGGTGGTGATGAGGAGTTAAAGTATGTGTCAGCAGGGTAGAAGCAGTGGCAAAAAGGAGCTTTCACTTTGGAACCCTGCTTAAGCTTTGTGAGCTTTGCTGGAACTTGGCTGTCAGGTTGGAGCTGCACTGCTGCTCCTGCTTTCCTTTTGTCAGACAGACCAAGAGAACAGGTAGCAGAAGAAACAATGTTTATGTGTGGGGTTTGTGGGTGGTGTGAAACTGTGTGGAGAAGGCATGGCCCTGGGGAAGGAGGAGGAGGAGTATCTGGAGTCAATTCTTCATCTCACTTGGATTCAGAGTTCTTCCTCACTGGAGTAAAAAGTTTGATGTCAACTACACTCCTCTCCACATTGATGGAGAAAGATTGAGAGTCCTTCCTCACTGAGAAGTTTGTCCCTTTGCGCTCAGTCAACTTGGGAGCAGCAAGTGAGCAGTTTGTCAAGCAGTGACCAGGAACCTCCCACCCGCACTGGCACTTTCTGTTAAGGCCAGCATGGGCAAGAGACTTCTTGGCCGTAGCTCAGCCAGCTGCTCAGTTGCTGCTCCCTGGGTGACTGAGTGCAAAGGGAATAGCGACCAAGCAGTTGGTTGAGCAGTGACTAAGAAGCCTCTCACCCATGCTAGCCTTGTGCACAAGATAGCACAGGTGAGATGTATCTTGGTTGCTGCTCAACTGGCTCTTTGGTTGCTATTTGACCAGCTATTTGGTCATTACTCCCTTTGCACCAACAATCAAGCAGACAGCCAGCTGGGCTTTCCTTTGCTGGTGCAGGCAAGATGGAGGACATGGTCCAGACTTCTACCACTGCTGCTGCTGTATTTGCACATGAGAGGCTAAGGAGGAAGTGGCAAGCTGGGCTTGGCTGAGATAAGTGCCACTGCCCAGGTGGCTGCTGAACAAATAGTAGACCTAAAATCAAGAACTAGACATATCGGGAGGGGGACTAGGGTTGTCGCCCAAGAAGTTGGTAGCCCCCCAAAATTTGGGGGAACCACTGTGTTAGGATTACAGAGGACTGAAGGACAGAGATCAGGATCACCAATTATGGCAAAATTGACAGAACAAATGGGAGTACCTCACTGGATCCTGGCCTAATTCAGGCAGATTTTGACAAAACAGGTTGAGTCTCCCTTCTCTGGAATTCCAAAATCTGAAATATTCCAAAATCCAAAATTGTCCACATGGGTGGTTAAGATAGTGAGATCTAAAGTTTCTGATGGTTCCATATACACAAACTTTGTTTCAAGCACAAAATTATTAAAAATATTGTGTATAAGATTACGTTTAGGCTATGTGTACAAGGTATAAATGAAACATAAATTAATTATATGTTTACACTTGGGTCCCATCTCCAAAATATCTCATTAAGTATATAAAATATTCAAAATCTGAAAAACTCTGAAATCCACATCACTTTTGGTCTTAAGCATTTCAGATATAGGAAATGTGTATGCTATTCCATAAAAAAAAGAGTAAGGATTTGATATTTTAAGAAATGTGTTTCTTTTGATCTCTTCTACTTTCTGTCTCTTTTGTTCTGTCTGCCAGTTTCCTTTCCATTGAAGCCCTTTAGGGGAAGACTAGTGGGGGAGAAATACCTGGGAAAAAAGCCACAACTACAAGGGTGCTAAATCCAACTGTGCCAAAAATATTTGGCTGTTATGCTTTTTCAGTCTATTGCCCTGTCAGAACATAGCATTGTATAGATACAAGCTTTTTTCTATGTAAACTTAGATTTAGAAAAGAACAATAAAAAAATTACATCAGAACCCACAAAGTAAATACAAGAAATCCTTGTCACAAAAATAAAGGATAGGATCAAAAAAACTTCTCATAACCATTATAAATTCTCCATTATGAACTAGGACTTTGAAGCCTGAATATTGATCTAAATACCATCTTCTATTAAAGTCTTATATAGCTTAGTTACCTAATATTAGGAGGTTTAGCAGAGGATACTCATTTCTGCACCATGGATTAGGTGGCCTACTGAAGTATCTTTATATATGAACATTTTCCTAAACAGATATCAATGTATATGCAAATTTCTGAGTCATCTTGGCATTTTACACTGAGGGTAAACTAATGGTTCTCACCATTTGGTCCTCCAGTTTTTCTGAACTTCACTTTTCACTTTCACTTGTGCTAGGGTGGAGCTTCTTGGATATAAAATCAAAACATTTGGAAAATCAAAGCTTGAGAACTATTGGCCAACTTTTGTTTGTTGTTAGCCTATATGTTTTTATTGCATTTTTTTCCTTTCTTTTATAAATTACCTTGATTCCCAGTCTGAATAGAAGGACAAGATCTTTGACGGAAGAGCTATACAAGGTGAAAACTTTATGGGATCAGTCAGGTAATCTTTATGATTCCATTAGGGGCAAATCATCTTATAAGATCCACCAGGAAGGGCTCTGAATTTGCCAAGGAAGTCAGTGATCCCCTCAGAACCAGAACATTCCCATTTGGAAAAACAAAACAAAACAGACCCAGTGTATGACTTGCCACGTCTACTAATGGAATGTACATTTCATTGAGAATGGAATGGAATGTCAAAATAACTAAATCTGCCTGTATTTGTTCTAAAATGCTGTAATTTGAATCTTAAAATGACTAAATGTCCACATTAATTCAAGTGTTAGAACAGTAATGCATATTTTCTAGACAAATGTCAAACATTGCAACATAATAGCCAATAAAATGGCAGTTAATTGAGAGTATGCCAATCTGCCATCTCACACTGTGCAGAGAGAAACATAATCAATGCTTTCCATAATCCATGAGAAAATGTTTATATGAAATCATCAGTATGAGCTCTTGTTCTCTTGTTCAATGTGTGTGTCTGGGAAGGGGAGAGACTCTAACACTTTTTTGTACTTGACTGTTTCTCCAAAAGGCTCAGAACCGGTTGAATATCCATCAAAAGCAATTTCCTCCCTAGATTACATGGCTAGCCAATTAAGTGGGAGAACAGACATGACAGAGACTAATGCTTAGTTGGTTCCAGCAGCACAATATTGCAGACAGAGGTAGTGTGATATTGTGCATCATTGTGCAGTCAAGATTCAAAGCAACTTTGTAGCAATCATTTCATATGCCAGATCCTAGCTCTATAAGACAGGAACCATGGACAAAAATTATCTCTGAAAATGTGCAGAAAAGGAATTTGATTACTTTGTAAAAATGCATTAAAATTATGTGCAGAGTGCTTTAGAGCTTTGAAGATGGGGTGGAGTGTTTTGGAAATCATGTAGCAGGATCAAGTGCAGGAAATTTTTAAAGGATCTTCTTTCACTTGAGCAGGGTGATGAGAAAAGATCATTGTTACTTCCCAGAAAGAGGCATGTTACCATATATTTCAAAGCACATACATCTTTGATTATTATTTGATACAACAAATTTAAAATTAAACAATAAAATAAATATTACGGTATGGAGAATTCTGAAACAATTTCTATAATGTGAAGTTGAAGGCTTTCACAGCTGGCATCCATAGGTTTTTGTGGTTTTTTTGGGCTGTAAGGCTGTGTTCTAGAAGAATGTATTCCTGATGTTTTACCTACATCTGTTGCTGGCATCTTCAGAGAATGGTGGCATGGAGGTATGTGGGGTATATATACTGTGTGACCATTGGCTAATCCTCTCAACCAGGGGTCACATAGTATTATACACCCCAGAAACCTCCATGACACAATTCTCTGAAGATGCCAGCCACAGATGCAGGAGAAGCGTCAGGAATACATTCTTCTAGAACACGGCCTCATATCCCCCAAACCTTACAAAAACCTAATTTCTATAACATGTACTCCCTTAAGCACAACTTGGCTTATACAGTTACAAATGAAAAATAAATTATTCACATATATTCTTGGGCATATACATTTATTAGTAGAAATGGCTTGGTTCCCATTTCATTTGCTTTTTCTTATTCCTTGGGCCCTTTAACATTGCACAATTGTAGCACTATGAATGTTTTTTAAATGTTGGGGTTTCCTCTTATGCAATTCTGTGATTTTTAGTTTAAGGAGGGACATTTAAAATTCTCAACCAGAGAGCTTCAGCGCCTGAGAAAACATAGATTTCAGGATTCAATATAATGTGGCCATGATTATTAAAGTGAAATCACAGCACAGAAAAAGGACTTTAAGGACCTATAGTTTAAGCCCTATATTTAAAATGGTCATTAGGGTTAGTGGAAGGAATGTAGATAATTATTTTTTGTAATGACTCAAAGACAATCTAAGTTTTAGTAACTCTTGCTGATAAGACTGTGAACATACTTATTAACATTATTTAATCTATACAATATAATGCAGTTTAGCATAAATAAGTGGATGTGGAGAGTCTTCGTGAGTCATGAGGGCTGGAGCCACCCATCTTTTCTTGTGGGGAGAATAGCAAGATGTCTCATCTCTTTTCCCAAATATTCTCCAAATATTTCAACTTGCAATTACATTCAGAATTCAATATAAACTCCCAAAGTGTGGTGTTTGTAAGACAAAAGGATGGTATGTATTATCTACAAACTGTACATATGTGTAAGACTTTCTTCCTTTACTCTTCTACATGGGTTTTGGATGCCAGGAAATTTGATGTGATGTGTATTCAGATGTTTCCAAATAGATGTCTTCCATTTGGATACAGCAAAAGGGAACTAAGGGGGTGTGCAGATGGGTGGATCTGGGCCGCCCCTGCTAGCCAGGGATTGGGACAGTGGCTACACCACACCACAGCCCTGATCCTCCTTTTTGCAGCCCTGAAAAAGCGGCAAAATGCTGCTCCTTTCTGGGGTGGCAAAAGGGTGCCCTAAGAGCCAGCACATGGATCTTTAGTGCCCCTTCCTGCTCAGCATGTAAAAATGCTTCACCAGGAGGATGCCCTGACGCCGCGTGCCATGCATAATGGCGTGTGGTGTCAGGACGTCGTCGGGCTGGGGTTGGGGCGACTGGCATGCAGCTGCCCCTCCCCATCTCTGCTTCTAGGACAGCCCTTTGGGCCGGTCTGTAGAGGCCCTATGTTAATTTGCATTAGAGGCTGATGGAAAGACAGCATAACAAAGCTTAAAAAATCTCTTGGTGCATACAGGGATTACTACCAATTAAGCTTAAAGGGGTGGTTCTCAAAGCTTCTATCCTCAAATCCCTTTCCTAAGGACTTAAAATGCCTGAGTCCCACTAGTCACACAATGGTAGCATATGGGGAGAGAGTCCCCATATGGCTACAAATAGAGGTGAGGTTTAGCATTATCAACTGGCATTGACTCTGGAGGCAATATTTCAGTGGGTTGGTATTCAAAACTTGCTAATGTATTCTGCCTTTAAAACAGTACACTTCTGGACTTTCCCCAAGAACAGGAATAGAGTTTATTTTACTAATAATCAGATCAACTAAGGTGAATAAGTATAGGCATTCCAGCATAACAACAACACTGTAAATGAGTTAAAATATTCTATGGCAACATTTCCCATACAATTCCAAATATTTTTTCTTCTGAGAATGCAGACTCAATCTTGGATTGCTTCTGAAATCTGTCCCGAGATTATGGACATGAACATACCAGCTGGAAAAGCTGGCTTCTGGGCAGCTTGGGGGTGTGGTGTTTTGATAGTACATGCCCCCAAGCTGCCTGAAAGCCCCATAGCTGATCAGATGCTCTGGGAGTGTGGCGTTTTGTTGATGCACAGCCCTGGAGCACCTAGAAGCTGCCCAGGGATTGCGCCAGGGCCACCTAGGGTGGCCAAAACCCAGCTCAAATAGGAGATATTTTCTGCTCCTATTTGGGCAAGCAGTGGACCACACCTTTGGAGGCATCTTCAGTGTGGGTAGCTTCAAAATGCCCCTTCATGGCTGTCTTGTTTTGGCCCTTAGTAGATCTGGCCTCTCCTTTTCCATTCAGTTCTGTATCCCTTGTAACTAGCTCCCATTCTATGTAATTTTGGCTGTGTACCACATGAAATTGATTAGGTAAACATTACACAGATGTTGAACAGACCTTATAATCTCCATCACCCCAAATGAGCAGAAACAACTTTTTAAGGGGGGGGGGGAAATATAGGGCTTACCACATACTAACCTTCTCAAATACTGAACACAATAGTTTCCTGAAAAAACACACTCTAGAAAGAGGAACAATGGACCAGCTAATCTAACCTTAGCAAATTCATAGGAATCTATAATCAAAGTACCAACAAACAAGAGCATTTTAACCTAAAGGTTTGCTTACATAATTAAAAACAATTAGCAAATGAATACTATATGCCATTAAGTACTGAAGTAATGATGAGTGACCTTGAAATGGATGAGCCAGGAAAGAAACAAAACTAGCAATGGAAATATTATTCAGATTAGTGATGAGTGGAGAGATGAGGTGTTTGGATAATTAACATGTATCTGGATCCTAGCTTGTCTTGTTGGATTTTAATAGCCTTAAAAACCTGTTCCTGTATAACAGAATGCATGTGGTCATAGTATGCCATTATCATAATGGCAGTAAGCAAATTCTCAGTGTAATGGACCTTGTAACTTCAATTTATCACTTGCCTTTCTCACATGATATCTCACAATACAAACTCTTCCCATCTTTTCCCTTTCTTTTGTCTCAGAGAGGAATCAATTGGTTTTGCTATGCACCTATCTGGATCAGAGATGTATACAGGCTTGTGAATCTGAGTTTATATTTTATGTAGGCTTGCTAACTTTGCTTTTGTTCAATTGCTTGGAAATGTAAAAATGCTTCAGATAGGCCTTCACTGTAATGAACGGCTGTAGGTGGATGGGTATTATAAAATTATTTCAACAAAGTGGAGGATAATTTGAGTTCTTTCATCTGCCAGGGCATCAGGAATGATTCCTGACAAGAGAAGAACATGATCACAATACGAATTATTTCCAGTACCTATCTTTAAAATAGAAGTTATGGATGGCATTTGCTCATTAGATACTGCCATTTTTAGTATCTTCAAAAGGAATCTATGGCCCTGCCTAAGTCACATGTATTTTGATTTTCCTATGTGTTTCAATCCAGGAGCTGTTTGTTCTCCTGGTATCTTACTGCCTTGGATTTTTCTTTCTGCTGGTGACACGTATTTTAGATAGTGCAGGTTGCTCCAGAAGATACAGATCTGCTTTTGGGCAGGAATTAGTAACAATCTCCTGCATTTCCTTCACTTTTGAAGTATTCTAGTAATTGAAAACAATTTCAGGATCACAAATTATATTGTTGTGATCAATCTAAAAAACAATTCATATATTTTCCTGAAATGTTTTGTGCCCCCTTTTAGTTATTACTATGTTGCCCTCTCTGCCATCTTTTAGAGATGAAAGACAATGTGCACCTTCCAGGGATCCAAAAGGAGAGCTCTGCTTATGCAATGCAGGCCCCTAATGCTCTAAACAATTCCATTAGCAATCATCTTGAGGCTCCTCCTGCAGATCACGGGATTCTGATGAATATTACAGATTCAATTCAGAGAGAAGAAAAAATCAAGTAGAAACTGGAGACCTCCTTTGCATTATCAGAAGTGTCCCCAGATGCTGCATGGAGATCTTTGGATCTGCTCTTTGGGCTAATCATGGAAACTATCTCACAGATATGAAAGGGAGAAAAAAATTGGGAGCCTAATGGTAGTCTATGGGGGATGCAGACCGGCCTAAAGGGCCAGCCTGCAGGTGGGGTTGGGGTGGGATGACCGCATGCTGGTCGTCCCAACTTCGCCCTGATACCATGTGCCCGTCCCCATGGCATGTGACATCAGGGCACCCTCTTGGCGCAGCGTGCACACATGCTGCACCAAAAGAGCACAAAACAGCTGTGGTGGTGATTCTGAGTGCAGCAAAAAGGAGGATCAGGTCCGCGGTGTGTGGTTGCCGCTCCCAGGGGCGGCTCTGTGCTGCCCCTTTTGGGCCATCTGCATCTGCCCTATATTACAGAGAAATTTCAACACTTATTTGTACAAATTAATTTGTGTAACATATGGTTATTTCTGTGGGAGGTTTTAGACTTGAATGGGATCGAAGCACCAGACATCTGGATCCTGCTTATTTACAAAGTGATACTGTTTTGCCTGGCACACTTTTGCCTGCAACATTACCTTCACGAAGTATGTGTGCAGCTGTCCTCTGGCTTGGCCATCACTTTCATTCAATGAACTGGGTTGCTAGGGGATATAAAGGAGAACTGTGACCCACATTCTTGGGTTTTAGTAACTAATATTGTAGTGCAGTTACCATGCCACAGTTTGGAGTATTTCAGAAATATATTAGTCACTCAACTACTAGGCTTTTTTCATGCTTTCACATGCATTTTTCATGATCTTTTAAAAACTGCTTCAGCTTCTGGACATATTTATATTGCAATGTGCAATGGCCATAGTATGTCATGTTGATATGTTATGATTAATAAAACACATAGTTATTATCATAAACTATTAGCAATATTCACCATTAGCGTAGTTAATACACTACTGTTAATATTCACCGTTACTGTCATGAAAGAAAAAAATGAGAAAAGGGTTTCTAGAATTACAGTGCCTCATTTTCTGTTGATTCAGCTTCCTGCTTAACCAAGACAAACTATTGTTGGCTAGGATTTTACTGTATCTAGAAAGTAGATATTTGCCTTCCTATGGGAAATGAAATGTAGCAATAGAATAAATACTGAACATTCTGCAAGAAATTGTGTAATTAAATAGTACAAAAAGTTTGCCAATAAATAAATAAAATCCCATTTCATCACTGGGAAAGAGAAAAAATCAGGCTACAAAAATATTGGGAATTTTAATGATGAAAAGATTGCTTCTGTTATAAAATAGCATCATACAATATATTGAAACAAATATGGTAAGTTAATTTAAGATAGTTACTTTTTTTGGGGTTTTTCGGGCTATTTGGCCATGTTCTAGAAAAGTTCCTTTCTGACATTTCGCCAGCATCTGTGGCTGGCATCTTCAGAGAAATGTCAGAAAGGAACTCTTCTAGAACATAGCCACATAGCCTGAAAAACCCACAAAAAACTATGGATGCCGGCCATGAAAGCCTATGACTAATTTAAGATCCTTTGAGGAGATGACAATACTCTTGCCTGCTGAAATTCTGTGCAAACTGAGGGGAGTCCATCCATCACTTACTAAAACAGAAATATAAAATTAAGCATGCATTGTCCCATTCATTTTAATAGTGATGTGAACTTTCCTTGCCATTAAAATGAATGTCACAAACATATAACTCTAGGTACTTTGGAATCCCATGAACTGAGTGATCATTCAAATTGATTGGATTGGGAGAGGCAGCATGGTATAGTAATTTGGGTGCAGAATTAGGACACTGGAAGACAAGGGTTCAAAGCATACAGCACCAGATAAACTTGAAGGTACATAACAGCAGCCCTGCAATCCCATGAAGTGACCAAGCCTACACAGGACTGTAGGAATCTGTCTACAGGTTCACTATTTGGTTTCTGCTGCACTGTAATGTATTCAATACAAGCCTCACATTTTTTCACCATGGGCCTATCAACATTTAGAATGGTTGTACTCAACCACACAATGTTAATATGTTTGAAATAGTCTTTTGAATTCATATAATTATTTCTTTAATTAAGTTGCCAATAAACAAAAAAAAATAGCTTTGAAATCAGTAATTTCAAAGCTCAGTCTGAGTGTACTGGTGGAGATCTTTTGATGTAGACAATCTTCTAGTTCTAACAGTAAAATAAGATTGAATAAAATGCGTCTGCATAGATCATTCACATATCCCCTTTGGATTGTAGCCAGAAAATATATCAAGTATAATGTGAGCTGAGACTTGTCTGAGTTAAAGAATACAAGGGTACTGTGGTATGATTACAAATATAACTATAACATCACAGAAATAATGTAAGGAAAATAATTCTACTGTTCTTTCATTTAAAAAAATTGTCATGAAGAAAAACTAGTTCGCCTTAGACACTGCTAAATATGTTTACAGAAACATACAGAAGTAAGGATTTCTAAGTGCAAAGGGGGAAAATGTCCATCTACGGAACTTCAGATGATTGTCAAACTGGTCCTTATGCCTCTAGCAGATTCCCTAAATCACCAAAGCAGAGGTTAGGACAGGCATGCTTATACGCAAAGGAAGCATGGTAAGCATGCAAATTAATGAAAACTGAAAATGAAATACAGAATGAACTACCACGACAACAAAAATGCAGACTAAAATAGTTTCATGCTTAGTTATTTCATAGAATTGCTATATGCAGTTCAGTAATATATGATTTAAAAAGTTTCCAGAAATTTAGACTTATTATCACCATCAGCTTGTCTGAGTCACAGCACATCACTCAAAAGCTTTAGTTTATTCTTAGATTTTCAAGCAAATATAAATTGCAATAAACTGGGAGCCCAGGGTAGATAAAATGCAGAGATTTAATAAAAATGTTCACAAAAATTGCAGAAGTGAAGTAGGAAAAATATACTTACCAGAAGAGAATTAGGTCTATTGTTATGTGAGTAATTTTGAGTGAAGAATTCTGTGTTATGGTCCAGTCTGCTATGCCCTCCATATTTTGAAGCATCAGAATCCAGTACAATTTTATACTTAAGACAACAGTTAAGGACTTTTATACCAAATAGAGTATAATGTGAAATCACTAAATAAATGGAATTGAAGAGGATCACAGGGAGAAAAAAATTCTTCATGTAATTCAAAATGTAGCAATTCCAAGTGCATTTTACTATATTTTTGCAAAGTATATTAATACTTTCCCAGACTATGTAAGAGTATAAACAGTGTATGCAGTGTAAATAGTTTAAACTGTCCAGTGTAAACTGTGAACTGTCTGTCTAAACATCCCTTTAGTGTTAAAGATGTGATATATTTGTCTATTTCAATGTTTGTTGCAAGATAAGATATACCCTCTGATTCATGCCCTATCATTAAATGGAAGCTGCTTCAATGTAGGTATGTACAGGTTGAACTGCCAGCAAATCATCCACTACACTGCCCATATATCACATGTACAAAGCAGAAATACACTCATTCCTCCCCGTTCACGGACTTGGAGTTCACGGTCTTGGAAATTTGCGGATCGCAAGCAAGGTGGGATAAAATGGTGCATGTGCCCAAGGCGTGCACACAGCACTGTGCACAGGAATGCACAACCATTGTAACCAATGGCAACTTGAATAATTACATTTTTCCAAATTCGCCAGGTGTTGTGTGTCTGGAATGGATCCCCCATGAATCAGGACACCTGTACATAACATAGTGACTGTAAGATTATATAGGCCTAGATGCACACTAAGTCAACCATACTTTAGCCTCGCTGGAATCAATGAGGCTGACCTCATAACTGAGTTGATCCACTGATCCTAGTAGACCTATACATGACATCATCTGGATTCAGACAACAGAAATAAAAATTTGTAGCAGAATATCAAAAGGCATTTCTTGGACTTTTCTAAGCACATGGATTTGCAGACAGTATCCAATATTAAAACATTAACCTTGCTCTAAGGCACTTTCTTCTGTAGTAATGCTTTCTCTTATAACACTATAGCAGGGATGGGAAAAGTGTAGCCTGCAGGCTGAGTGTGACTCCCACCTCTAGGGACAAGGGGAGGGGGAAGGGCTGCTTTTGATGACTTCTCTTTTATCTGCCTGTATGTCAGTAGCTTAAATGCAAACCCTGAAGCAGAGAAAACAAAATGGCAACAGAGATCAGCAGCAATTTCTCTACAACCACCTATAAGCCTTGAGGGGGCCATCATCCTTAATACCACTCACAACCACAACCAAGATGACTGCCACTGCCACTTCATGTTCCCTGCTTCCACAGCTGCTCCTTTTGCACCTGAAAAGCCTTGTGGCAGCATAAAGCAGCATAAGAAAGACAAAGAACACTGCAACTCTTCACAGGCACGATGAGAGGAATGGCCAGCTAGGATTAGTGGTGCTCCTGCTTTCTTGTTCCCTGAAGCAGGAAAGGAAGAAATAGTGCAGGAATGAACAGTGGCTGCCATCCCACCCCATGCCTACAAAGCCTCACAGTATCACCTTTTCCTCCTTGATTCAATTGCTACCTGAACAATACATACTTGCTATGGTCTTGGAATCTGTAGTCCAATAGAA
>JAIPUX010001232.1:117506247-117518323 GCA_020142125.1 Phrynosoma platyrhinos
CGGCTGGGAAAGAGTCCTGGGGCGTGAAGTCTCTTCCTCCCTTTCCTTGCCTGATGGCCCTGTGGGCAGCCCAAGGAGCAATTGGGCAGGTTCCAGGACTTGAGGGAGTGGAAGCTGCTCCTCCCTTTCCCAGCCAGATCATCACCTGGTTGGCTGGGAAAGACGTAGAGTTGGCTCCTAGGCTTTTTCTCCTGAGGAGGAGGAACGCCTAGGCTAGTGGCCTTGACCTCACAAATAATCGAAACCCCAAGTGTCAAGGCTGCGAATGTGGAGGGCTGAGTGTGTTGCATTCAGGAAAACAAAGTGTTTTCATTGCTTTGTGATGTTGATAAGCGACAACAATTTTACACTGTACTATACTTTTTTTGAAATCAATTAACACTGTCATCTTCAGATAGTTCTAGAAAGCCTAGTGCTATAGCATTGACAAAATTTAAGGTAGTCATTTTTTTTCAGCCGAGAAATCAAGAAAACAATGTGGCAATTTAAAGTTAACTGAGGGACTGACCTTGCCCTCAAAAAGTTTTACTGACATAAGGAAACAGTGTGGGGGGAAAAACCCCTTCTATCTTAGACAAAACAGTAACATGTTGTGAACAATGTTCCAGAACCTTTTATTTTCAACTAGGGAAAATATTTTTTGATAGGACCTCCACTAATAGGATTAGAGCAGAATGAAGCCATGCTTGTTCTTTTGATGACTCAAAGTGCTCTAAGGCTCCAGTGTTTGTTCAGCCTTTTGATCACGTCTGAGGATTGTGATGCTAACAGAATTGCTATCATTTATATCTTTTGACACTAGTCTTTCAGCTGAACTAGGTTTTACTGAAAAGTTACAATTGCTTTTATTTATGCATCAAACTGTCAGTGAGAAATCTTAAATATAGTCTAAAAATAAGACAAACATTTTGGTGTTTAACAATGCATAATGCATATCCTAGTGTTACAGAATTCCAAGTGATTCATCAGAAAAATTATGCTTGCCTCACATTTCTTCATTTCTTTAATTCAGTTTGGTTTTATGTGATGCCAAACTGCATATTATAAATTTTGGGTTTCTGAGCCAAGTTAACAAGGGGTTTTCTCCTCGTCATTTTTGTTGCTGGTACTTTGTGATAAAAATCCCTGTTTTCAAGCAATTTATTATAAATAAGAAAGATATTTTAAGAAAGTTACAATTTGTGCTGAACTGTGTAATTTCAGATTCTAGGATTTCTGCAAACACAATTTCTATCTTATTTTTCAGTCCGACTTGGGTGTGGATTGATTTACATTATGGCAATATCGCTAAGAAAAAAAGAACCATTTAAATTAATATGGGCTCAATTTTTCATTAAATAAGTAACATATTTTCTGAATGAGCACATTTATTGTCATTACACAGTTGTAATTATACTTAAATTCAAATTAAACCTTTTACTACCTTGAGACACTATCTAAAATATCTGGACCAAAAAACACTCTTTTTGGTTTTTTGTTTTTGTTTTTGCTTTTCTTTTACATGATTTTAATACCATGGAGGTGAAAAACTCCTGTGAGCCAGTGTGGTAGTGGCTTAAGTGTAAAAAAAAAAAAAAAGGTGTTGTGGTCTGTTTGTGTTTTGATCTAGATCAGTGATGGCAAACCTTTTAGGGACTGAGTGCCCAAACTAAAAGGCCTTCTGGTGCTGGGTGTTATCTGGTGCTGGGGGTGGGACCTCCACCCTCTGGGGGCAGGACTTCTGGGGCATGAGTTCTTCCCCTGTCCTCTCGGTCCTTCAGCTGCTTCTCAGAGAGAAGATGATGGGGGAAGAAGAGGAACAGGTGTGGGTCAGAGAGGCAGCTGAAGGCCAGAGAGGGTGTGGAAGGAGGAGGAATGGGCATGCACCTCTTCCTCCCCCCCCTCCATGTGCTTGGGAAAAAGGCTTTGCATGCCATCTCTGGTACACGTGCCATAGGTTTGCCATCACAGATCTAGATATTTTGGATGAAGCTCCAATAGAGTAAATAGATTCAATTTAACTTTGGAACTTCATCCAAAATATATGGACCAAAAATACCTGATAATCCCCCCCTCCCTTTTAGATTGTAATAGCATGGAGGTGAGAAGGCATATGAGCTAATGTGGTGAAGTGGTATGAGTGTTGGACTAGGACTCGATAGGCAAGTCACATTCTCTCAGCCTCAAAAAACCCAGCTGAACAAATTTTGCCAAGAAAATCACTCCATATGTCAGAAATGATTTGAAGGCATATAACAATAAGAAAGCCCTCCCCAGTGACCTGCCATTACCATCCTCCACTGGCCTTCCTTATTGTAATAAACATTTGTAGGCAGATCTGCTGTATTCAAGTCTTTTCTAAATGTCTGTTTGTCTGTCAGTCTATCTATCTGTCCATCTATCTAGTATGCCATCTTTCTCCCAGCCTGGGACCCAAGGTGGCTTACAAAAGGATAAAACAAGGAAAGTTAGAATCTGATAAAGCAAGGTAAAATAGAACTAATTCTATTGAAGCACCACTAAATTTTAAAGACGGTAAAATCACAACATCCATTTTTTTAAAAAAATACACTACATATAGCCCACAAAAAGGTTCCCTGCAACCAACTTATCACTGAATAACTGTTACAGTCATATTAAGGAAAATGTCCACAGAAGACCACAGTTCATGTACCATGTACAGAAAAACTTGATTCTCAGACAAAACCTCCCAGAGGATACTGTTATAATTTTTCCAGACCTGTGTGAATTTTAGTCCATTTTCTCTGTGAATGGAAATTTTCATAAATGTGGTCATTGTTGGTGTTACATCTCCTGTTTCCCTGGTGTGCTGCCTAGAAGTGAATGGTACATGGCACACTCTATATCAGGGGTCGGCAACTTTTTCTTGCCGTGGGCTGGGGGGGGAATGGCGCTGGGGGCTGGCGCATGCGCACAAGCCTACCATCGTGCGCATGCGTGCACACATGGGGGGCACCATTTTGGAACGCCCAACAGCACCAGCGCCGTGCGAACCGTTCTGAAATGGTGGCAACCGCTGTGCACATGCGCGCGACCACGGGCGCCATTCTGGCATCCATAATGGCACCCACACTTGTGTGTGCGGCAGCGGCGGCCACGGGCCGGTCCCAAGGCCTCGGCGGGTCAGACCTGGCCTATGGACCGTAGGTTACCGACCCCTGCTCTATATGTCCATGTGTGATAATCCAACAAGGGCAGGCTTAATATCCTTGAACCCCAGTGATGTAACAGATTGCAACTGTATCTTTTATGTTTTAATGTGCTTTTAAAACTCCTTTTGATATATTTGTAAGCTGTACATTTGTTTAATTCCTTTTTTTAAAAAAATGTTTGTATTAATAGTGTAGCTGCTCTTTGTCTTAACATGTAAACTACCTTGAATCCTGCACTGTGAAGAACGGTGGGATATTTAATAAACAAACAAACAAACAAAATGTATACAACAATTTTTTTTTGACTAGAAAATAGGGTGGAAAATATACACATGAATGATTACAGAACTCTTTGCTCTTTAACTACTTTTCAGCTGGAAAAAAAGTGTACCACAGCCGTTTTGTGGTAAAATATTACCCTTTTTATTCAGCCTCTAACTGGCATAGCAACTGTTTACATAATGATTACCAGAGTTGAACATTTTGTCATTTGACACCATTTCATAGGATTTGTATATGGATTTTAGCTGGTCCTCTCACAGCAAGAAAAAATAGCTCTCAACTTTACTTTTTCAGCAATTGTTATATTCATGCTTGGATGCTTGGATTCATGCTTGGATAATGTATTTGTCTTTCACAGCCTAGGGATCAAAATCTGGTCTTTGCATTCGTCTTATCTTTAGTTCTTACCTTGTTAACTTGTTCTTTCCTCTTTACAGTGGCTAGAAGAATATATGTCTATACAAAAATCTAACTTACTTTTCAGTACATGCCAAAAGAGGCTCTTCTCTATAAAAGCTGGTATCACAGCAAGCCAGTTAGGGCCTTTGCAGACTGTCAGAAATAGTACAAATTGAGTCCACTTTAAACAGGGACAGGCAACCTTTTTGAGACCTGGGCCGGTCTCCCGTAGCCCAGGTCTCGGCTGGGCCTGGGGGGGGGGGAATAGCGGTGTGTGTGCGTGCCACAGCCACCACGGCGCATGTTGCAGCTGCCATTTTGGTAGTCCAAATCGCGGCCGTGACGCATTTGTGCATGCACAAGAGTACTGCGCACACGCAAACATGTCGCGGTTGCCATTTTGACTTCCAAAATGGTGGCCGCAGTGAGCGCGGCTGAAAACGCGCCCCGGTGGCGGCAGTGGCGCGTGGTGGTGGCGACGGCTGCAACTTTCGGCCTGGGCCGGTAAGTCCGGGGCCCAGGGCCTTAACCGGCCCCTGGGCCGTAGGTTGCCGGTCCCTGACTTTAAGGGTTAGGGTTAATGATAGAGAATCATGGGAATTGGTTTTTTTCCCTGAGACATTGAGCCTTCTCTGTCAGAGAGCTCTGGTGCCACAATAAAATACAGTTCCCATGATTCTCTAACCCTAACCCTAACCCTTAAAGTGGACTCAATTTACACTATTTCTAGCAGTCTGCAAAGGCCCAGAGTCTCCAAAGAGCCACCGGACTCTTTGACTCTGAAAGAGACAGACTGCAATCCAAGCTCTACAAGGCTGCAGTATATGATACAGAATTCCATATGAGTCAATGTTTCCCCAGGAATTTCTCTTTGATTATGCATAAAGAACATTCCTTTATACCAAAGTGAATAGGAAAACACCTATCACAGTACTCAATGTATATATCAGTCTTTGAGAGCATTTGGGAGGCACTGTATGTATTTTCCACAAGATTTAGCATTAACAAGATCATAACACATAGTTTTAGGTCAGGGGTAGGCAACCTTTTTGAGTCGGGGGCCGGGTTGCTGTCCCTCAGATAATTGGGGGGCCGAAGCACCATATATATATATATATATATATATATATATATATATATATATATATATATATATATTTGTTTAATTAAAAAATTAAAAAAAAATATGCATGCACACTCTCTCAGCCCCAGAAAAGCCATGGCAAAACCCCTGTGGAGATTTTGCCAAGAAAACCCCAAGAACAAGTAATAACAACAATAATCAATATCATCATGGCGGGCAGCAGCGGCGGCAGGACCAGCCTGGGGCCGGTCCAAAGTCCTCGCCGGGCCGCATCCGGCCCCCGGGCCTTAGGTTGCCTACCCCTGTTTTAGGCGATGGTTAAGTTTTCAGTAATAGTTTTTAAATGCTAGCTCTATTGTCTTTGATCTAATAACACACCCCAAAAGGCTTAGAATGCTGTAGTCCATAAATGGGGCATTCAGATATTTAAAGAAATAACTAAATGGCCCTTTGTTTTATTGCCACACACCTCACAGTGACTTATAAAGAACAACTTCAGTTGTTTTCTCTGGTGCCCTTTTAAACTCAGCACTAGGAAATGAATCTACAGTGTTACTGTAGTTTATGAATGTGGGGGTAATGTCTCCAACTGGCATTTCTTGTTTAGTTTCTGTGATCTACAGTATATGTTGCATTTAATAATTTATCTTTGTTGCTGAAAGCTCTGGCATCTTTAGTGGTTGTTTTTCATTTATTTACCACCAAATTAACACACTCATTGCTTTATGCGTTTTCAGGAGAAGAGGAAATGACACATCCTGAATCAAAATTTAAAAAAAATAATTTTAACAATGGTCTTGTATGAAAAATACAAATATCTCCCTCCTGCATCCCGCTGTACATTAATTGGTAAAAAAAATCATGGATTTTTTAAAAAATGAATGTACAACTTCAGGGACTGAAAAGGTAAAAATAAATACGGCAATTATTTTTTTAAATGATCAAAGAGACCAACATTATTCTGAAATATGTCTACTGCAGGGCCAATTTCTTTAAGATTTGAAAGTATCTAAAATGGGTGGGCAATGGAGCTGCATACTGCCATCCAAGGACTGATTTTGCAATCTCCAGTTCCTGCCATCCAAGGACTGATTTTGCAATCTCCAGTTCCCCCATAATACCCTCATTCTCACATAATGAAAGTAAATTGCTCCTCTTGGAAAACTCCAGCCGTGGTGACAAACTTCTTTAAATAAGAACCCTTTCATGTTATCCAATTGTATCACTATGGGCCTTTGCAGACTGCCAAAAATAGTGCAAATTGGGTCCACTTTTAGGGTTAGGGTTAGTGCTAGGGAGTCATGGGAATTGTTTTTTTTTTCTGAGACATTAAGCCTTCTCTGTCAGAGAGCTCTGGTGCCACAATAAAATACAGTTCCCATGATTCCCTAACCCTAACCCTAACCCTAAAAGTGGACTCAATTTGCACTATTTCTGGCAGTCTGCAACCCCCCTATGATTCCACTTTAACTGCCATGGTTCCATCCTATGGAATTCTGGGATTTGCAGTTTAGGGAGGGGCATTTAGAACCCTCAGCCAGAGAGCTCTAGTGCCTCACCAAACTATAAACCTCAAGATTCCTCAGGATGTTGTCATGGCACTTAATGTGGAATCATCATGCTATAATTGAATAGTGTGAAAGGGTCTGTTGTGTGTTTTTCTGTATGTGTGTGTATGCTGCTTAACATGGAAAAAACCTAATTTTTTAAAACCAGGTTTCTAATCACTTCCAGTTTTGTTCAATTTTCATTTTTTTGTAGTCCATGTGACCCCAGAGATTCCCACATGCATAACACTGGTCTCCTAAACACCTGCCCCAAATCTAAAAAAAATAAAAAAACTATTATCAGAACTGAGCCAATTCTCAAATTATTTATCTCCCTGAAAAAGCATGTTTCATGACAGTACCTTCTGTTGGCAAAAATAGATGGCAGAGATATGGAAATGCTTCAGGTGATGAACAGATTATGATAGTGATGCCTACCATACTGAGTTATTTCAGAAAATCTGAGTTTGGAGATGCAAAGTAAGAATTGGCTTGTTGTAACAATGTATGAATTATTAAAAATTGAAAGAATAATTTTTCTTAATATACTCCCAGGTCTTTGTTTGTTTTCCTTCCAAACACCTCCAGTAGAATAAACTTGCGAGAGACCAGATAAACAGATAGCAATAATGCACACATGTACACATTTATCTACAATTGGAAGTAGTTTAATATATATGGGATATATCATCTACTATCAGGGGTAGGCAACCTTTCCCCTTTAAGGGCCGAGGGACTTCAGCTCCCAGAAGCCTCAGCCATGTTGGCCAATAGTCCCATGTTGGCCAATAGCTCCTGGGATTCTGGGAGCTGAAGTCCCTCGGCCCTTAAAGGGGAAAGGTTGCCTACCCCTGATCTACTATAGTTATGTCTATACTACTAAGTTATGCTACCTTGAAAGCATGCTTTACTGTTTAGAACAAATATGCTGGTAATTTCCTTAATGATTAAAGTAACATAAACCAATCTCAACTACTCCAGATGTTTAAAATACAGTTCTTATTTCCCATGATTGTTGCTATGTATTCTGGGACTGAAGTTAAAACTGAAAACACCTGGAAAGTTAATGAAAGCAGATTCAAGTATTGGAATTATTACCTGACAGCAGGTATTATCATAAATCCAAATGTACTGAATGTATTTTCACTAGTATCTCTAAAATTGTCTTTCATTTCTCCAAATCAAAAGGTAGTCCTAGTGATGTATTGCCACTAATTACAGTAAAATGGGAGGAATTTGGTGTGATGGGTTGAAGATGGACACCTGAATTACTTTTCAGTATTTATTTGGGATTTTTTAAAAAATAAATTATATATTTTTCAGGTTACCATTTTTACATTCTTCATTTATATTTTAAAAGTATTTGTTTAATATAATACATGCATATAACAGATATGCACATGGACAAATTATATAAAATGTAAACTAACATTTGTTCCCAATATTTAATAATAATAATAATATAATAATAATAAAATTTTATTTCTACCCCGCCCAATGGATACCCAATCAGGGCGGCTTACAATTTTAAAATCATGAACCATATAAACATATTATACACAAAACCCCACCCACCCCCTTAAAACAGTATTAAATCAGCAAGTTATTAAAACATAATTTAAAATTAAGGTCCACACAGAGTAGTAGGCAGGCTCAAGAATCCCTTCCATCTAACGATGGGGCCACGTAGGGACATCCGAGCATTTAGCACTTCTGAAACCATTCCATTCATTTCTATTCTGATTATACCTCAGATGTTGGCAAGTTCCTTTTATAAATGTTTCCTCATTAAAATTTGAAATGAGAGCTAAGTACTTTCATTACATGTTTAACACAATTATTTTAATCTCTTGCTCTAGCTCAAGTGTGGCAGTAGATACAAATGGCGATCTACTTGAAAACAAAGCCAAATATTTCACCCTAACCATTTGTTACCTCCTAAGGAACAGACCCAATGAACCCTTGAATAGAGTGAGCTTAAAACAGGAATCCTAATATTTTCTACCCTATTACTTACTTAATTATAATGCTTTTATGATGTTTTAAAACAAATCTTAAAGTGAAGCATTCATTTTTAATCTTATGGAGGCTTAATGACACATGAAGCATCATTAGGTAAATTTAGACCAGATAGAAAGAGCAAAATTAGTATTTTATAATCAACTTCTCTCACAGCAGAAATGGTAATTGTTATTTATGAAGATTATGATATGGCGTAATTAAGACCTTTTGTTTAGAGAAGACTGATGAAAATTTATGCCCAACTGATGAAAAATGCTGTAAGCCAGTATTTATCAAGGAGTCATGGAAGAATTATTAGTTTCCATACCTTCTGGTTTCATTTACATAGACATTCATCAGAGTCATTGAAAAAAAAGAAAGAAACCAGTCTTGTCTATCAGAGATAAAACAGACTTCTAGGAAACTATTTTAATGGAATGCTAAAACTACTGCAGTCTTTTCATACAAGCTGCTCCAAATATTGTGAATCCTTGGTCCAAGGATGTATTTCATTAACTTTAATAAAGATTAAGGCTGCTATTTGCTATCTACTGAAAAAAGTAGGAAGTCAACTCTGTCTTAGTAACAATTAAATGGTTTCAGCCTATATTTGGGGAATCTCCCGAATAATGTTTTCCTTCTCAGTGATACAGGATGTGTGAAACAGGATGTTCATGAAAAACTATAAAGAATTTTTTTATGCCTGAATGCATGCAAAATGAAACACCCTACAGACACACAAGAAAAATGTAAGCCATATTTTCTCTCCTATAAGTACAATGATTTTTGAGACAGTACAGTATCAAACCCAGTGGTGTAATACTATCTTATGTGTCAATATTGTAGTCCTCTACATGTGGGTGTGCACGTTGTGAAAGAAAGATGGAAGGGAAATGTATAGCTGCTGCAATTTTTCCTTTCTTGAGTTTTTTGGTTCATTCTTGTGTGGAACCTTATTTTAGGTAAGTAAAGAGATGATGAGGAGAAGACAATTTTACTCACCCTTAATGTAGATATGGCTGTAATGGAGTAAGACAACAGATGTGATGGGGAATTCTGATTTATTGTATTTATATACCACTTTCACATGGGATTTCTTTTGGTTTCATACTATCACAGGCAGACTTCTTTCTTTTCAGTCTGGTTTCTGCAGCATGTTTATAGACTATAGCTAAAGTATAGAGAATGCTTATGGCCTCACATTTAGAGGTGTATACTAACTGGAATTGATTGTGATAGACATGAAGAGTTTCCATGGACTGTGGTCAAGTAGGGCAAACTTGACTGTCATCTGTGACAATCTGCATTAAGAGCCATCAGTAGCTTGCCTTGTGATATATTTTCCATAAGCCTGAATATATTAGAGATTATCATTTTCAGTTGTCTATTTGCCAACTGTTAGTTAATCTTAACTTCCAATATACAAGGTAAAGAAACATCTGTCTTCATTAAATCCAAAAAATAATATAAAATATTTAAACAATGATAACTGCAATACTACTATCATAATTGCAATCTCACAGCTAATCAAGGCTGATCAATTTATGTTACATTAAGATAGGAAAGATCCTAAGCTGTGTGCCTGCTAAAAAGGTCCTAGAACAAATTCATTAATTAATACAGGTTGAGCCTCCCTTTCTGGAATTTCAAAATCCTAAATATTCTAAAAATCAAAACTTTCCCATGGATGGCTGAGATGATTCAATGTATACAAACTCTGTATTTGCTTTCTGATGATTCAATGTATACAAACTTTGTTTCCTGTGCAAAATTATTTTTGAAAAGTGCATAAAACTATCTCCAGGCTATGTGTTTAAGATATATATGGACCATAAATTAATTTCATGTTTAGACCTGGGTCCCACCACTAAGAAATCACATTATGTATGTTTATGCAAATACAGGTATTCCAAAAACCAATAAAAATAAAAATAAAATTTCCTAAAATCCACTTCTGGTCCCAAGCTTTTCACATAAGGGCTATTCAACTGTAATAAACTACTGGCACTGAATTCCCTGTATTCTGTTTTCTAAAGTAAATACAAAGTTGCACTTACCAGGAGTCACTGTGTATTGTATCATGCATCTTCTGAAAAGCAACAAATGTGAGGTTTTGACCAAAAAAACCCAAAAGAAAAGAAAACATGCCAAAGGAAACCACTGAAACCTTGCAACTCCCAGGAGACTTCAGTGCATGTATAATCCCATAAGTGGGACCGTGGAGAATCCATAAAGGTAAAGTATATGATATGCCACTGAGAAAGCCACATTGCTAGAAATCTGAATTTCATTCTAAAACAACCTTTTAAGAATAAATAAATAAATAAAGCACTTTTCAACAGCAGGGAGAAATATTCCCATTTACTGATATTAACCGTAACAGATGAAGCACCTTGATGGAACTTGGCATTTGGCTGATCCTAAATTAAATTCTTTGTCTTAATTTCATATAAAGCTTGAATTCTAATAACCAGGGACAGTTACATAACTGCACTTCAAAGTGGCGAGCAAACTAAGCAGCTACAAAGAAACATCTTTGCCTTGGGCAATCACACTCCAGTGACTCATTCAAGTGACCTTATTTGCTCATTAGAAGCTCTAGGTGCAGGTTGCAAATGTCAGGGAGCTTTAATTTACATCTTTAAAAAGCATAGCTACCTGAATGTTAATGCTAATCTTACCTAGATCTCAGGCCATATCTAGCATTATTTACTTCACTGTCCTGTCCACATCCTGCTACCCCATCTCTAGTAAGAATTTGCATTAATAGATTTTTACCCTAGCCATTTGATGTCTGTGTAATATGCAAAAGTAGAAGGCTTGTATTTCTCCCAGAATCTTTATACAACTTTAAAAGGAAAATCAACATATGTTTCAGGCCAGAATGAACAATTGCAATGACATTATCACTAACAGTGAAGGTCAAAAAACAAACTTTTAAATAATATAACCTGAAGGCAAGGGTAATAGGATTCCTCTCTCACCACACAAACACCTTAAATTGTGAATTCTTGTTTCAGTAGATAAAATGAAGGCATGCTACTTGCTGAAATATTTCTCTGTACATCAGTATTGAGCATTATATTATTACCAATGGCAGCATCTTATAACACATATTATAGGAAGGTTGCTAGTCTCTGCCCCTTCTGGTTTAGCTGAGATCCTGCTGTTGTTCTCATGAAAGCATAGAATGAAAAGTGTGTGCCAGAAGGCAATGTAGTGACTAAGGAGAGCTCCATCTACCCAGAAGGAACACAGGCTACAGCAACGATTCTTGATTTCATGATTACAAATAGGTCTTTTCGATTCAGAAATGAGGGCTTTGCAAATTAATACATGTTGCAATTATTTTATTGTTTGTTAAATGTACTCGAGTCACTCTCGACTCATGGTGGACCTATGGATGAGACATCTCCAAGACCCTCTGTCCTTTACTGCTCTGCTTAATTCCTGCAACCCCTAAATACCCGTGACTTCCTTAATACAGTCCATCCATCTAGTATGTGGCCTTCCTCTCTTCCTACTTCCCTCCACCTTTATTGTTTTTTTCCAAAGAGTTCTCTCTTCTGTGTCCAGTTCTGGGCACCACAATTCAAAAAGGATGTGGAGAA